>JAJLRJ010000002.1:26188416-26768416 GCA_024195265.1 Dendrophyllia cribrosa
CAAGTCATTTTGTCCAAGGTCCGGTCAGCTACAAATATCACTCCATTGTAGACATTACCAGCCATTGTCACCGTAGCGTTAAGAATCGTGTTCCCTGTCCGTGTTGTTCCGTTCCATACCCAGCCTGCCACAGTCATGGTAGTTCCCTGGCATGTGATCCATGCCCTCATCATGAAACCGAGGGGTCTGGGTTTACACGTTTTGTTGTGGAGTGGGCGCGTTGCATTTCGGAGACAAGTCTGAACGTTGTTGGTCTGAAATAAGAAATTAAAGTTAATGTCTTAATTTTTGTTCAACATCGGTTAGACGCACGTTGTCGAATGTTACAAAGGCATAGAATGGGTAGCTTAAGACTGATTTAAAAACTGACTTTTGAAACCAGAGATCCGACATCGAAGATGATCAAACTTCATAAGAAATATGTGATTCGTTTTAATTATTTATGAATTGTCGTTATAGATTGAGTACTTGTCGAGTAACAAATAGCGTCAAATTAGGTAGCGTTTATAGCCTTATACGACACAGAACAGGATTAAGCTGAGATTTTCCAAAGAGGCGGCAATAAAACTAAGATACAGACCTTTCCATATTTGTTCGGTGTGTCGTTGTAATCAGTTAGACTGTTGAAATCTCCAAGACCGTTCTTTTCGTTCACCACCAATTTGATATCCAGTTTGAGGGACTTGAATTGCATGTTTATGACATAATCCTGTAAGAAGCAAAGTGTGTTAACAAGTTTTATGAAAATCAACTTAAATAAACATGGACTTTTTGCTCCTCGGAGATGAGTGTTTGCACACGCGAAAAGAAAATCGCTTGAACTGCTTATCGCATTTTTTGCAACTCTGTAATTTGCGAACTGAATTTGTTTTAAAGTCAACACAACTTTACCATGATGATCTTTATTCTTTGTTTTTATTACTTGTCCACGTGAAATTGTAACTCGAGGAAGCGAGAAGTTAGAACTAAGTTGCTCATGACTTCCTGTAGCAAAGCTTAAACCGTTATGCATTGTTTATGGCTCGTGGAAGTACCGTATATTTTGCCATTAGCGAAGGTGGATTTAATTATATCACAAGTAACCCACCTCACCGGTCCAGCTCCCAACCACACTCACATCGTGCTTGTAGTCTTTGAAGAAGAAATCTTTCTTGTCAACAGCATGTTGAATCTCTGTAAAAATGATTTTGTGAATGTTGTGCTATTATGGTGTAAAGGTATCTAACTTACACACTTTAATATACTCCACACCTTGTTTTTGTAAAAACGGAAAACGCGAATTCCATTGAAGTTGCGCAAGATGATTTAACTAAATAACCGTTGAAGCGCGCGCTTCAGGAAAAGTTGCATGAAAGAATGCACACGTCACGTGTACGCACGCGGGAAAAACTTGTGGAGACTACCATGGCAACGGAAACTTGTTTGGTTTTCGGAAAAATAAACAAAGTTTGTAGAAAGTGCCATTGATATATAAAAAACAATTCTCACCTTTTTGGATCATGATCTTTCTTTTAACTTCGATTTCAAATGTTTAACTGAATGACAGGCTTTTTATGGAAAAAATCAGTCAAATTTCGATAATGAGAAGAAAGCACTTTGTTTTTGTTCCATTTTTTAAAACATTTTCGAGTGTAAAGAGAAAATATCTTTAAAAAAAAACAATGAGCATGTCTTACCTTCTCTTTGATCCTGAAGCGTAACAAAATATAACAACACGAAAACTGCCATCGCAGAAATCAAAATCACCACTTTCTCTCTCATAGTGAAACCTTTTTTTCCTCACACGAAACACACAACTGGTCTTTTCCGCGAGAAAAGCAAAGTGAATGTTTGACATCACAATAAGACTTGATGACGCAGCGTGCGCGCGATAACTTAATAAGACTGGTTCCCAGGTTTCTCCAGCTTTTTTGGCTATATACGCTGAGGCGGTCTTTTGGTCTTTCATAAACGCGTTTTGGCCGACTTAAGAAATACTGTCACGACACATCTGCCTTTTTTTACCGCAAAGTTTGCAAACAAGACATATCCCATGCGACCTTTGGTTTCCAATGCACAGAATTTTTTCGAGTTACCTGGTCTTGGTATGGCAGAGATGAATGAATTCATTTGTTCGTCTCTTTTTATTGCAGATTGGTGTTTGCCGCCGCTCGAGAAGGACATCTGCCCAAGTTCCTCGCCATGATTCACACCAAAAGACATACGCCGCTGCCCGCCATGTTGTTCACGGTAAGTCAAGATAATAGACATTATAGTCCAACACATTGATACACTGCCCAAATATGGTCAAAAAGTTATCGATATACGCTATGTCTACATGACGTATATCCAACGATGGATGTAAATTTCGCATTTTGACAAGAGAATGCAAAAATGACGGACCTGCCTCGATATTTTTTCTTCAAGCTGTGCTTTGTTATCAATGTGTTGAATTATAAAACTATTATAGCGCGAAAGCGCGCGTGATATCCCTTAAATATTCGTATTCTCGGCATTGATCTGGAACTAGCTTGCAGTCGAGGCTCATGCGGGACAATCTTTCTACACGAAATATTTTTAATGATATTCCCCCGCATAAGCCCATTAGTCCAGTAACCAGTGAATGTATACATGCGATTTCTTCCCAGTCTTTACATACAACCGGCGAGAAAGCGCGGGAAGACGGGTATTGGCTGCATTTGTTATTGACCAGAAGTAATTGTCGTTTTTACGTCAAGTTTGCTTTCCATCGTTACCTGCCAACTTAATGTTACTGATTAGAAATCAACTTGACGTTTTGGTAACCAAGTTAAACATATTCGGCTGACAGCAGATGTACCTTAAATTTGTCACTTCAATTGTCCGTTTTCACTTAATGTTTTTTGCTTCTCTGTATGGCAAAAATACAGACAGTGCTCTTCCGCTACTTAACTTATTAGACCTACTTACAGTAGAAAATATTTTTACATTACAATTACTCAAGTTCTCCCACCAGTGGCATAAAAAGCAACTTCCCAATATCTTCGACATCCACCTTCGCTACGCCAGTGACGTTCACACGTATAACACTAGATATGCTGCAAGAGGTAACTTCTATAAAGCACGCTTCATGACTAATATCGGAAAAAAACATCATCAGCCTTATCAGTTGATTCTTGGGAAAAATTACCAAAAGAAATCAAAGATCTTAGTCATTTTGATTTCAAAAAAAAAAGTTAAACGGTATTTATTGTCGAAACAGATATAATGTTCAACTCCAATCGTCTTCTAATTTTCGCTATTTTGTTTTGCTAGTTTTGCTATTTGTGTGTAGTGTGTGTGTTTATGTGTTTGTAATAGATGTCTACATGTGAATTGATACTACACAAGACTAGTGTCTAACTAGAAAACTGTATGGTTTACTTAGACGCTACTGCCTAGGCATTTCCTCGAACGGTATTTATATTTAGTTATTCGTCCCGTATTGTTGTAGTTATTTTAGTTTAGCTAGATATATATTTTCTTGTAAAAAAATGTCATGGAAATGTGAAAATAAAGTATTATTATTATTATTATTATTATTATTATTATTATTATCACTGACCTTTTCACCGTTAAGCCTATGATACACGGTTCAACATTTGTTGATCAACAAATGTTGCAACGGCTGTTCAACAAATAATGAACAGTGCATCATGCCAAATTGAATGTCGAAATAGGCCATTCAACACGTGAACGTTGTTGAAGGAAAACAGAGGCAGGCTCTATTCCGCTTAACAAGTTGCAACTTATTGGACGACCTCAGTCAATCAGTCAAATGTTGAATGTGTTTTTTACTCATCGTCGCTTGAACCGTGTAACTTTGCTTAACCTCTGTGAAAGTTTTGGGTTTTATTGGCTGAATCGGAGATGCCTATCTTTTATCTGACTGTTTTCTCAGACGGTATTTTGTTGCTTTCATTTACTGTAGAGTATCATCGCCTGGATCATGTTGCTGCCCGACTCGAGCAGTTTTGAGACGCTCATAAACTACTTCAGTTTCGCTGCCTGGGTGTTCTATGGCACTACTGTGTCTGCTCTCATTTGGCTCCGTTTTAGGAAACCTGAAATGAAACGACCTTATCGGGTGAGTCATGTAATCATTGAGTCAGTTGAGGAAGCAAGCTCCCTCATCCTAAGGCAGAAGAAGCCAATAGCAAGGCTGGTTTGAGAACGAGGTTTGTTTGAGAACGAGGTTGGTTTGAGAACGAGGCTGCTTTGAGAACAAGGCTGGTTTGAGAACGAGGCTAGACAGTATCAGTAGGGACGTAGCTAGTACCAAGCCAATGGATTGTTTAGTACTTTGAAGTTGCTGCTCAATTGATAACAAGAAATTTGTTATACCAAAAGCCGAGCAAAGCATGGGAATTAACTTGGTAGAAGATGCTGTGTCATTGTTGCGTATAATGTTTTGAGTCGAGAGAAAAAAAGATTATTATAGTGATCGAAATCGTTTAACGCCAGTAGTGAGACTGCAGGTTGTTAAAAAAGCCACAGAACGAGTGACTACTTTGATAGACTCAAGAAAGAACTACCGGCCGGCATTGAATCGGAAGATCTGCAGCAACTGAATTGCCACATTCGCTGGCGATTCTTCATTGCATGTAGCAAGCACTTGGAATGGCATGACAGAAAGACAGGAAGGATGACTGTGACTTCGAATTACCTGACATTGAAGGAAAACATTTGGCCAAGGAAGAAATATTACAGGGAGATTAGTGGAGAAGACCTAGAAGAGAAGTCGCGACCTTCATTTATCACTTGAGAGCAAGATAGAACGACAGGAAGAAATAGAGAAATTACCTACCATGGAATCCGAAAAAAAACAATAGTCGCGACTTTTCGGCTGCGTGTCATAGGCACTTGGATGTGAGAGATAGAACGACAGGGAGAAATGAAGTAGAGAAAAATTGGTACCTGTGCCTTGAATATCAAACACGGAAGCCGAAAAGAAAACCGGCAACAGTTGCGACTGTTTGGTTGCGTGTCACAGACACTTTGAAGAGCAAGATAGAATGACAGGGAGAAATAGAGTAGAGAAACATTGATACCTGTGTCTTGAATTTCCTGACCGATGGAAGCCGATTATAAAACCCACAGTCGCGACTTTTCGGTTGCGTGTCATCAAACGCTTTGTTTTTTTATTCCTGAACGGCTGTTTTCCCTACACCAGGTCCCGATAGTAGTTCCCATCCTCGTCGTGTTGGCGTCTATTTACTTGGTTGTAGCGCCTTTCTATGAAGCGCCTTTGGAGTCCTTCTTCTGCCTTCTCTTCATATTGGCTGGAATACCTTTCTACCTGTTTTTTGTGCGTTTTAACATCATGCCTAAAAGTTTCTTCGATGGTATTGGTAGGTTGAGCTTTCCTTCTTTTTATTTTGTTTACGTTTTTAAATGAGCTATGTCATGAGATTTTGTAGGCCACGTGACGCGTTGACGTCATATGACGCGGGAATTGCATAATCATATCGAATGGCCGCCATCTTGAATCCGCCATCTTGCACTTTAATTATGTCAAAACTGTACCAAATTAAAAGTAAATACCTGTGTCATACACAAATTCTTATAGAACAATGAGAAAGATGTGAAGTGAATTTTTGAAGAGAGAATCGACCAAAATCTAAATTTTAGCAAGTTTTCCAGGGCCCCTTTTGATACCAGCCTAGTGCTGAAAGGGCCACCCTGCTAAAACAAAGATGACTTGACTTGATACAAGACGATAAAGTATTACTTGAAAAAATTGGCCGTATTTTTTCAAGTTGAAATTCATTTCCATCGGCAGCCATAGACACTTGTTTTCACTGACTTTTAGAACAATTAATAGAGTAATTGTGAAAAACTGGGCGATTGTTTTTGGGTTCAGTTCCACTGATATAAATGTCTTTTGGGCTTTTTAAAGTAACAGTAAAATAGTGACATAGCCCCCTTAATCTTTTTTTTTTAACTGAATAAAATGGTGACTCTCACACTCGGTTCCCCTGGCAACGTAGGTACCAGGTCACGGTGAACGAATCAGTGTGAACCTGGCTTTTTACATGTATGCATTGCTGATAATTGATTACGGTGCACGGTTTAAGGTCGAGATCGGGCACTAAATCAGTCACCAGGCTACTCACAATTTTCTTAACCCAGGCATTTTACCAACAAGCCCACGTGCAGTTGTCATTTACCTACAAGTTATAGCACAGGTTTGCCATCCTGTGTTAGTGTGCTGTACTTTGCATCTGTAATGGCCGTCTCGGTTTATAAAACTAGCCTCACTGAAGGCGATATTTAGGTCTCTTAAAACTGATGAAATTGAAATTAAAACTCAAAATCACTGCCATGTTATTTCACTTTATTTTTTCTGTGTTATTTTTGTGGCTCGCGAAAACGGTATATTTAAAAAAACGGTTCGACTCGCTCAACAAGTGAGAAAGATACGGCCTAATCTCGTACCCAGATCTCACTCGTGCTTGATCTGTGACCGTGGGCGATCTGGGTACGAGATTAGATACGGCTATTACAGATGCACAGTACACGACACAAACAGAGGATGGTAAGCCTGTGGTTATAGATCCGTTTTCAGTTGACTGTCGTCCCACGCTCATGAACATTACATGTTCACTCAACCATTCTTTTGTTTTGTTTCAGCGTGGGTAACGTATCAACTGCAAAAAATTTTGGATGTGGCCTTTCCCGAATCTGCAGATGAGATGGCGGGGTCATAAATGTAAAAAATTGTATTGGTAACAATGAATGTGATATGCTGTGTATATTAAATAAGCGTAAAATATTTCCAATTTGTGCTTTTTAACAATTGCATAAACCTTTGGACTGTAGGGGTAACCTTACGGTTCGAACTTTTTCGAGGTTTATGAATGAAATTCTTAATTGTAACCATTCAAGAAAGCTATCGAGCATTAATTCCATGTGGTGCTGTTTATTTTATAGCCGGGAGTTTGCAAAATAAAGTTTTGTGGTTTTTAAGTGCTTAATTATCGGCGCCTTTCACACGACAAACTAAACTATTAGCAACAAATAGAAGTCGTTTCTGTTAGGTGCGGTTACACGGGTCACTTTTACCGTGGTAAATGACCGTTTCACCATACACGGGAAACTGCATTTAGTGAGTGTGACCGACATTTCCGAGACAAATTTCCCGTGGTAAATATCCATGGATACATAAAAAAGATCACACGAAGCGCCTATGACATTTAACGTGGTAAGTTGCAATGGTGTTTTGATGCCCAAAGTACAAGAGCCAATCACGATGCTCCGTTTGATATTAACACGAAACGCAAAGGATAAGTGATTCACTGAATTGCGTGACATTTTTTAACCTTGGCGAATCACAAATCGCGTATAACGGGTGGTTTACACGGTATACTAAACCCAAGTGTGATGCTCCGCGGAATGATCTACAATGGGAAATGCCATTTACCGTGGTGTGTGTAACCGCACCTATTGTTACCGACTTTAATTTCTCGCCAACTTTTTTGAGTTTGCATACTCGCATTTGACGTGTTCACAACGTTTGCGGCAACTTCGGTTTAGACAACCTTGTGTTACAGAGCCCTCTACCTTCCTCCCTCGAATAATTTGAACTCTGTTGTCGTGTGAATACAATACACGAGATGGTCAACTTTTTGAAAGTTGGCAACACAAGTTTGTCGTGTGAAAGGGCCTTTTGGCACTTTATTGGCAGACCCTAAGGGTACACACATAGGGCTGAGTAGGTGTTAAGTATGAATGGAGAAAAGGACGCGGTGTTGTTCTTGAGATTTTTCAGTGGCGCTGTTTCTTTTATTTTAATTTTTAAAAAGATCATGATGTTTTTTAATTTGTAAAACATGTTTCGATGTGACTCACATCTTCGTCAGTTACAAATTTTTCAAACATTCTTTGTAACTGACGAAGATGTGAGTCACATCGAAACGTGTTTTACAAATTAACTACTATACCTATGATTGCACAAATTTATAACAAAGAAAGAAGGCGTAAATAATAACAATGCCTAAAGCGTAAGTGTTAAATTGACGTGTTTAACTTGTTGATTTAAATTGGGCTTGTCCCAGTTTTCTTTTACTTTGAACACTTTGCAAAATACACAATTTTATTTTTTGCTAAATCCCCCACCCCAATCTTAACAAATATCAGTTATTTTGACGTATGGCGTATCATGAGTGTAGATACTGTGCTATTAATTTTATTTCTGTTTTTAAGAAATCTCAGTTTTGACTGAAATGAAAACTAGTTAGTTATCAAATGATGTGTCGTTTTTTATGCATTTTGTTCGAGCTTATTACAGGCGTCGCGGACAGGTTTTAACCGGTTTTGTAATTCCTGTTTTACGATGTCTGACGCCTGGGATACATCTCACCGGTTATCCATCAGTCTAATCATGATACGCGATCACAAACATGGTGAAAATATGAAGAGGTATTGCACGACTGAGCGCTGAATTACCCGTATTTATCTCTGATAATAAGTGCTGCTTCAGCAATATATTTAAGGAATGCAGCCAAGATAATTTATTTGAATTCAATTGCATTTGCTAGGCTGACGCACATGTAAAAGTAAAAGCAATTCTGTATTTTTCAATTATTAACAATTTGTTATACGTTGAACTGGAATCAAAAGTATATTTTTAATGCTAAGCGCCTGAGAAGGCGGGCAAACTAGGTCACGATTAATATAGCGGGTTTCAATCGAGCGTCGTAAAACCAAAACCAAAGTCGTTACAGACGATTATGGCTCCTGTAAGTATACAATATAAAATGCTTCAGAGGTATTTTTAATTCTCAATTTTACCATCAATTTTATATTCCCGTAGTTCCTTGTAGTAGATAAATTAGATTTAGAATGTGTGTAAGTTTGTTCAATATATGAAGTTTGTAATTTAAATAACACGAAAATAACTCTATCCACTGTTAAAGTCTAAATTCCAATTCTTATTTAAATAAGTGGAAGGAAAATCTTAGTTTACCAAAAATTGGATGTGAATATCGCCTATTTTCGCTTTTAAATTTCGCCTATTTTCGCTTTTAAATTTCCCATTCAATAAATGAATGAATGAAATGAAATGCGTCGCCAATAGGCCATTTCCGAGTTACGTTATGCCTCGTTGTCAAAGCGAGGCTAGGTGCACAACCTTTCATATGAAAATTGTTTTTTATTCAAATGCAAATAAAACTCATCTTCATATGAAAGGTTGTGCACCTAGCCTCGCTTTGACAACGAGGCATAACGTAACTCGGAAATGGCCTATTGAATTGGTTGCCGCTATTGTAAAGGTCCATACACACGAAGGGTTTTGCTCCCGGAGCATGCTCCAGGGTCAATTTGCACGACCAATACACACGAGGGAGCATACTGCGGAAGCTTGCTCAATGTTAAAGTTGACACGAGGGAACTGCTTTTGATATCCGTAATGGACTTTTCAGGTAATTCAGCCAGGATTAGTGCAAACACTTTCTTCGTTACGGCTTTACTTCGGTAGTTTCTTGGTGTTGCGGATGGTGTGATCACCAAATGACGTAAAACAAAAGATTCAAAAGACACTGAACAATATCCACACCACAACACAAAAGCTAAACAACAATGGCTTCCGCAACACCAAGAAACACCCTTTACTTCCTAGTCTTTACGATTTTTATCGTGTAACACTGGGTTTTCTCTGTACAAGTTGATTACAAGTCCTGAATTGGTGACACTCCAAGCAGGTTCCTCGTTTTTGCGACCATCCACTTGCTTTATCTCGAGCTCATCAGTTTCGGACGCCATTTTGAATTTTGGGCACGAGTTCAAGAGTTCCAAAGGAATCGTGAATGAAAAAATTGGCCAATTTGATGCTTAAAGTTTTACATTTACCGTCTAATCCACGCGCAACAAAAAGGTGTCAGTACACACGAGGGCGCATTTTCAAGTTTGCTAAATTTGCCCCCGGATCTTGCTCCCGAATATTTGACCGGTTTGATAACATGGAGCATTTTGCGGGGTGGAAATTCTGTTTCCGAGGATCGATTATACCCATGAAATCGTTAATACACATGAAGGAGCTTTGCTCCAGGAGCGTGCCCCTGGAGCATGCTCCGGGAGCGAAACCCTTCGTGTGTATCGGCCTTAAAGAATCAACGTCCTTTTGCATGCAACAATACGGGGCAACCGTATGACATCGTAAAAATTCAAATTGGCGGCACGCGGGAAATTTAAAAGCGAAACTAGGCGATAATAGTATTCTATTTCGTCGGACGCAGAAACCTTGCTTCCATGTTTTTCGGAGAAATTTGAAATAAGATTGCATTTTTAATAATTCAACGTCAATTTCTTTTAAGAGTAGAAATGACCGTAAATAACACTGATAATATCAAGTGTGACCCCGATAAAACGAATATTCGTACCGTGTGGATGCAACCGTTTTACAAGTCATTTAGAGATCACTCTCGCGTAAGTGAAATCTCGTTCTTCATTTCCTTTTCATTTTTGTCGCTTTCGTGTAAGGAAACGTTCTCCTTCATAAACGAATATAACTAACATAAGCCATGGCGCCGAATAAGTTCGTTTTATCGGAGTTCCACTGTACCTGTTCTTTCTTGTGTGACGTTCGATTAAGCCTTGCTAACCAGAAAATATTGCATTTAGTATAAAACTATTTTAAAAATATTTAATCTTGTGTATCAACTAAATGGTGTGCGGAAAATAAACCTTTACATCTTATTTTCTTGTCAGCGTTGTTAATATCCTTGGCTTTAGCGATGATTTTTACTTTGAAAAGAGCGCAAGTACTCCCATGATCATTTGTACTTGTCTAACATGTGGACGCTGTTGAAGGGAAACTGTTTTGGCTGAGGTATCGTGTTTTTGTAATTATGGCCAGGAGCTTGCTTTATTGGCTTAAAATAGGAAGGAAAAGTCGCCGAAAGTGATAAATTATTATTATTATTATTATTCTACTTTTTTTTCTTTTTTTTTTCTTGTAATTTTCTTTTTTAACTTTTGGTGATTTTTCTTAGTAAGATGAGGTTTTGTTGCATTCATAAGTCAACATAACCAGACATAAGTTACGTTAGGGTACCCAGGACCTAGGTTGCCAAGGATTTACAGTGTTGTAGTTGCAGTTGATCGGCCAGTTGAGATGTAATATAGGTTTTTAAAAAATATATATTATTCGATTCTCTACAGTTGCCGGATGTTCTACTGGGTAATGTTTATTGTGTCTCAGCCACTCTCCGTAACTTAGAGACACAACACTTTCCTCAACAAGTGCGCAGTTATTATTATTCGATTCTCTCCAGTTGCCGGATGTTCTACTGTTTATTTCTCAGCCACTCCCTGTAGCTTAGAGACACAACACTTTCCGCAACAAGTGCGCAGTTTCGAGAATGGCTGATATTTGTACACTTCCAAGGAAGTCAGATACATCTAACTTTCCAAACCAGGGCTTTCGATATGCTTCCAAGAGCACCAACTACGATAGGTATTATTGTGACTTTTTATCATTATTATTATTATAGACAAAATAGCCTTGTAATCCCACACTTCATCTCCAAACTACTGTTTCTGTTTTGCTCTGTCGAACCTTTTTATCCAATTAAGTTGTATATTTGGTGACATTTGGCGATTTAACATGGAAATCAAGAAAGCAAAATTTCGTTATTTTGGCAGGAGTGTTCCATTATTTCTCGTCAAGAATTCCAAGTCTATTTTCCGGGCAGGTTATTATACAGGTGTATCGTGATTTTCGACCGCTTTCAAATCCCGGCCGTTTTTGGGCCCTGGAGATATCCGATTTCAAGATTTTAAGGCTTTCTTTCTTCTTCTTAAGGCTTCTTCCACTCCCAGAGTCACTTATAGAGACATGTAGTGTAGTTCTAACTTTTAAGGCTGTGAACGAAATCCTATGGTGTGACCATTCAAATGAAACCTCTTCGGCAGTACTTTTTCATGGTACCATTTGTTTTTCAATATTTTACACAATGAAATTTGGAATTTTTCTTCAAGTTTGATTTTTTGCACTCTTGGGAATAAATGGGTTAAAAATGTCGGAGTCTGACGTCATACATTCGCCCCCATCTCAACCTACTCAGAGCATAACTGAGACCCCATAGGGTAGGGTAATCCATATACCCAATTTTGTAATTGCTGGATGAAAACTAAACAACCATCAAGACGTTAACGCGAGCACCAGGTTGTTTTTTTTTATTTATACACTTGCTTTATGATAAATAAAATAACATTACATATCTTTGCCTATTAGCTTCTTACTACACATCTTTAACTTGTACAAATAGTTAATTTAACTTGGCATAAACAGCATAAAATGCTTTACTATACATGACCTTCTAAAGAGATCTTTACAACTTGCACTGCTTAAAATATATGATTATGATTATTTTTTAACTTTAACTTTTTTACATAAGTGGCTATAATGCTATACTGTAAATCTGAGAACGTTTTGGGCTTTGTCATAACGATCTACAAGTCCTTTACTACAGTGGAAGTAATGTTAAAGTAGAACAAACTGGTTATGAAGCTCAAGAAATTTCAAAGAGTGTACAAAGCTGCTGACCCTTCACATTGTTTTGTTTAACGTGTGAGCCCAAATGTTTCTACTGGTCAGTTGCTCATATGCATTTCAATACCTTTTGTGTTTTGTGCAGGGTCAAGGCAAACGAACAAAAGAAATGGAGAACAAAAACATATAACAAAGGATTGACTGAGTTTCATAACCAGTTTATTCTATTAACTATGAGTAGAAGTTGCTACCTCAATAATTTGGGGTTTTCAATTTCATGAAGCAACATTTCAATTTTCTTCATTTGTTTTCAGCTAATTCACAATTTACAGTGAAGTATAGATGCCCAACAAATTGATATAAGTTGAAATTTTGTACCCTGCATAGCAGGTGTTGGTTTATTTAGGGGGTGCAATTTCAAGGGGCATGCATGAAATGGAGGGGTGGCCATGTGCCCCTCGCATTGTGCGTGTCCTAGAAACGGCGCCGTATAAGCAAACTGGCACCTGCTATGCCAGGTTGTTATAGGTAGCCAGACTACATCCATTTGAAAACCCTAAGCATTATTTTGTTACCTCTTGACTACTTCCGAGCTACCTGCCACATACTAACTACATGTAGCACCATTCTTTTGTTTTCTAAACTTGCATAACAAAAGAAATATTTTAACTTTTAAGAACTTTTTTTTGCAAACAACAATGTATTTAAATTTGGTCAGACATTTATCAAGAACATTTCTGTGCTATTTTTTAATTATAAAACCGATATACATAAAGAAAACACGAAAGAAAGTAAATTTCTGTAAGTAGTGTTAACAACATGAGTGGCTGTGTTGTACCAGGCCTTTACAATCATGAGCCGAAGACTCATTCAAATTGACAACTGTTTTTTGTCTGTTTATTTGACCATGACATATTTTTATCTTTTTTGCTTAATTTAGGAGATGAGTACAAATTTTGTAAACCTTTCCATTGGGAAAATGAGTAACATTTGAAACAATGTGAGATATAAAACAGACAACCTTGGTTGGTGTCTAAATTGCTTACTGGACAGCAACTAAATCTCACATAGATTCTATGTGAACCATAAATGCCACACCCCTAATGTGTGGTTCCAAGTAATATCCAGGAGTTCCTTTACAACTTTCTTTGTCACAAAAAAATGGTAACATTATGCTGTTCCAGAAAATATATATACTTGCCCCGTGGAAGGTGTTTGGGTTTAAATTTTTCCCACCCTTCTGGAAATTCCAGTTTAGCTAATCATACATTCCTTTAAAAATAATTTGGCTTTTGAAACTTCTTCCCCCTTGGAATTTCCAATGACCTTACCTTACCCGTGTTTAAACCACATCAGAGATGTGGGTATTTTAAGTTTTTTATGGGGGTCTAAAATAGGTTTGATGGGATGTGGAATTGGAATTGAACTTTAAGCAGAATGCAGTGCCGGCTAGAAATTTTGAGGGTGGAATACCAATTTAATACCCATGGCAGGTGGTAGGGTATGCATTGTTTTGTTGGCAGGATGCGAGAAGAGTTAGTCTTTGTCCGCCGGGTAAAAAGGTAAAAAACAACAAATCATTCAACTTCAGTCACTTTGCACCTTTGTTACCAAAGTAAGATAATTTTGGATATTTTAGGGCTGGATGGCAGGATGCAACAAAAACTAATGGCGAGAAGTGAACAGGCCTATTTTGGACCCTTATTTGTGTTAATTACAGTTAATATAGTTGCTTCGCACTTTCCCTCAGCAGTGCTTACATTGGACGACAACAGTTTTTTTTTTTACTTTTATGTAAACCACAATAGCTGCCAACTTAACTTGAGTTTGAAATATCTATCTACTTTCTTAGCTCTGAAACCTGCTTCTAAAGGTATTTAACCCTAACCCTTTCACTCCCCGTGTCAATTATGGAGACGTGCAGTGTAATTCTAACTCTAACCTCTTTACGGCAGTACTTTTACGTGGTACCATTTGTTATTCATTATTATTCAAAATTCTTAGTTCCCATACGTTTCTTATAGATGTAGTGTAGAGAAGTTAAAATATCATCTTTATAGGTGATCATGTCCTTAATTCTCATGACTTCTCTGTTGAAGCATTGATATTACAAGGAAAGGAGAAATTTGGTGATGATCACTATGTGGTTTAAATTGTTAAATACTGATCACTCTCAATGTCAGTTTTCATTAAAAAATGTATGGTTATGACTAACCCCACAAGGGAGACTTGCCAAATACTGCAAAAACTTGTTATAATATACAGCTATACATGACTGGTCAATAATAAAATGTATATAATATAATGCAAATAGCATACTCAGTTTAGTGACAAACATTTCAGACTGGATGATATTATAATTTGCGCTCTAGAGTAAATGTATGATGACAAGGCACCGGCAAAGAAAGAAACACATTTACACTTCAACTGGCAGAGTGTCTGGATCCTCAAAGGCCAGGTTCCCAACTTTTTGACACCAGTTTGTGAACTTATCTGATGGAGAAAACACAGAAAAAAAGTTTAATCTATAAATAATATGAAAACAACCATCAAACAAATGATATCACAGTAATGTGAAAAAGGTACATGTTATTCTTGCGAGCCAAGTGGCTTCAATTTCGTGAGGTTTGTTTGTCGCTGTTGGAGTTTTGTACACTACCACGCTGCTAGTTCACAATTTCACAGAATTCTCTTGTCGTTTGGTCATTTCACTTCGCTGTTTTAATGCCATGTCGCTTATCAGAATTTGCCCTAATATTGCCCCAGTGGCCCACATCTGCTGGAGCTTAAAACAGTGTCTGTAGCAAGAATTGTCTGAGAGTATTACTACTTCTCCCTTGATGGGACTCAAGTTCACTGCAAGTTACCCCCCCCCCCCCCCCCCCACATTTATACACCACCATCCTTTTTAAGGATGTTAAAGGCCTTTTAATGCATGTACCAATCCTGATACATTTTACACTGACAAGCAGACCACTGCCTTGAAAAAATTAAACTACTTGACTATAGCAAGGATTCTGCATTATTGTACCAAATCTCAAAAATACATTAATACAGTGTAGTAAATACATGTATTATGTAAAACAAAAGTTTCAAAAGATGATGAACAATACCAACACCACAACACAATACACATGTAGCTAATGCACATTGGTTTCCGCAACACTAAGAAAAAACCAATATTACGTCAAACTTCTAAGTCTCACCTGCAGCATTTAGGAGAAACTTTGGTGCATGATTGCTGACAACAAACAGCCAGTAGAAGGGAAGACCTGCCAAGACTATGGCCAGAGCTATGAGAGATCCCCAAGGATCAGTTGTGATTGGAGCAATGACGAGGTAAAGTGAGGCAAGCAACATTGCAATGGGTACAACTATGTAGATCTGAAAAGAGAAAGGCCAGACATTTTATGAAATGTTTTTTTTTTATGGGGGGGGGGGGAGGGGGGGGGGGGGGGGGTCACAGTCGGCTTATGACAATGTTCTGAATCCTTGTGTTATTACTTTGTGGTTTGAGAAATTTATAACAATAATATTTAAAACTCTTCAGGTATTTTTCACCAGCACACCATGCTTACCTTAAAAGGCCTTGCTACATTTGCTCTAGTTCGTCGTAGCCACAGAAGAGAGGCAAACGTTGCTCCGTAGAACAACCAGGCAGCAAAGCTGAAGAAATCAACCAAACTTGAGAAGCTGCTTGCTTCCGGGATCAACATGAGCATGGAAATAAGTGTCTAGTAATAATAAAACAGAAAGCTGGTTAAAGTTAAATTAAGTAAAAGCAAATTCTAGAACAAAAGAACAATTCTGTTTCAAGAAAGAAGTGGAAATCTTTATGGAAATTTTAATTATGTTTGAAGGCTGACAAATTCTAGTGTGGTGTTTGTAAGCCGAACAATGGAAATACATGTATTAGTGTTGTGGCAACTAGTACCCATGTGTGATATCTAAAATGGCTATCCAGCTAATCAGAGAACCCATTATGTGATCCCAATTTTATAAATGCAAATGATAGCATGGTTAATTGGGTCTAGACTAAATCAAGGATGATCCATTATCTGACAAAAAATGCTTGCATTTTGCTTCGCACTTACTGTGAAAAACAGGGATGGAAAAGGAGTGAACCTCTTGACATGAATCATAGCCAACAGGGGAGGCAGAAGTCCATCTCGTGCTGCAACATACACCAATCTGAAAAGATAATTGAGGTAACAATAATCAACTCTTATTTTCAAAATAGATGTTATTTGTTGTTCAAGAGAAATTCTTTCTAACTTGAATACCATTAACATGTTCACTCCCAGAGTCAACTATAGAGACATTTAGTGTACTTCTAACTATCGAGTCGGTTGACAGAATCCTATGGTGTAACCATTCAAACGAAACCTTTTTTGCAGTACATTTATCTGGTACCGTACCATTTGTTTTTTCACTATCTTTTAAGATAAAATTTGGGATTTTTCTTGAATTTTGATTTTTGGCACTACTGGGAGTTATAGAGAATTAAATCTATAACCAGTTATGCAAACAAACCTTCCACTAGTGAAAAGAAGCCCATTGACAGCTCCAAATGTTGAGCAGGCCACAAAGACAGGAACAATCCAATTGACTGGTCCCAGGTACAAATTTCCAACACTCTAAAGCATCGAAAAAAATAAATAAAAGGACTTTATAAACATTCCATCACCAAAACATCATAGTCGCTGAGGTACATCATCGCTAAGGCTTGGAATTCTCTGCCAGACATCATGAGAAAGTTAACATAAGCAGAGACCTTTCGCCAAGCTGTGTGTGTCTGATGATTAAGTCATAATTACTTTTTGATTTATTATTTAAAAATATTTATTAATTTATAAGTTGTTTTTATATATAACACTTTCCTCACTTGGCTTATTAGCATACTAATGCTAGGGGCCTAATCAGCCCCAACAATCCAAGTTTAAATAAAGTTATAATCACCATAATCATTCCATAGGTACTGAGAGTCATGCACAAAAAATAACGAAAAAAAGTCTTGAAATCGTTGGTTATTGCTAGTGAAATTTAGTTGTCTGTGTTCTGCCTAAAAAGTTGAAAGTCCAACTCTCAAGTGGAGTTACAGTGCTTCAAAAATCAATAAGCAGGCTATATATTTACTGAAATGTATGTTGCTTTACCCCCCCCCCCCCCCCCCTTAACCCACCAATAGAGAAAGAAAAGGTCTATTATTGAGGAAATTCTTAAACTTACCACTGCCACAGCATCAGACTTTAAAATACCAGACGCTCCCAAAACGGTTATGTAAGCCACATTTACCAGCAGGTAACACACAGTAGTGAGAGAGATACCAATGGTTATGGCCAAAGGCATGTCTCTGGAGATAAAAGGAATGTATGATCATATTAGTTTGAGCTTTTTTTATGTTTAAGCTATGCATTCAAATAATTATTATTATGCAAGAAACTGAAAAAAAAAAAACAATTTAAAACTCTTATAAATTACATACCTTTCAGGGTGTTTCATCTCTTCTGTACAGTAGTTCAGGTTGTTCCTGTAACAGAACAAAGAAGATTCAACTCCAGTTATAACACGATCTCTGGTCTATAACAAATTTGGTGGCACTTGACAAGAAGATTTGGACCAATACAGTTTAAATAGGTTATGTAACCAGATTGAAAACTTGGAAAAGACAAACTTGCATCAAAGTAAATGTTCCAAAATAATGGTCCAGTTTTGTTACCATGCAGTTACTATAATTATTAGTGCTCTGAAACTATTAAAGTGTATATGACAGATATATTTTTACTTGCTTGATGGAATCTACATGGCGTTCTGATAAGAAAATGGAAAATAGTTTTTTCGATATCGATTTTCTTTTCCGTGTTTAAGCCGTCTAAAAACGTGAAATTTCACTTCCGGTGT
The DNA here is from genome assembly GCA_024195265.1 of Dendrophyllia cribrosa. Taxonomy (NCBI): domain Eukaryota; kingdom Metazoa; phylum Cnidaria; class Anthozoa; order Scleractinia; family Dendrophylliidae; genus Dendrophyllia; species Dendrophyllia cribrosa. The sequence goes on from JAJLRJ010000002.1 coordinate 26,206,811, forward strand.
GTTACAAAACCGCGCACGAAGAAAGACTGGAAATAGTCCGCTGTGTCGTCAATACAAGAATGCCAGTGTCGCGGTTTCTCAGTTCCTCCATTTTTTGGTGCGTGTTGCTTCAACCGCAGACAACACACCTGAATACAACTATGTTTCTTCCTCAGGGCAAACCAAAAAATGCGAGGAACCGAGAAACCGCGACACCGGCATTCTTTCCGATTTGAAAATGATGGGGTGCTTGTTGTACCTTTTAGGGGTCACAATTTGTAGATTGGTACTGCTTAGGGTGCTGAAATCTTAAATGACCATGGTTAGAATTATCGTGGTATCTTTTAGAGTATTGAGCTAAAAAAAATGACAGAATATGTCTTGTGTTGTATAAAATTGGTACCTCTTAGGGGTAAAAATAATATTTGAGCCACACCCATCAAACGAGATTCTGGTACCTTTTAGGGTGTTTTTCGATATTTCCCAACGAGCACCCATGTCATTTATATAGGGGAGTCTCTCCCCCCCCCCTTAGAACACTAAGCTACTTATTTACGAGAAATGTATTTTGACTCACCATCCATCGTAGGCCCACAGACCCATGTAAAATGCCATTCCAATTTTTCCAACATTTGTGGTGGAACCTGCAAAGCTATCCTTAAAGTTTTCGGTCTTTCCTTTGCAACAAAAATGAAAAGAGTTTAGTCAGAAAATGATATAAGGTATGGTACAACATATAGATTGATGGTACATGGAGTTTGGGTAGTTTAAGCTTAAAGAGTTGTGGTATGTAATTATAGCAAGCAATCTGTTGTGCTTTATGTTATATACCAAACACATGGAAGAGTGTTTCATCAGGATATCCAGACACCAAGAACTGGGTTGAAAAACTAAAACTGTTCATTAAATGTGGAAACAATGAAGGAATAAATTGCCAAAATCTATGCAAATTAAGACCTGGTATCCAAACCACCTTCACAGTAGTGATTTCCTTAATTCCTGTCTTATTGTTAACCCATTGACACCTGAGGATTTTTACGTTTTTGAGTGATTTTCTGCATACACACGCCCCATAGGATTTCGTGACTTCATATTTGGAGTTACCATTGAAAGTGCTGCTGTTCTAAAACAATAAAGGCTCGAGTTTACTGGAAACGTCATTGTGACGTTGGCATTTTGCTTCATTCGTTCTCAATAAAGACTTCAATATCATGTTTCTGCGATTTTTGGTAAGTTCACAGCCATTTTTCATCTTTAGTAGCTGCCTGATGAGCATCATTAAGCTTGAAGGTTGTTCAGAGTCCACTTTCTCAATGAACCGAGTTAGGCGTTGTACTTCGTGAACGAATTTGGCTTGTTGCTCGTTGAACTGGAAAAATGGCCGCCACGAAACGAAGTAGCCTTGGGACTGGACTCTGGATGAATTTCTCAACTTCCCCTGGCATATTTTGGAAGTTGCGACCACTAAAGAACACAACCAGCGTGAAATTTCGGCGGTGGGTTGGAGTGGCTGTGGACTTAGTATAAATATGAAATGTGTGTTGGACGGAAGGAACGCTGTCAAAAGATCTTGTTATTTCCCAGCATGCAGTGCGGTGGTGATGTTGAAAATCGAGGCAAGGTGAGTATGCACTAGAATAAGAAGCTGTAGCTCGGCCCGAGCAACGAATAAGAGCAAAAAAATTCACTGCTAAGCTAGGACTGAATTTTGCTGTAAATGTTGACGTTTGGGTTTGCCACAATGATTTGAATAAAAAAAACTAAAGGCAAAAACGTGATTTTTGTTGTTTTTCTACGACGTTAAAAACGGTCATTTTTGTTATTGTCCAAATTCAAACGCTGATATTCTGCAAAAATCGCTGACTTTTTTGTGTTTATTGGGTATCTCAATTTGAAAGACTTTCTAGTCAATGATCACAACTGCCAGTTAAGGCAATGTTCGCACGATTGAGAAAGTTACAATTTTTTAAAGCAGTGGAGTCTTGTACGGGCAGTTCAGGTGTTAATGGGTTAATGAGTTTTAGAAATTGTTTTTATAAAACTGCATGATTAATAATACCTTTTCCCAGTTCAACAAAGCCAATGATTGTTATCATCACGATGCACAAGAGCTTTGCATATGTGAAAATGTCTTGGATTCGAGTGGCCCACTTAACACTCCAGCAGTTGACTGCAGTAAGTATAACTGAAAAATAATAATAGTATAACTACAATAAGAAACATTGATTCTTATATCTTTACATCACAAATACATAGGAAATAGTTACCCCTTTGATGTAAGATTAGGAACATACTGTAAGATTAGTGATTAGGAACAGAGTGCAAATTTTGTTCACTTTTATTAGAATTTTAGCCTTGTTTTATTTGAGACATTCATTGGGAAAATGCTGAATAAACCATGTGTTGTTTTCTTTTGAAATTTTATTCGACTTCAATTGGACTTCGGCGCACACGACATATATAGTTCTTTTCTAGTAATCTTCAAAAGCAACATGACCCCCCTCTCCCCCCCAAAAAAAAGCAACATGATAGCCTGCATAACAGGTTCCGGTATTAGTACATGTACAGTACTGAGGAGTATGATTTCAGAATCGGAGAAATAACCTTAATGAAATCAAGAGAAGTATACTATTTATATGTCGGAAAAATCTGAGACCTTTCGGAGTACACAGCACAGCAGGATTTTTCCCGATCCCACGGCAATAGCGTGAATTTGTTTGATGTCGGCCCGGCATTTTTGCCTGCGAGACATATCCTGCGACATAGCCCTTTTAAACAGTGGCTGAATTAATTGATGAAACTGAGGTACTAGGTCAAGACGAGGTGCCACAGGATAAGGAGACACACTATAATCTATGATTACTACTATTTTTAAAGGTAGTCTTTTCAAATGTAACAGAAAGAACTCAAGTCACTGTTTGGGAAATATTAGACGAGTGCGGATTTGATCGGAATCAAGAAATTAAATATGCATGGCGAGTACAGAAAATGTGTCTTTTTTTAGAGTATCACGCAAAATTGTTGAGAGGGAAGGGGTACGTGACCCATTTAAAATAAACTGTAAAACTTTCTTATGCAAGTGCATGAGTATAGACTACCAGTGTAGCCTCTTGTTAAAGAAGACTTGGGAAATTGTGTAGATTTAAAAAAAAATATTGTTATGCAACGTACATGTATTTAGAATAGAAGCGAGCATAACTTGTTATTTCAAACTAGTATTTAACATATGAAAATTGAACATATTGAAGTTACCATAAAGTTATTATAAAATTCCTTGGGTGTTATGTCAAATTATGCCATGTCTGGGGTATTTTGACCCACAATCGTTGCTACTACCTCCTTAGAAATCATTTTTACCCGCTGCACTAAAAGATAGGGAGTGTGAACCCTGCATGACTTAATATTAGGTTGTCGAAAATTATTATTACGACTGATATTTCACTGAACAATATTTTTGAGACCTTCCTCACAAATGTTAGACAGTAACCTAGTGAACTCAATTGTTTTTTAAATTTTAGTTTGTAATATCCATTATCCTATATTGGCATCACCACAAAACGTTTTAGTTCACTTTGTTACGTTGTTCATAGTGCTCACGTCAACTGCTTTGTCTCATGTACAATGAGGTATTCAATAAAAAGTTTTAAGGAAAAGAGTTCAATTACCAAAGTTTACTGATATTGGATGTTATTTTGCTTGATTCAATATATTTATCTTCATTGGCCATTATGAATCGTTTTAAAATATTTGAGTTCCAGACAGTCTGGAGGTCTAACATTTCATCAGTAAAACAACAAATTGAAACAGAAAATTTTAATATAGGCAGTAAGTAAAAATACTAATTTTCATTCAAAGAGGGGGATTTTAAGGGGATCATTGTGCAAAAAATGTTTCGGTTAACCTAGTCCATTGAGCAGTAGTAATTGATGTTTTTACTGTAACTATATTGCCCTGAAATAATGTCTCTTAGCATCAAGAATCACAATATTTCGGTGATGTTAATATATCAGAACAGACAATTATCATACCCCATGTGAAAATGGAAACCCTAAGAAAACTAAGACATTTTTATCTGCTTAGTAAATACAGAAAATGCAGTACAGATTCTTGAATAAATAAAAACAATAAAAAGGGACACCTTAAAAATATAATATTGATCAAACATGAGGGCATTGATATGCTATATCACGCTATTTATGGGGTAACCAGGACACTATAAGAACGGATAATTTAGGGCAAGATCTCGATCGATAAGGCCATTTGGTGGTCACAGGTATAATATTCCCGCGAAGTTTCTCCTTCTGGAATAAAAAAATTTACAGGGTTGTTCTCTAAGACGATCGCTCTGTAGAATTTAATAGAATTTTGTGTGATCATGGTAACAACGCCACGTGAACTACGGAATGTTAATTTTTTTATGAATAAACAAACGACCTGATCTGACGCAATCAACGAGAAAGAATGGAATTTTTGAACGTAAACATGGCGGCCAAATATATGAAAGGATCTTTCGTCTCCTCGGATTCCCACGACAAAAAAAACAAAGATAATTACCCATATCACTTGTTTTTCTTTCAGAATTTAATCCCAATAAAACGTATAAGCATTTTCTCACGCTAAACCAGTTTTGTCGTCGAAAGCACGTGCTTCGAAGTGAAAATGGAATAGTGGTTTCCTTAAGCAACCGGTTTATTCTGTCTGTCCTTTCTTTCATTATTAAAACAAGGACTTTCTTACACATATTTTAGACCAATTGCTTTTATGGCCCCCTAGTAAAACTGTAAATAAACAGCAACTTCGCTTACAAAATATAAAATCCCGCCAAAAACAATGACCGGTTTGCCCACGTTTCTACCCGCTGCCGAAATGAACACAAAGCTAATTGTACAATAAAAATACCACATTTCGCTTGGCACAACATAAAGCAACTTTAGACAAAAGATTCAAACCTATTCCTTAGTTTGTTATGAAACAAAAATGAAAGAGTTATATCCTACCGAGGCAAGAACAAGCCAAAAGCTTCACCAGTAGGGTCGGCGCTTCGCAGTCAGGGTAAAACGGCTTCGCCACATATTCAGCGAAGGTTAGCGCAATGATCGCGCCTGAAGCCGGCCGTATGATTAACACTGAAGTCCAAGCGAACAAATAGGCAGGGATCGGACCAAACGCTTCCATAAGATAAGCATATTCACCGCCCGATTTCTTAAAACACGTTCCCAACTCCGCATAGCACAGACTGCCGAATAAAGCTAACACACCGCAGCCAAGCCAAACTAGAAGAGAAGCACCGATTGAATTCGATTCTTCGAGGATACTAGTCGGCGAAACGAAGATACCAGAGCCGATGACTGTGCCTACAATAAGGCCGATTCCATTGATAAGAGAGACGTTCTTCTTTAGGGCTATTCGGCTTTCAGGATCTCCGCTCTTCTCTTCACCGGGCAAGAAGGGTTCCTCAGTTTTGTCCAACGAATTTGACTGGTCTAAGCTTTCGCTTGACGCCGATTCATTCGCTAGCTTTTCGCCAACATCACCGTTCACGACTGGAATAGGAGGCATGGCGAATTAAAAAACACGAACAAGAACGAGAAACCTTCACCGGCTGTAAACACAAAGGTGTTCTTCGTGTGTCTTCGAGCGCGCGAATTCAAATTTCAAAACATTGAATGAAACTATAAAACGCGGAAAAGCGCGGGTTTACTAGCTTCTATTACAAAACATTCTCTATGATTGGCTTAGAAAACAATGGTGGCAAAGATGTCCAATCAAACTTGAGTTTAGTTTGGCGCCAAAAACTCTTGCGTCAGTCAGGTAAACACGAGAGCACCACGTGTAAAATAAAGTCAAGACAGTTCAAGCTTGGCAGCTGCTGACAAGTCTCCTGAATTTTTAAATGTGCTTGCCACCTCTAAAAGAAACCACTACAAGATTTTATTTCTAAAGTAACCCAATTCCAAGTGTATCACCTAAAACAGAGTGAGCGTCGAGAAATCGAGAAATGAAGGGATCAGAGCAAAAAATTTTAGGATAGATTCGCTTAAAAAATGTCTGAAATTTTAATTTTCCACTAAAAGGAAAACAAAGTAACTCTTTTTTATACGTTACCCAAGACAAACATCTGCTTCGAGTGGGCAGTTGCTAGATATGATCAGGAAGATTTGCTATTTAAAAAAGGCGGCAATGTACTTAGCTTGCGTGCAGGATACAATTTACTTTGCATATTCAATTAATTTTTAGACCACGAGGGTCACGAAGACAATCACAGATCAAAAAGTATCACGCAAGACTGATCTTTAAATGAGAAAACAACTTTATTCAAAAATCTGTAGCCTTTAATTATTACGAAAATCCGTTGGTGAGATCTCAATTTTAAACGAACGAAAATAAACTGTGTAAAAAAGGAGGCGTAGATCGATCCTGAACCGTCCCGATGCACATCGGACTCGCAGATTAATTTAGATCAAGGATATACCGGTAGATATGGTAGATTGTGCCCTCAGGCGCACCCGCTACCAGCCGTATAGCCAAATATTTACAAGGTTTCCACCGTTAACATGACAAACTCAAATAGTACAAAAAAGTTTTTCTTTCCGATTCTTTTCGATTCTTGTCGACCAAATGTTGCCGACTTACGAGCACCCCCAAAATCGTATGACACTATTTGACGCCAAAAACCGTTCTACCATACTAACGTATACTACAGTGTATTCGGCCAAGGCTTTATGCTCAGTGTACGTCGGTTTGCCCTTATAGCCCGTGGCTTCTTTCTTTCCCGGCTTCATTGGTTCCGCCCTGCCATCCCGCATGAAAAACTGCCAGAAATGATATCAGTCAGAAGTCAGTTTACACAGAAAAATGCGCTGTTTGGCGGGGGCGATTGTGAAATAAAAAGCGAAGTAAAGTGAAGTAAAGGACTGACTTGAAGAGAAACGAAACGAAATGTAGGAAATAGGACATATAAGAAGCAGAATGGAATAGTTATCTCTTTATCTAAGGGAGCATTCATAATTTATCTAGGGGTAGCCAGCTATGTCCATTTTTAAATTTCACCCTTGCATTTTTTGAAATTCTTGTGCCCCCTCCCCCTCATGTGATATCCTGCAAACAAAGGTAAATTATAAGACAAACTGAAAGCAAGGCTGGGTCTACGGCAATGGGCTGATTTATTTAGCAGCCAATATTTCGGCCAACAAAATTAACCTTCCTCAGGGCCAGGGCTATACTGAAGGAAAATAAAAGTAAATTGTTATGACCCCCTCCCATGTTCAACTCACCTCTTCTAAAATGGCTAAAATGTATATTTCACATCTCAGTAATTTAAATGTTATGACATTTTCATCATGTATAATTATGATTATTTTCTTAAGATTTTATTAAGTAACGATTTTCACTTTCACAAATCCTTAGTTCATATTTCTTTACGTTCATCACTTTTGGCGAGTTTTTTCTTCCAAGCTAGCTCTTGGTCATAATCATATAACCAAGATATATCCATCTTTCCCTTAAATTGGATGTTATTGTTCGGTTTTGGGCCTTAAAAAGGGTATCGGTTTTTGATTTTGTACCCTTAATTAAGGTCAGGGTTTAAGAACCTTCGCGGCACGTCCACACCTATCCTAAATTAACGCGAGTACCCCCCCCCCCCCCCCCTCTTCCTCCACCCCCGGGAACGCCATATCTTCCCTGGAAAAAATATTACCCATGACTTATTTTTTATTTCTTCGGACGTCCAAAAATAGAAAATAAAAGAGATAAAAGAGAAGGAATGAGTCTTGAAGGAAACACACAATAGAAACAATAAGAACTCTACGAGTAGTGAAATCGGGCTTTAAGGGTCTCGCAAGTGCCCCTACGTCACGAGGATTATGATTTGCTATTTTTTAATTATGATTTGTTATTTGTAATACACCTTATTCCAAAATGGCGGCCATTTTCTTTTTCTTTTATATCCATGTAAATTAGCCCTCATGGCCTCGTCAGCATGTGCAACAAAAGAATTTTCAAGCGAAAATGAGGCCAAAAGAGCTAATTAACATGCATATAAAAGATAATAAATTGGCCGCCATTTTGGAATAAGGTGTATGATTTGTTTTACAGTCGTTTTTCCGGTCACACTAGGTGATCCGTTACGCACGTTACTACGTCATTTGAAACGTTTAATCAGTCTTTCGCAATCCTGCACTCGTGCATGAAGTTACGGCTGAGGTTAGAAGGTCCATTGATCCGTTACTCGAAAAGAAAGAAAAGAAAATCGTCATCGATTGGAACTCTCGCCAAATCTGGCAATAATGTAAGACTAAGCCCGTTCAGGAGCCTATTACCCATTTTACTTGATATGTTTCGTTTCGTCATTTTCCTTTTTCTTATGTTGTAAATTGATTTTCAGCTTCACGATATTGATAATGGTTTTCCTACCTTTTTTCACTTTTTACAGCTATATGTAAAAGCCTCTTATTACAACTACGAAATGAAAAATAAACAGTCAATGGAATCTACAGTGTCACAGTGAATCTTCGATTGTGGAGCAGTTACACTACTGGCTATGCTTCGAATTCTTAATTTCTTATGTACGCTTAAAGCCCGGTTTCACAACTCGAAGAGTTCTTGTTAATAATAAACTACAAAACGAGTTGTAACAGATTGAAAGTCAATCTTGATGTTGCTATGTCAAGTTACAGAAGTCATAGGGAACCTACGCGTTTATTTAGAATGAACATAGAATAAAGTTACAGATGGACTTAACGGTTAAGAAATACCAGACGCAGAAATAACTCATATCAAAAACACTTTAAAAAGAATTCTCTAGAACTTTCTAGAACAGGCGTCAAAATATAGAAGAGAAAAAAGTAGAAGAGATGAAACATGACATCTTTTCTTTTTCCATTACTTATATTTACTATGGTGTAGTGTTGCATGTTTTTTTTTCTTATTTTCTATTGCTTCGTTATTTACGGTTATTTTCATTTACTTTGTCACTTCAGTTTATGCTGTTGTAGTATCATATTTAATCGATCCCCTGCCTTCCAAATTTCAAATTGTAACGTTTTTACCTTACGAGTTATTATCTGTAAGACCCTGAAGAAGAAAGGCTGTGCCTTTCGAAATACTTGGATATTTTACAAATATAGTCGTTTCCGTACCCTTCATGATCAGACTTGCTTTTTTATCAAATCGTTTAATTATTTTATAACTGATTAGATCCTATACTTCAGGATCCGGTGCTTCTATTTCATTACGGTGGTCTTTGCAAATACAGTTACTTGTCAAAAAGTGACCGAGAATTACTACTCATGTTATTAATCGGGCAGACTTGGCATTCTGCCCAATGGGGGGGGGGGGGGGGGGGGGGGGGGGGTCAACCAGGGGGACAAGCCCTGTAAAATGTGGCCTCAAATTCAAGGACACAAAAACAGCATAAAAGCCTTTCTCAGCCGTACGCGTAGTCAACTTTTTGCTGTTTCTATTAATAATTATTATTATTAATTTCTATTAATAGGCCACAACTACCAGAATCCTTCAGTCTTTTGTTTTGTAGTGCAAATTAGGGCTATTGTTATTTTAACCGCACTAGGAATACAAAATTTAAATAAGAAAGGAAAAACGAAATGAATTCTGGTAGTTGTAGTCAAATGACGCCATCGTGCATATGGCCTATTGAGAGAAGATTGGGGGCGAGTCAACCAAGATGTTTTGCAAAACCAAAATGGTGAGCAAATATTTTTAAAAATCCTTGAAACCAACACTCACCCCACCATTACTGCCATCACATTACAGGCTTGAATACTGACACTTATTTTACACTAGATGTGACAGGATCAGAACAATCCCTACAGAATATAAAAACGGTGAGATGAATTGTTTATTTAGAAAATTAGCCAGCCTGCGTGGCATTTGAATACATTATAAACTGAACTGTTATCATTTCACAGGTGAATTGTTTGTGGTGTTTACGAAGCGGAAAGTCCAAGAAGATTGTTTAAAAAAATCAAAGGTAACTAAAAAATGTATACAATTTGGTAATTGTATATTTAAAAATTGATATCAGTATCTTGTTTGGTTGGAGATAAAATAATTTTTGACATGTTAATTTTTGAAATATTTCGAAACGAAATCGTGTATTTACTTGCCTCTCCAAACCGTTTTTATCTCCTGTAAGTTAAACATTAACCTACAGGGGAATATTGTGGACTAACCTGCATTCTTTGTCGATCCATGGCCGCATTTTTGTTGCATTTTTGTTCGCATTTTAATAGATTTTATTCGACATGAGTTGCCTATTTTGGCCTTATTGTTTATGCTGATTCTCGATGGTCAACTGGCGTAGTGTTGGTTTCGATGTCGAATGGTCCAGGTTCGAACCGCCTAAACAGCGTTTAGTTTAATTTTCGGTTGCTTTCTCTGTTTTCTTTTTCTTTCTGTATATTATTTCTACGTTATTCTAATACAGAGATTCATTTCTAAAAAATGACGACAATAGCCGCGGTTACACGTTTCGGCCATGGCAGCCATGTTGGTGTTCCTAACAAAAGAAGTTAATTAAAATTCTTTTGTACGGGAACACCAATATGGCGGCTATGACGTCAAGTGAAAACGCTCTATTTGTTTCTTCCTTTTAAATTTTGTCATAGTTAATAGAACAAACTGGTTATGAAGCTCAACAAATTTCAAAAAGAGTGTACAAAGCTGCTTTGTTTTATGTTGAACGATCCGTGACCTTGCACATTGTTTTGTTTAACATGTGAGCCCAAATGTTTCTACTGGTCAGTTGCTCATATGCATTTCAATACCTTTTGTGTTTTGTGCACGGTCAACGCAAACGAACAAAAGAAATGGAGAACAAAAACATATAACAAAGGACTGACTGAGTTTCATAACCAGTTTATTCTATTAACTATGATTTTGTGTAGCGGGCTCGGCTACGTATAAATTATATCATTCAACACATTGATACACTGCCCAAATATAGTAAAAAAGGTATCGATATATACGCTATGTCTACATGACGTATATCCAACGATGGAGGTAAATTTCGCATTTTGACAAGAGAATGCAAAAATGACGGACCAGCCTCGATATGTTTTCTTCAAACTGTGCTTTGTTATTAATGGTTTGAATTATAAAACTATTATTGCGCTCAAGCTTGCGTGATATCGCCTAATTTTAGCCGACGATGCCGTATCACGCGCGCTTTCGCGCTACAATAGTTAATTATTTGTCCGACGCTCGTGAGATGATAAACATTACATCTTTCTTATATTAATGAAACGCTGACTACACAATCTATCTCATGTTAGGGTTTTACTATTAAACGTGTTTGTGGTAGCGCCCTGCACTTGCCAAGACAACAGTTGCTTTGAACTCAGAAAGGAGGATCAGAGATCTTATCATCGCCAGAGAAAATGTGTTTTTAAGTTCGCGAAGATGGAAAAACTGTCCGGGCTATAGAATGTGTGCATTTTGTATCAAATTTCTCATTGTAGGATTCAATGCATTCAAAGTACAAGGGGAATAGGAATCAAGATAATGAGTTATCTTGATCCTTTAAAGTGTATATGACAGTGATTTTTTTATTTGCTTGATCGAATCTTCATGATGTTCTGATAAGAAAATGGAAAAAAAATTACGTTATCGATTTTTCTTCACCGCGTTTTGGCCGTCTAAAAACGTAAAATTTCACTTCCGGTTTGTTACAAAACCGTGCAAGAAGAACGACTGGAAATATCCGCTGTGACGTCAACACAAGAATGCCAGTGTCGCGATTTCTCAGTTCCTCCGTTTTTTGGTGCGTGTTGCTACAACCATAGACAACACACCTTAATAGAACCATGTTTCTTCCTGATCCTCAGGGCGCATAAAAAAATGTGAGGAACTGAGAAACCTCGACACCGGCATTCCTGTATTGACGTCACAGCGGACTTTTCCAGTCTTTCTTCTTGCGCGGTTTTGTAACACACCGGAAGTGAAATTTCACGTTTTTAGACGGCAACAACGCAGAGAAGAAAAATCAATATCGAAATTTTTTTCCCATTTTCTTATCAGAACATCATGTACATTCGATCAAGCAAATAAAAAAATCACTGTCATATACACGGGAACAGGGGAAGATCGCTCTTCCTGATGGCCTTACTTTTCCCATTTTCACGGCCGCCATTAATTAATTTGCATGTTCCTGAAGAAGACGAAGAAAAGCTTACCAGCTCTCTGTGACGTCACGCGGAAGACGGGAAAATCAAATGAGTAGTTTGTAGGAGAATTTGCCCGAGCTAAAAACTGTTCATTTCGACTGTTTTTTTTTTTTCGGATGTTCCGAATTATTAAGGTAAAAAATGCCAGGATCTAGATGTGGATGTGTTGTGTATGGGTGTTAGAAGGAGACTGATAGAAATGAAAGTAATTTCGCTACACCTGATTTCGAAAAAGCCAAAACATAAGCACGCCTAAAGAAAAACAATGCATAATATAGTGGATCTGATAATGCATAATGTAGTGGATAAAACTTTAAAAGGCGTGAACATTTAAATGAAAGCTATTGAGCAGTACTTCCCTGTGGTGCTGTTCATTATGCTGTATAAGCTGATTCTAACATTTGAGACTGTGGTTAAAACGCTAAAATGTGACCATTTAAAGGAATGTTCTTGAGCGGTACTTTCCCGGGGTGCTGTTGAATATGCTGTAGAAAATGGATCTAACTTCTAAATCTCTGGATGAAAACCTACAGTGTAACCATTCAATTTAAAGCTGTTGAGTAGCACTTTCCTGTAGTACTGTTACACTGCACTGAAGGTGCATGGTTCTCATGAAATACTAAAGTTTGATCATTTGAAAACATCTACCATTTGCTGAGTTACTGTGTTATACACTTTCTTGTTGTGCCGCTTGATTTCTGGTATTTGTAAGGAAAATGTTGTAGACAGAAAAAAAGTTATTAGAGGTTATTATTATTTAAGAAAGTATTAAGGCCCGTTCACACATGCGATTTTTGATGCGATTGTTGTCGCGCTCTCCAATGCAATTTTTGTCGCAAGTGTAAACTGGCGGCGATTTCTGTGCGATTCGGGTGCGACGTTTGCTGTGATTTCCCAAAATCACCGCCAACATGTTCGAAACCTCTGCGACATCGCGTGACAAATCGCGCCCAAATCGCACTGATATCGCCGCTTGTTTACACACGTGATTTGAAGATGCAACTTGCGCGCGAGAAAAATTGCACCTGAGCGTATAGTACCCCCGGGGCCGGGGGGGGGGGATTCCCCTTCCCCTATAAAAATGACGGGAATGCTCGTCGGAAATTTTAGAAAAACACCCTAAAAGGTACCAGAATCTCGTTTGATGGGCGTGGCTCAAAATAATTTTTACCCCTAAGAGGTGCCAATTCTAAAACAACACATGTCATATTCTGTCATATTTTTTCGGCTCATACCCTAAAAGGTACCGCGATAATTCTAACGGTGGTCATTTTAGATTTTAGTACCCTAAGCGGTACCAATCTACAAATTTTGACCCCTAAAAGGTACGACGAGAATCCCCGGCATTTTTATATGGGAGTCTCCCCCCCCCCCCCCCCCCCCCCCCCCCCCCCCCCCCCCCCCCCCCCCCCCGGGATAGTACAAGTAAACGTCCGATGCAAAACCCTTCAAATAGCTAAAATTCGCCGTTTTCAGCACAAGAATGACACCACACAACATTTCAGGTTTAAATACGTTTATTTTGAATCTTGTATGTAAATATTCATCGCAGTATATTACGATAAGTCAACCTTTCGATATTCCCATACATTTCCTCTAAATTTAAAAATATGAACAACGGTCACACAGTTTGTGTGGGCGCCCTGTGGTCCTACACGAACGGAAGAGCGAAGGGAAAACACGTGTTTGAGCCAGCGTTGCAATGGTCAGCTGTGCTGTTGAACGCCACGAAAGAGAGGCAATGTTCCAGCAAAACACGTCAAGAATCAAACCGGTATCTGAGTCACACAAGATACACACAAATTGAAAAGACAAAAACTGATTTGATTCTGTTCTGCCGATAGAGGAGAAAAGAAAAACACGTTTTCGAGAGTGTTTTACACAAAAATACATCAGAGCCAAAGTGTTGGCCTTTCGACGTATGACGTCATGAAATGAGAAAAACGGCTTTCGTTTTCTCGAATTAATGTAGAGGAAGTCTTGGATTAAGTGAAGTACCACTTTCACTCGCTGCAAAGCGATCGCTGGGGCGTTGTGGTAAGTACAAACTACAACATTATAAATCTTGTATTCTGCACCCTTTATCTTCATCAGTTTAATGGTAAGGACTATAATTGCCGTACCTGTGACAAGAAATGGCAACAAAGTAGCGACAAACTCGATGATTTGTTTCTGTATAACTGAAAGAAATCTTATCCCCCGAATTTTGTAGCTGCTTTCACCTTTTTGAAAATCCTAGCTGACCCACAGGTAGCCCAAGCTCAAGTGATGTTTACACGTTGTAATTTAAACGTCGTGGTCAACTGTTTCTTTTGAACAAAAACTCGCTGGAATCGCTTCGAATCGACCCCAAAACAACTCAAGAATTAAGTAAACGCACAAAGAAGTTCAGGTGAGCCAGTTTTATTCAAATATCGTTCCTAATTTTACGCTCAAATTCGAAGCGAATTTTCCCCATACAAATCCTTATAATTTCGCTATTACGCAACAGTTACCACGTTCAATTACAACGTGTAAACATTACTTGAGCTTGGGCTACCTGTGGCTGACCTTGTTTGTCTTGTTTCGTTCCCAAAACGACATATTTTTTCTCTCCGAAAACAAATGGCATTAAATTTTCCGGTGTTACGAAAGTTGGAGGCGACATTTAATCTAATACAATAAATTATGAATTTATGAATTTATTAATTTATCAAATCGTTCAGTCGAATGAAACGCAATTTGTTTCATGTTGATACGATGCTACATGTATGTCAAAATCAACTAAAATATGTTTGTCTATTGTCACAGAGTGACTTGCAATAATTTTTACCCTTTTTTGATGTATAAGGACGGCCAAAACGGCCAAGAAACCACAGATTCAAGTGTAAGATTTACGAGTTTATTACAAATCCACAAACACGCCAAATAAAGAAAAACGGGAACGAGTAACACTGAATACAAGGAATAAAAATAGAAACTACAATAAGCTAATTAAAATTTATGTACAAGCTAGGTCAGTTGGCTGTTCCCCGAGCGAGAGTTGTACTTGAAAACAGGAAATTGTTACCGAAAAGCTGTCAAAAACTAATGGAGATTAAAGTAACATGTCACAGAACGGTTCGAATTACAGATTTCACAATAATGCCTAGACAATGAATGAAACAGTAAATTATGAAAACCGTGACTGACAAATGGCAAAATAGAATCAAAAAGGATTTGGAAGGACCCTGCGAGCAGAGCCTCAGGGTACAATTACAATTAACAATATAGAAATAAGGAAAGCGAAAAATACAACTGTACAAGAGAAAATAAGCCAAAACAAAATGACTGAATGATAAATAATTAGCCTTTTCCACTAGTTAAGTGTAGGAAACTTATATTTACTTTATGGTTTAAGGTGGCTCCGTTGTTATTTCGGGCGCACTCGTCTATGACAAACTTTGTCTCGTAACTTTTCGGGCTCTAAAGCGATGCTTCTAAAACTTTGCGAAAACGTAGTTTTCAAGCAAAGCAGTTTTCAGAGTTTTGTTTATGAACACGAAATGAGCACGTGTGGAATTTATTCTAAGAATTCGCACCTTTATAAGGGGGGCGAACGAAATATGCGTGCTAGTTACCCCAGGAGGGGAGGGAGCATGTACGCTCCATTAGAAGTTTCCATGGGGTGCAATGTTTTTAAATGCGGGGACTACGCTGACCTACGCGCGCATATCATGTACGCCCCCCTAACTAAGGTGCGAATTCTTAGAATAAATTCCACACGTGCTCATTTCGTATTTATAAACAAAACTCTGAAAACTGCTTGTCAGCTTCGCCTGAGCTCAGATGCGGAGAAGCTTATAATCCCAACAACTATTTCTCCAATTGAAAGTCCTTCTAAGCAAAAAACAATCGATGTAAAAGTATTGCAGTACCTTGAAATTCATGTGGGAGGAGTTTGACACCCAACTTGCAGGATAATTTTCGAAAAATAACGGAAAACGCAGCATTGGAGATTTGAGCAGGTTTTTGGAGCATTTTATGATATTTACAGAACTAGTGAATACTTTTTAACGGTTCGCACGATTTGCAATCGGCTTATAATTCAGATTTAGCAAGCATTGGGAAGGCTTCTCCCAGAAATTTGGGTTCGTAGATTGTTTTGTCAAAGAGCATGTAGTATTTAATATTTTAAGAGAATTTTAGGGCTAAATTTTGATGGCGTTATTTCTTCCGCATTTCTGCTCCAACGATTTTGCTGAAATGACTTGGTAAGGGTATGTATTAAGTCAATGTAAGCTGATTCCAAAAATTAAACACAAATATAACAGCAAAATTTTTCACAGGGTGCGATTTTGTTCAAAAAGTGGGGCTCATTTAAGTCCGATTATCACTAAATATATTTTTCCCATGAAAATCGAATTCTATCATATTATTGCTAAATAATAGCTGTAAGTTTTCGCAAAGTTTTAGAAGCATCGCTTTAGAGCCGGAAAAGTTATGAGACAAAGTTTGTCATAGACGAGTGCGCCCGAAATAACAACGGAGCCACCTTAAATGATTTTTCACCATTATGTTCACCTAGAATAGGGCGCTGTCCTCAGATCAACTTTTGTTATCGATTTTCTATTACTTGAAGTTAACTTTAATTCATCAGTAAGAGACCGTCAATATGTAATATATGTATTATTATATTATTTGTAATACCCTGAAGAAGAAAGGCCGTGCCTTTTGAAATATTGGATAAATTACATTATATTCCTTCACTGTCGAATCAGCCTTGCTTTTTTTCGTTTATTACTATTATTTATAGCTGATCAGTAGATCCTCAATTTGGATCCGGTGCTTCTGTTTTGTTACGTTGGTCCTTGCCTTCAAAATTGCGTCAATATGTAACCTGTAATTCTGTTATTTAGGTTATATTAATAATTTTCTGTTAAGTTACTTCGCTCTAAAGAAAAACTAGCAAAACATTTGGTTTTTTTAAAAAGAATTCTTAGTTACTGGCAAAGACAATTGCAAGTCAGGAAAAGAAGAAGCTTTATGTTTTTCATAGCGAAGTTTTCTTACGAAGAAAGGTGCTCTTTTGTCAATGCTGAATTGAATTGTTAGAGACGAATTTGCCGAGTTGCTCGAGTTGTTACAACGTACAGCCGAAAAGCTAAATACCAAAACAATAAGCATGTAAGCTTTATACTCGAGAAAATTGTCAATGCATTTTGATTCGCGGCTAATCAGGTTTTTTGCTTAAGTTATAGCTTCATTTCATTCATTTTCATTGATCAATCGATAAACTTCATTTTCACTGATCAATTTCATTGATCTTCATTTCGTAATGATTTCATTTATTGTAACCTGACATGTTAACCCATTTAGTTCCAAACGTTTCCTCTGGATAATTTTAACGTAGAAAACAATTTTTGTAAGCGGATGCTAGGCCGATGCTGGGACTCTCAATTTTTGCGGGCCGTACTGTAAAATACGGACCAGAAAATTGACCAATCATAGCGAGCATACGTACTGAGAGATAGAATAAAACTAAAGTTGTAACAAGGAAAAAGAGGATTATTTAGTTGAAAGATGATTATTTGAAAGATGATAAGTTAAAAGAGTGTAGTAGTTGATTGTAATTGTAGTTACAAAATATGAGAAGAAGCAGTACCATGATGTAAAGACAACGTTATTTAACGATTATTTAAACTGCTACTTCTCGGCGCAGCGAGTCAGCTCTAAACAGCTCTACCAGAGCTACCGAACACGGAAAAGAAAACCTTCCCCCCTTTTTTACACTATCAACATGAACGAATCTGACCCTTCTGAAAACAGTAACAGAATGATTTATGAAGGGAAGAAAATAAAGCAAAATTCTACTAGAACCCTTCGATCTTCTGGAAAAAACTTTCTCCAGAAGCTGCGATTCAATCTAACTACTTATTGTGAGCGATCTTTTGTTGTTGGTGCACCAACTTTATGAAACATGTTACCAATCGATTTAAGAAGCTGTACAACCACTGAAACTTTTAAGAAAAAATTGAAAACTTGGCTTTTTAAACAACTAATACAGTTCAGCCTCTCCTTACGAACATCTCCATAATATGGACAGCTCTTTATTACTGACAGTTCACCAGGCCCCGAAAATATGAAAATTCTTACAATTTCTACCTCTATAATATGGACACTTTGGTCTGTCCGTTTGGTGCCCTTTTTAATGTAAAAAACTGGAAAAAACTTTCTCCAGAAGCCGCGATTCAATCTAACTACTTATGGTGGGCGATCTTTTGTTGTTGGTGCACCAACTTTATGGAACATGTTACGTAATGTTTAAAACACGAACAGCTGTATTTTATTAAGTTTAAAAATTCGAGCGCGAAGCGCGAGAATTTTTAGACTTGATAAAACACGTGCTGTGAGTGTTTTGAACGGCTTCAAACACGAACCGCCAAAAGCATGTCAATACGGAGATCAAACAAATGTGCTTTTTGTGCAAAGAGGATATTAGCATACGAGAAAAACAAGTAGACTGATTAGCATACAGCACATGTGCCACAGTGGCTTCGACGAGGTGACCATGGCTTCCCGGCAACTGTCGAAAGTTTTGGGATTTTAAACTTCTGAGGAAAAAAATAATCCATGAAAAATGCTATACCAAAGTTGACAGGTACGGTGGATAATATGTCTAACAATTTTTATTCATTGGCATTGAACGAGTAGAAATAAGCAGCTTGCATCTCTGAACCACTCGCTTTCCTACCAATTTACACGTGGGCGCTGGTGTCATTCAAATAACGGCTTACTTGCTAAACTGTTGGTTGCTTATTTTGTTGGAGAAGATTCCATATAGAATGGCAAAAGGCTACATATCGTAAAACAGTACTGAAAAAAAAATTTAAAGTCACCATTTGTTGTACTAAGAATCCTTAATAATTACTTCCAACATTAGTATTTTTAAAAAAAGATTACTAATAAGGAAAAGAGACCTATTGTCTTTTACCTTTTAGTTTATTAGTATTCTTTATATAAAGAATACTAATGAGAGTAACTTTTTTATATAAAGAATACTAATGAGGTAAAAAACAATCAGCCCCGCACTCCCCTTGGGACTGAAATCAAATCCGCCACCAGGCTTTTCAGAATGACCATGGATTACCAGGTATAAAGGTCCATGCACGTGATGGATTTACGTCGTGTGATAGGCTAATATGCTTATGAATTATTAATGAGTGTTTGAACAATCGATTTAAGAAGCTGTACAACCACTGAAACTTTTAAGAAAAAAATGAAAACTTGGCTTTTTAAACAAGCATATTTAAATAATTAATTTTCAGTGGTATTTTTTTTAATGATTATTTAGTTTCAATTAATTTTATGTAAAGCGCCATTGAACCTTTGGGAAATGGCGCTATAAAAATTGCTTATTATTATTATTATTGTTATTATTATTATTATTATTATTATTATAATTATTATTTTTCTATTGTTCGGAAAGGGACAGGTCAGATGTTCCCCAATGACCTGGCTTATTGGTTTTGGTTCTGATTAAACAAACAACAAAACACAGAAAGTCTTTACGACGTTTGGCTGTCTGTTTTTAATTGATTTACTTTTGGCGCGATCCATTAGACAAAAACGTCCAGAAATGTTGGTATAGAATGGAACTAGAAATGGAACATTACCGACCTGCGAACCATTTATTTAAACCGGAAATTCCAAAAAGGCCAAATCGAACGGAAATTTTCGTAGTTTCACGAAGGAAAAATATGTCACGCGAGTTTAATACAAAGCAAGTCACGCGAAACAAATAAAACTGCACGCCCAACAAAACAAATCGTGCAGATAACTTTTTCAAAGCAATCTATACCTTTATTCATTTCCCCTCTTTCACTATCGTTATTTTAGTTTTGTTTTACTATTTATTCAAATCATTTTATTGACATCGAGTCTAGTTTGAATGTGGACAATATTCCGGTATGAAAATATAAATAAAATGCGATAAAATATGATGTCGTGAAATGGTAAAGTGTTTTTCTTTTTTAGGAAGGTAGGAACATTTCCCGGATTTAACAAGGTATTACATTGCATAGCCGGAGGCGTCGTGGTAAGTAAAAACTATAAACCCTGTATTTTATGGCCTTTTAATTATCTTCACAAGTTCAGTTAAGACTAAGACTACGTGCAACACCCACCACACCTTCGGGTTTGATCTTCCCTCGCCTGCTATGACAGCAAAATGGCAACACAGTAGTGACAAACTCGATCATTTGTTTTCATATACTGAATTGTCTGGTTCTGTGATCTTATAAAGACGAAAGACCAAGAAGTTAAACCAGACATAGAGAAACAATTCTTCGTTTGACAGAAATGAAATTTTTACCATATTACGATGCTATATGTATGTCGATAACAACCAAAAACGTTTTGTCTATGAACATGAACAAATCTAACCCGACTACAGCGAAACTCAGCATCGGTTAAATACAGCAACAGTACGATTTATGACAATAGTTTAAGTTAAAGGGAAATATAACTTGTACTCAAGTAATAATCATATTAAATCATTATGGTGTGCAACTAAATCAAATACGCCCTCCCTGTCTATTAGGCGCATTGAACATTTTCTAAAATGTTATTAAATAAATAAAGGATTAAAATAACCTTTGTAAACATACTCTTGAACGTTTTTATTTTTACTAGATACACACTTAACAAGAGGCAAGCACATACGGCTTCATGTGAAAAATGGCAGAAAGAAATTCCGAGGCAGTGAAGTTACACAAGGAACAACTTGATGATGCACAACAGAAGGGAGACATGGAAGGCGAAGGACGTGCCTTTTGCAAACTTGGTAATGTCTACAGTAGTCTCGGAGACTTAAAACAAGCAGTAGAGTGCTACACGCAATATCTTAACATTACCCAAGAATTGGGTCACAAAACTGAAGAGGCACACGCCTGTTGTAATCTTGGCAATGCTTTTGACAGTCTCCGTCAATTTAAACAAGCAATAGAATACCACAAACTACATATTAGCATTGCCAAGGAATTAGGAGATAAAGTTGGAGAAGGAACTTCATACGGTAATCTTGGCAACGATTATGAAAGACTTGGTGATTTTAAGGAGGCCATGAAGTGCCACCAGCAACATCTCATCATTGCAAAAGAAATAGGGGACAAGGCTGAGGAAGGAGATGCTTATTGTAGCCTTGGAAAAGCCTCTCACGGACTTGGAAATTTTAATCAAGCAATTGCGTACCACAAACAACATCTTGCCATTGCCAAAGAAATGAAAGACCGGGGTGGAGAAGGAGCTGCTTATTGTAATCTAGGCAATAGTTACCATCGTCTCGGTGATTTCAAGCACGCCATAGAGTATCACAACCAAGACCTCAGCATTACCAAAGAAGTAGGGGATAGGGCTGGAGAAGGAACTTCATACTGTAATCTTGGAGTAGCTTATCACAGTATTGGCGATTTTAAACAGGCCATAGAGTATCACAAGAAACATCTTTACATAGCCAGGAAAGAAGGCGACAAGACTGGAGAGGGAGCTGCTTATTGTAACCTTGGCAGAGCTTATCGTTGGCTTGGTGAATTTAAGCAAGCTATTGAGTACCACAATAGCGATCTTTGCATTGCCAAAGAATTAGGGGACAGGGCTGGCGAAGGGACCTCCTACGGCAATCTTGGCAATGATCACGAAAGCCTTGGTAATTTTAAGCAAGCTATGGAGTACCACAAGCAGCATCTTAGAATTGCCAAAGAAGTGGGTGACAGGGCTGGAGAAGGAACGTCCTACGGCAATCTTGGCAGAATGTATCTTAGTACTGGAGATTTTAAAAGAGCCAAAGAATACCACACCAAACATCTTGACATTGCCAAAGAAGTTGGTGACAAAGATGGAGAGGGCTGTGCCAATGGTAATCTTGGAAAAGTTTATCACAGTGTCGGCGATTTTAAAAAGACCATAGAGTTCGTAACCCGAGCTCTTAACATTGCCAAAGAAGTGGGCGAAACAGCCAGGGAGGGACGTGCTTGTGACTATCTTGGCAGAGCGTATCATGGTATCGGTGATTTTAAACAAGACATGAAGTACCATAACCAAGCTCTTAGCATTGCCAAAAAAGTGGGAGACAGGGTTGGAGCGGAACGTGCTTATGGCCATCTTGGAAGAGCGTATCATGGTGTTGGTGATTTTAAACGAGCCATAGAATGCCACAATTTACATCTTAACATGGCAAAAGAAGTGGGAGACAAGATTGGAGAGGGTGCGTCCTACGGCGATCTTGGCAGAGCTTTTGAAAGTCTTGGTGACTTTAAGATAGCCATAGCGTACCACAAACAACATCTTGTCATTGCCAAAGAAATGGGAGACACAGCTGGAGAAGGAAGCGCTTGCTATTTGCTAGGACGCATTTATCAGTCGCAAGGATCTTTACACGAGGCTCTTGATCATTTTAGAGCTAGTGTAAAAAATTACAACAAGATGAGAGCTCTACTTGAATCTGACGTTGCCTTAAACATATGTTTTCGTAATAAATACCAACATGTATACACCGCCCTGTGGAGAATTCTCTTGAGACTTCAAAATACAAACGAGGCTCTGTGTGTTGCTGAGCAAGGACGAGCCCAGAACGTGACGGAACTCATGAAATTACACCCTGACACTGTATCACTTCTGTCTGCTTCAGATGAACCTATGTCTGATATATTAACTCGTGTATCCACCCAAACTGTTTTCATAGCACTTGCGAATAACACAATATTTTTCTGGGTCCTTTGCAAGGGGAACGAAGTCTATTTCAGACAAAAGGAAATAGAGGGCGAAGAAGCGGTTACCTTCTTACAACGTTTAGTAAGAAAAGCTGCGAGTACAATTCGTTCATTCGATGATCTACGAGGTGAGTTACCGTTCAATGAAGATTCTTGCCAGGAAAACGAAGTGTCCACGCAAGGTAAGAACAATCCTTTGCGCCTCTTGTATGATACCGTTATTGGTCCCATTGCCGATTTGCTCCATGGCGATGAATTAATCATTGTTCCGGATGGTCCATTGTGGCTGGCTCCTTTTGCTGCATTTGTCGATCGTGAAACAAGGTACCTCAGTGAGTCTATGAGAATCCGCCTTATTCCCTCGTTGACTAGTTTAACGTTGATCGCAGATTATCCTGAGACCTGCGAAAGCACGACTGGGGCGCTTCTCTTGGGAGATCCATGTATGGAGGAAGTTAGTATTACCCAAAATACTGACCTACCAGGCGCAAGAAGAGAAGCATTGATAATTGGTGAAATCCTTAAAACCAAACCTCTCACGGGACCTCAAGCAACTAAGGACGACGTGCTGAAACGAATCAGTTCTGCTGCTCTGGTTCACATTGTAGCACGACAGAAATGGACACTGGCGAGATTGTTTTGGCTCCAAATCCCGCAATAACGTCGAAGGAAGACTACATTTTGACGGTGGAAGATTTACAAACACTTCAGCTGCGAACGAAGCTTGTTGTGTTTAGTTGCTGTCATAGTAGTCAAGGAGAGGATAAGTCCAAAGGCGTGGTCGCTATTGCACGGGCTTTCTTGAGTGCTGGTGCTCGTTCTGTTCTAGTGGCACCCTGGAGGATTGATCACGAGGCCACTATAGAGTTGCTGAAAACGTTCTACCACCACCTTGTAGATGGTAAAGGCAACACCGCCAGTGTGGCTCTTCAACAGGCTACGAAATGCCTCAGAGAATCAGAGAAGTTTGGTGCTGCAAAGTACTGGGCTCCATTTGTATTAATTGGTGATGATGTCACGATAACGTTTGGAAAAGAAGAAAAGTGCTGTAAGTTGATCTTGCCTTAACCCTATTCGGACTGGGGGGGGGGGGGGGGGGGGGGCACAAAGTGCCCTCGCTAACTTTCAACATTCATAACTTCTTTAATATGTATCCAAACGCCATCAAACTTTGTGACTTTTCCTAAACTTTATCTGGCAACAATGTCATATGACAATTTTTTGATCACGTGACTTGATGTTTCCATGGCAACAAGATTTTGACAGCCATGTTTTTTGAAATTTGCATATCTATAGCTTTGAATGAAGAAAAACAATGTTTATTGGTATAACTTTCATATTTTTACGTCATTTAGCGTTTATTTATTGGTTTTGGTTAATTTTGAGTGAATTTGGACGGTTTTTAAGAGGTTTTAAAAAAATTCAGAAATCCAAGATGGCGGCCGTATAACTAATTACCTAATAACTACATCATGTGGCGTCATCGTTCCATTGTGCGGACCGCAAAGGAGACAGTTTTGGAGGTACTATGTACCCTCTAGGTGTCATTGTCATAGCCTTACGAGTTACGAGAAACCAAAAAAAAGCCCATTTAGCAGTGTGTAACGGTTTTTGTGCTGAATTGATAAACAAGTCCCTTTTGCTTATAAAAGATCACCGTTGTAGTTGACGAGTAGATGCGATTCGTTGCCGTTTTTTCACTATAAATCTCCCGGGATTCGGATTCATTTATTGATGAAATATTTCCTTTACAAATTTTCTTTCATTTCGTAAGAGAAAACAAAGTCACAAAAATGCTTTTAAAAACCTCCGGAGACTTTCAATTCTCTAAAGAATAGCAGTACTGTGAAATACACCGTCGTGATCAGAGAAATTGTCCGTAGTAGCGGATAATTTGTTTATTTTACAATAAATAAATAAATAAATAAATAAATAAATAAACAGATAAATAATAGGGTGTCCGTATTAAGTGGGGACATAGTGAAGATCAAAGCACCTACGAGTCAACACGCGAATACGAAACAACCTTCGGACCCTCCCCTCTCCTACGCGTTCTGCTTCACCGACTCTCACCCCTTGCGTCCAACTCCCCACCCTACCCTCCCTCCTATGAGTCAACTCGTGAATACGAAACAACCTTCGGACCCTCCCCTCTCCTACGCGTTCTGCTCCACCGACTCCCACCCCCTGCGTCCAACTCCCTACCCTTCCCTCCCTCCTATGAGTCAACTCGTGAATACGAAACAACCTTCGAACCCTCCCCTCTCCTACGCGTTTTGCTCCACCGACTCCCATCCCCTGCGTCCAACTCCCT
Organism: Dendrophyllia cribrosa; assembly: GCA_024195265.1. Lineage (NCBI taxonomy): Eukaryota > Metazoa > Cnidaria > Anthozoa > Scleractinia > Dendrophylliidae > Dendrophyllia > Dendrophyllia cribrosa. Next base: position 26,232,016 of record JAJLRJ010000002.1, read on the forward strand.
ACCCTTCCCTCCCTCCTATGAGTCAACTCGTGAATACGAAACAACCTTCCGACCCTCCCCTCTCCTACGCGTTTTGCTCCACTCCCCCACCCTCTGCGTCCAACTCCCCAACCTATCCTCCCTCCTATGAGCCAACTCGTGAATACAAAACAACCTTCGGACCCTCCCCTCTCCTACGCGTTTTGCTTCACTAACCCCTCCCCCACCCTCTGCGTCTAACTGCCCGCCCTCCCCTACCTCTAACGCCGTCCCCATGGGTGAGTCACGTGACCATTGCTTATCACATTTGGAACGGGCAAAATATATGCGCAAGCCTTATGCACTGGTCAGCGGAATTACCAAGAAAAGTTTACAGCCGAAAGAAGGAAGGAACTGAGGAATGAATGAAAATTTGCATATTTGTACCCGTCTCTTTTAAGTCGTTCAACGCTTCGCGTATTCACGTGTTAAAAATGAATGGGCTTTTATTATACCGAAGACAAAAAACTGTCTCGTAATAGGGATGATATCTGTTTACAAACATTCTTTTTGTTATTCAAATGTGCCAGCCACTGGAACAAAAGAACCCTTTGTTTCGGCAGCCAATAAGGCTCTGGTTGGCACATTAATAACAATTGGTGACGTCATTGATATCTTCCCTATGACGAGGTGACTGTATGAAGTGGGTGTTCAGTTCGTAAACCGGCGCTCCTGTATTGCAAATTAGTGATTTTACGCGAAAGCACAAAGTTTGGTAACTTACATTTCACAACGAGTAGTTTAGCTTTGTTTTGTTGATGTTTCATCGGTATAAAAACATTGAGAGAAATAAAATAACTTAAATTAGGATTTGTATTTGTTTAGATTGCAGTCATTTAGACATGATTATATGCATATTTTATATCAACAATAGACAGTACCAATATTCTTCCAGCAACAAAAACATAGTTTTCTTAACAAAATAAGAACCTATTTTTAAATCAAGAAAAATGGCGGTCACGTGACCAGGGCTTTTAACACCCCCCGGCAAAAGCTAGGGTTAAGGATAGTTCAAATCTAGGGTTAGAGTTAAGATTCTAGGGTTAGAACAATTTCTAGGGTAGGGGGTAACTTAGCTCAGGACCATGCCTAACTTAGGGTTAGGTCCCAGGTTTAGGGTTGGCCAGGTCACGTGATAGGCAATAGTATCAAACTTGATCACCCAAGATGAACTGACCCTCGACTACTAACTATCACTAGCTGTTCTAACTCCACCTTTCTTGTCTAGTTTTTAAAATCACCACCCCTTGAAGTTGGCTTTTATGCAACTTTCACCTTTGTACTAAATATTGCCCTACAACTAGTACCCTCCCCCCCCAGATCTTGATGCATATGCCTGGTTTCAAATAAAATAGTGGTGACATGTTGCTGGTCTTAAGAGTTTTTTGTCTGAGTGGTTTAAGAATCAAAACTATCAACTGTAAGAAAAATAATTTTTTTGTTTAACCCATTCGCTCCTACACCGGCCAAAACCGGCCGTACAATACTCCACTGCTTTAAAAAATTGCAACTTTCTCAATCGCGCGAACATTGCCCTAACTAGCAGTTCTGAGCATTGACTAGAAAGTCCCTCAAATTGAGATACCCAATAAACACAAAAAAGTCAGCGATTTTTGCAGAATATCAGCGTTTGAATTTGGACAATAACAAAAATGACCGTTTTTAACGTCATAGAAAAACAACAAAAATCACGTTTTTGCCTTTAGTTTTTTTTATTCAAATCATCATGGCAAACCCAAAGGTCAACATTCACAGCAAAATTCAGTCCTAGTCCTAGCTTAGCAGTGAATTTTTTTGCTCTTATTCGTTGCTCGGGCCGAGCTCTAGCCTCTCGTTCTAATGCATACTGACCTTGCCTCGATTTTCAATATCACCACCGCACTGCATGCTGGTAAAAAGCCAAAAATTTGGACAGCGTTCGATTCTTTCCGCACACATTTCATATTTATACTAAGTCCACAGCCACTCCGACCCACCGCCGAAATTTCGCGCTTGTTGTATTCTCCTGTGGTCGCAACTTCCAAAATATGCCGCGGTAGGTCGAGAAATTCATCCAGAGTCGAGTCCCAAAGGCACTTCGTTTCCATTTTTCCAGTTCAACGAGCAACGAGCCAAATTCGTAAACGAAGTACAACACCTAACTCGCTTCATTGAGAAGTGGACTCTGAACTACCTCCAAGCTTAATGATGCTCATCAGGCAGCTACTAAAGATGAAAAATCGCTGTGAACTTACCAAAAATCGTAGATAATTCATATTTGACCCTTTATTGCAAATCAACCAAGCAAAATGAGATCGTCACAATGACGTTTCCAGTAAACTCGAGCCTTCAGTGTTTTAGAACAGCAGCACTTTCAATGGTAACTTTAAATATAGAGTCACGAAATCCTATGGGGCGTGTGAATGCAGAAAATCGCTCAAAAACGTAAAAATTCTCAGGAGTGAATGGGTTAAGAACCTAAATAGGCTAATTTCCCAGTAAACACCAGTTATATAAGAACCTTTTGAGGCTAACTTGGAAAAATGCAGGTTATGATAAGCGGGCTTTTACTGTATTGCGCTGAAAAGTATTGGCAGTTATTCTTCTATCCCGCTTTACTCCGAGTTTTGCATCTAAAACCTTCGCTGTGACGTAATGAGAATGATGTAGTTGTACGTTAGTAAGTGTAAGCATTCTTAGTGATAGAGCAGTTTTCAATTGAATGTCGAAAGTAATTACACAATTGCTTTGGTTTTGCATTGCTACGCTTTGTGATTGGCTAAAAAATCTCGCGCCACTTTCTCGACCAATCAGAAGTAAAACCAAAACCAATCGTGACTTGCTCGCACAGTCGCACGCGTTTTCCCGCGCTTGGCGACGCCGACATGTAATTGCTTCGAGCTCTGATTGGTTCATTGGATTGTTTACGACTGCTGTGATTGGTCAGAAAAATTACTTTGGTTTTGGTTTTACGACACTCAAATGAAAACTGCTCTAAATATACTATTTTTGATTTCTTTTACAGAAGCTGAATAGTCACGAAAGAGAGGACGTCTCCTAACGGGGTGTTGATGATGAAAAACATTTCCAGAAGTATACAAGCGTGTTTTCCTCTTCGTTGTTTCATTTGCACTTTGTTTCTTCTGCAATGAGCTATAAGTAATATATCAAACACGAGGAAGAGTGTTTCATCAGGATATTCAAACACCGAGAAGTGAGTTGCAAAACCGAGGCGCAGTCGAGTTTTTTTTAACCGATTTCGAGGTGTTTGGATGCCTAATAAAACACTCTTTCGAGTGTTTGATATAGCTTCTCAAACCATTGATAATTCGTGGAGAGATTCTAAGAAAAAGTTCACCAAATTTTATGGTAATTAGCATCAAATAACCTAACCTGCGATCAGGCGCTCTTTTTTTTTCCGAGGGAAAGTCGGCGGAGAGCGGGGAGGGAAGAAACGAGGGGCCCTTCCGCCGACTTTCGCGCACTCGCGCTCTCCTGCTCCGAAGAAAAAAAGAGCGCCTGATCGCAGGTTACAAATATCCAAACCTCATTCTCAGTATAGTGTCTTTTGTTTTCTTTTCATAAGTTATTAATGCGTTTGAGATTCAACAATTCTAAACATAGTTAGGCCCGGGACAAACGACAAACTTCACACGAGGGTTGTCCAATAAAGGCGCACTGATACATTCTGTTAAAGCAACGTTACGATCTGCACGATCGGATCGACTATAACTTTTTCTGTCTGACAGATTGTATGATCGATTTGACAGACTGTATCAGTGTGTCTATATTGTACATGAGCGCTTCACACGAGCCAAAGTTAATTGCCATTTTTATAGGTCAAATTACACTGAAAATAATTTAAGGGGGCTCATCACCTGGATTTGGCGTCATTTTAAAAAACCAAAAAATGTTTTGTATTAACAGAAACCGAAAAATAATGGTCTAGTGGTGTGATAAATTATTACAAATTAAATAGAGCAGTTTTCAATTGAGTGTCGAAAGTAATTACACAATTGCTTTGGTTTTGCATTGCTTTGCGTTGTGATTGGCTAAAAAATCTCGCGCCACTTTCTCGACCAATCAGAAGTAAAACCAAAACCAATCGTGACTTGCTCGCACGCGTTTTCCCGCGCTTGGCACCGCCGACGTGTAATTGCTTCGAGCTCTGATTGGTTCATTGGATTGTTTACGACTGCTGTGATTGGTCAGAGTAATTACTTTGGTTTTGGTTTTACCACACTCAATTGAAAACTGCTCTATAGCAAAACTGCAGATAAATATCTCTAGTCACAGACGGATCGGGTCTGAATGAATTGCAACTCGAAAAAAGTTAGCCTTATTTTTTCAAGTTTCCACAGTTTCGTCTTCAAAATGGGCTAGAACAGACCTTGATTTGTTCCTCTTTCAAGAATGGGTTGATTTCGTTTTCTTGGTGTTTTAATATTATTTTGTAAATAGGTAAACAACACATTTCAATACATGTTTCGACATATAGGCTTATGTTTTCTTCAGTTACAAAAGTTGTAGTTTGAATTTCCTATTAAATACAATAATACAATGTAGGTGTTTCATAATGCAATGCATACAAATAGCTAATAAAAATGACGTTGCAATTAAATAAATTGTATACATGTGAAAGGACCAAACGGTGCTACATATTACATCATATAACATGTTACACAGATAAAGAAAGATATACATGTTTAACTTGAAGGTTTAATGTCGGTTTTTTACATAGCTTCCTTTAACTTAATTTGGAAACTTGTGTTGGCAGAATCTAAAATGGTGAAACATTCCTCAGAGCAAGCATAACGGCAAGTTTCCGAAGAATTCAGATATTTGCAAATGTGTGAGTTTTTGTCCGAAAACAGGTGCTCGCGGACGCGCGTAGAAATATGGCGAGTGGTCTCACCAATGTAACTGGCATTACATCCATGGCCAGCACATACAACTTTATCGACAACGCGCGAACGGAGTCCCTTTGGAACGGAGTCCTTCACATTAAACAAATCTCTACCTATAATGTCAAGGTCGTTGCAGTATCGTTTGAGTTGCCGTCTTACCTTGTTTTGAGTGACATTGGAGAAATAACCTCTGTAAGGGAGTTTGTGCGGTTCTGAAATTCAGCCCTGGCTGAAACATTCTTCATGTAATCGCAAACGTCGTTTTATGAAGATTTCTTCAAGAAACCCAGGAGCACCCGACGAATCTGTTCCTCACCTTATCTGTTCCCCAGCGAAATTCTTGCTGGCTGGCAAAATATTCTGTATATATTTTTTTAATTACCATTTTTGAGCTGGCTGACTTGAGAAAGGAGTCCCGATACCAACATACAAATTCTCCTTACTGATTTATACACATTTCTTACAGATCTAGGTGAGAGAATTCATTAAAAGGTCAAAGTAAATTCTCTTTGCTGATCACTGCATTAATTCCCATGACCGTTTCTCTTGATTATGTATGGATTTTATGAGGAGAAGTTTGACGTTGGTCACTTTCGGGCTTAAAAGGGTTCAGCTTCGTAGTAACAAATTTAAGCAGTACTTACAGACACCCGAACATATTTAAGTTCGAGACGGCAGTACTTGTACAAAACAATAAACCAATAAAGCTTCAAATAGTTTTCCATTAATGTTTCATTAGTTTCCAAGCCCCATTTGGTGACTTATTATTATAATTATATTATTATTTTTTTTAATTGCTGGCTGGGAAACAGATATTTTTTTATCCAGCTGGCTGGAAATTTCCCTATGTGTTATGCTGGGAAAAAGGAACAGATATATTATTTATTTTAATTTATTTGAGTAAAATAATGCATTTTACCAAAGATTTTTCGTTGGGTGCCCCTGGAAACCGGGCTGAAATTTCATTCCTGGCTAAAATTTGCCATGTAATCGGCACCGACTGAACAGATAAACTGTTAAAATTAAGTTCCCGAAATGAGAGATCTAATTTCACTTTTCTGAATAATTGTTTAACATTACAAGAGTCATTAAAATAAACCAAAACAAAGTTCCACAGTACAGCGCCTCTATATGGTAAAGAGTTTTTCATATAATATGTAGAAAATCGCGGCCTTATTAATTGTTACGTGTAACAGCAATTATGGAGCTAAGCGAATAAAAGATAGCTCCCTTTACATGAATCATGCATCCTTGTAATTTTGTTGTTTTATATTACCAGAAACCCATAAGTGGGTTGAAACGTGCAACTATCTCTTGTACGCTTCAAAACAAGCTCCCGATTATTCGATTTGCTAAGAAGTTGTTACAGTCATATTTGGAAAATCAAGATGAAAATGTTAATCAATCAATTCGCTAGAACAACTTGCTTCCAATCTCGAGGGACCGAGGGGTTTCCAAATATGGTACTAAGCAAAAAATGAATATTTGGAAGCTGTGAATGCGCGTTACACGTTTCAACCCACTTATGGATTTCTGATATTACTTTTGTTATTATAGCACCTAGTTTTTCACTAACGTTTAAACCTCCCAGTATTAGCACTATTGAGGGTATTTAACCTAAACTTATTAAATCAATAAACATCAATAAATATCATTTAAAGTGCACCTAACCCCCAAATTTTTTTTGCTTAATCAACTCTATGTACGTTGAAAAGTTGAATATAGTTAAATATTTCTTGTTTTTAACGTCGCGTTAGTGAGTTATAGAGATTTGAATTTACAAAATGATAATTAGATGACGTAAATTCGGGAATTTGCCATTATTTCTACGTCAATTAACAATACGCAGTATACAACTTAAGGAAAATCAATTTGAGAAATACCAAATATAAACCGTGGATAGTCAATTGATTCGTAAAAAAGATTGCTTGGAGGTAAAAACAAGTAGTTGTATAATAAATGATTCCCGAATGATCATCTAATTAGCATTTTGTAAATTCAAATCTCTATAACTCACTAACGCGACGTTAAAAACAAGAAATATTTAACTTTTCAACGAACATAGGGTTGATTAAGCCAAAAAAAAAAATTGGGGGGTTAGGTGCACTTTAAGCTTTGATGTGAACGAAGTATTGGCATTTAAGTGTAGTTATGTTGTACAGTGCTAAACTGTTTAGCGCAATTTGCGATTGCTTCATTTTACAATTTTCAGTCAGCCGTTACCTAGACTATATTCTATTCTTCTTAAATAATGGATCCCTTTTTGTCTTTATTGTACATTCCATTTTTTTCTTCTCTTTTTATAATTTGTCATTTTTTTCACACATGTTATTGTATATATCACTTTTTTCATTTCATCTTACATTATTCATCAACGGCTACACGTTCTAACATTGTCAATTACCTCTCTTGCAATTATATAACATTTGTTGTGTTAAATCGTTAGATGATGTTTGACTAACACTTTTTTTGTTGGAAGAAGATCAAACATTGTTCCAACAAAAAATGTTAGTCAACCATCATCAATCAATCAATCAATCAATCAATCAATCAATCAATCAATCAATCAATCAATCAATCAATCAATCAATCAATTAATCAATCAATCAATCAATCAGTCAATCAATCAATCAATCAATCAATCAATAAAACTTTATTTAAAACAAGGTAACCCATTCAGCCGAAGCTGGTATCCAGCGGGGCCCTGTGTAATAAAATAACATGCTGTCTACACGTTCTAACATTTGTATGACCAAGAAATGTTATGTAACAATAAAAGAACTAAAATCAGCAAAGGACCGCAAACGATAATGCTGTAAACGATACTAGGATCTATGAAAGACCTAATCATCCAAAAAATGAACAAACAACCGACAAACTGCAAGGCTGATCTGACTACGTAATAAAGTATATTTTGCGAGACACCAATACGACAGAAACCGATAAAGCAGGGTAGCAACCGCGGACAGCTGTTTCGTCCTGTTTCAGCTGTTTGGGACGAAACAGCTGTCCGCGGTTGCTACCCTGCTTTATCGGTTTCTGTCGTATTGGCGTCTCGCAAAATTTACTTTTTTACGTAGTCAGATCAGCCTTGCAGTTTGTCGGTTATGTAACAATGTTAGAACGCAGCCGGCGCCGGTTTATTTACAGGGCGAAATTACGAGGACGCGCGAGGGGAGGCGCACGCGAGGAGAACGCGCGAAAAAACCGTTGTCGGGCTAACAGATAGTTAGCCGAAAGCTCATAATTCTAAAATTATTGTAACCAGACGACGTTTTTATAGTCCAATCAGGTTTAATTTTCATTCAGTCTTTTCGTTAAAAGTTGTTTCTCATTAGAAAAATCTTGTAATCTGTCAACTTCTTCAAATAAGATACTGGACTTTTTGTCCTCCAAACTTTCTTGGCTCTTTACAACCTCTAATTTCATCGGACCTGGGTATCACGCAGCTCTATTGTTTTCAGGGCTAGGGTCCATTGTTGTGCTGTTTGTTCTGTTGTTTTCTCAGCAAATCAGAGAAGACCTTGTAAGAGCTGCGTACTGTCCCGTTTATAGCTCTAGGGACCTGCAAGTAGAAATGTAAAACAAAGGTTTACAAAATATTCCGAAGTGGTGGAAGATAGTTTCTGTAGTTTTAATATAAGTCGAGACCAACGGATTCTTACTTTAATTATATCAGTTTTCGCTGATTATTGCAATGGGAGATAGACGGCAGAGACACATTTCATGATAATAAGGCTATGTCTACACTATACCGGATAGCTCTTACGCCGGCACGAAAACCATACCGGATAGGCCTTTCGTTCACACATGAAACGCTAGTTTCGGAACGATTTTTGTTCCGGAGCGCCGCGTCGCAGCGGCGCTCGTGAAAGTGAATCGTCACATATCGGATAGATTCTCGTGCCACTCTCTGGGGCAGTGTGAACAGGCAATCGAACCGAACCGTAGCGGAAGTCAACAACTAGGAGCGAGGATTGAAACCCACTGAAAAAGAAGTAAATATCCAGTTCTGGGTCGTTTCTGTTCACACCAGGCCGGAGTATTTTTCATGTCGACATGATAAGCTGTCATATAAGGAAATGCGATTTAGCTTTGTTTTATTAGATATGTTCGTATCCTTTACAATACCAATAAACAGGTACTTGAATAAGTTCTTTAGCGTCCTAGTAGCACTTTAATTACTAAACGCAATTGTTTACAAATCCTGGTAGCCAAACAATCCAAACAATGGCTTAGTATCCAAGTGCTCCAATGAAGATTACGGATATTGTGTACCTAAGCTATTTTCAAACATATACCATCCAAAACAACTCGACAACGATTTGCATGCGACACAATAAACAAAATTGTACAGATGTCCAAAGCACCGATCGCGCAGACAGAGAGATCTTAATACCTGACACTTCCCTGCCGGTGATTAATATAACTACATATTTGATTTTCATGTCCCTGAAAGCATGTTTTTGATACTGGATTTTGAAACGCCTTTTTGAAATACGAAATTGTAAGAATTCAGGCGACAGCATATACACTATGTCGGCGAAGGGTCGAGTAAGAGATAAAAGCATGTCAAAGCTTGGCAATCGCATGATAACCACGATGTTGAAGAACGAAAAATTAGCCGAAAGAGAACTCGAGAAAAAGATGAAAGCTCTTAAAGAGTTAGAGCGTAAGTCTATGGTGAAAATATGTGAAACGTCCTTAGATGTAAAGTACGACTTCAGACGAAAAAGAAACACGCAAGAAATGGAAGAGCTTCTCTCTGAAGATCCTTTAAATGTTAGTCTTGGTGCAGGAGGAACATTACGCTCGCCTTGTGTCTCGCGCAGGGGTAGTTTAGTACCCGTAGAAGCCAAAAAGGAGGAAACAGATGAAACGGCAACGCCTGGCGAAATGCACAAGCCTCTTAACGACGCGTCTACGAATCCCGCTATTCTGATCAACAATGAAAGCAAGGAAGCCGGTACTGAACACGACTCAGAGAGTAGGGACTCATCAGCTGGGAATGAAGCTGGCATGCCTTCCCCGTGCGCCCTTTCTTGTAGTTCGCCTCCCCCAGAAGAACCTGCTATCAACGAAACAGAATCTCAGAAAATGCTCAAGGCGTTTTCGCAAAGCGCTCGCGGTTCACAGCGTCGTCGGACGGCACCCGAGATAACAGACCTGTCACCGAAGCTTCTCATTCAGTTAGCAAAAAGCTCAACTGAGATTAAAAGGCGAGGGTCGACACATGACATAGCGGCTGCGGCGGCCGGGGACGAACAGTCGAATGCTAGGCCGCCGGCAGCGTTGCACACGAGAAGACGTGGATCGGCGATGATTGAACTAATACACTTAAAAGGAGAGCAAGAAAAAGCCGGGGAGCCACCTCTCTCTCCTTCTTTTCAGAGAAGAGGTACAGCTGCTGTTACTAATTCTCGATCTTCCACTGGGTCTCCTGTTCTTCACAGAAGAGGGTCTTCAGCGAACACTAAAAATTCGCTCTCGCTTGAGACGAACAAAGCTCTCTTGAGGGATAAGATCTCTGAAAAAGCTGCATTGTCGCCTCGACTAAAACAGTCTCTTTCACCTTTGCTTGCAAGAAGGGGCTCTGGTACGACCGCGACTCTCCGTCCTCTCTCCGCCCAGCCATCGACCAGGGACAAAGCTTCAGAGCCGATGTTACCAGATTTGAAGAGACCGCAGTCACCTTTATTGCGGCGGTCTTTGAGTCCTGTGCGGGTGAATCGACCAGTGTCTGCAAGGACTTTATCTTCACTCTCAATGGAAAGTGCTCAAGGAGAATCGCAGTTAGAGGCCCTCGGAACTACAGGAGAATACGACTTGATGCGACGTAGGGGATTGAGACCCGGGTCTGCAAGTAGTTGCCACTCCATGCTTCCAAGTGGTCTGTTACCAGCTAATCTAGCGGCCCGCCGAGGCTCAGAACTTGCTCATGTAGATGTGAACACCTTATCACCGACTTCGCCTCTGAGAAAAGCCATGGCAGACCCTCAAGCGACCCTGAATCCTTCGCCGGCTTCGCCCAGCGCTTATAGGAGGCACTCGGTGACTGTGGAGGCTTTGCAAGATCGAGTTGATGACTTTTTGAGAACTTTAGCAGCAAAAGGGAGCTGATATTATCAGTCCTTCTACAGCTTGAACCACATACGTTGTATTGAAGTCGCAATGATCGCTTTACGCTGCCAAGGACAAAGTCAGTGAATTTCAATAGTCTACCTTAGAACCATGATGGTTCTAAGGTTTGACCATTGCAAATGAAAGCTAACGAGCAGTATTTTCCTGTGGTGCCGTTTATTATGCGGTAATAGATGGTTCTAACATTTGATCATGAGTCTGTGGATGAAATGCTATAAACTCAGTGTGACCATTCAAATGAAAGCTATTGAGCAGTACTTTCCTGTGGTACTGTCTATACTGAAACTGTACAAGGTGGTTCTCACTTTTGAGTCCGTGGATGAAACCCTAAAGTGTGACCATTCAAATAAAAGCTTTTGAGCAGTACTTTCCTATGGTACCGTCTATAAAACTGTACAAGGTGGTTCTCACTTTTGAGTCCGTGGATGAAACCCTAAAGTGTGACCATTCAAATAAAAGCTTTTGAGCAGTACTTTCCTATGGTACCGTCTATAAAACTGTACAAGGTGGTTCTCACTTTTGAGTCCGTGGATGAAACCCTAAAGTGTGACCATTCAAATAAAAGCTTTTGAGCAGTACTTTCCTATGGTACCGTCTATAAAACTGTACAAGGTGGTTCTCACTTTTGAGTCCGTGGATAAAACCCTAAAGTGTGACCATTCAAATAAAAGCTATTGAGCAGTACTTTCCTGTGGTACTATCTATCAAACTTTACAAGGTAGTTCTAACTTTTGAGTCCGTGGATAAAACCCTAAAGTGTGACCATTCAAATAAAAGCTTTTGAGGAGTACTTTCCTGTCGTGCTGGCTATAAAACTGTACAAGGTGGTTCTAACTTTTGAGTCTGTGGATGAAATCCTGAAGTGTGACCATTCAAATGAAAGCTACTAAACAGTACTTTCCTGTGGTACTGTTTATTATGTTGTACAAGGAATACTTTCCTTTGATTGTGGTAGTTTTTTGAATAGTTCGCAAAACATTTTTTGTTTCGAATTTCAAATGTTAGTACACTTGGCAATAAAAGGTTACTTTTTGTCAAGGATCGGTTGCTTTCTATGTAGCCAGCTTGATTTCAAGACGAAAGTGTAACAGCTTAACAACCTGAAAACTTAATGTACTCTCTTCAAGCTGTTACGTGCGAAAACACCTGGAGGCTTGCATGTCACGTTTGTAAGATTTTGCATTAGCTGATGGAAAACAACAGGCATCAATGCAATTACGTTTGTTTTCTACGGCTAAAAACATCATCTTGACTTTTTCTAAGACATACGAACAATGTAACGGGTTCCCTTAGGATTAAATCCACTTAGGTCTTTTGTTTTAAAGGATGTTTAAAGTTTGTAAAGCGGAACCAATTACCGGAGTTCAGTTGCAAACAAAGTTGTTTCATTAATCCGAGCATTATCCTTGATGTAGTATGAACACTATTTATGAATTCCGGTAGAAAAAATAAAATATAACGCACTGACGTAAGCCGAAGGCTTGAAGCGTCACCGCACTTTTTTGGCCGCTTGCATTTGTGCAACTTACTGCATATAATATTACACGGGGTTTCTTTGATGCTAAGTGGTTCATATGCAGGAAAAAAAAATGGCTGATTTATAATTCTGCAAAACACTCCCCCGCAGCCTTTGAACAGGCACCTTTTATTGGGTATCGGGTTAAAGTTAATCTGTGAGCGGAACGAATCAAGCCATTCTCGTACCCAGAGCCCACGTTTCGTTTGGTCAGCGGTTAAAACGAGACGCAATGAAAAAAAAAACGTGTAGCTCTGGGGACGAGAATGAACCGAGAGCGGTCTTTAACCGCGGTCAAACGAGAGAAATTTCCAAAAGTTAAGCAAAGTACTTTAAAGTTACGGTTGTCATTTTCACTGTTTAAAGTTTAATATATTGTCAATACACTGCCAATTTACCAAACGTTTTGAAAGTTTACTAAAAAAGTTCCAAACGTTTAAAAACTGTGAACTGCAGAATTGTCGGCGCATTTTGCTAAGATAATTTTGATCAGGCGCAAAGAGTTTTGGTCAGTTTTCAACGGAAAAAGCTCATCATTTTGAGAAAAATTAAATTCAAGATAGTAACGTCAACTAATTTTTTTATACATCCTTGCCCATATTTCCATTTACTATTAAATTAAAATCCCATTTAATAAAACGAAAACCGCCTCTAACGTTTGACCGTGGTGGAGAGCGGTCGGGGCGTCGCCCCGTTCCCCTTCCCAGACCGCGCTCGGATGATCGCTCCGCTCGCCGATTTCTTTCAACCCAATACTCCCCGCCCCCTTCCCTGAAAAGAGCCTGTTTGAAAGCTGAAGCTGCCCATCAGCTGTGTTATTTTTTATTTGATAATAAAGATGCTGGTCAAAGGGATTGCTGGCTCGCACAAGGGCCGGACCGGGAATCATTGGCCGAATTTCGTCTTTGATATTTCAGTGTCGTGATGTACGGTAACCTGCGATCAGGCGTTTTTTTCTAGATGTACGGAAAACTGATCCGTTTGTCTGTTTTTCTGTAGAATTCGAAGATAGATCAAGATAGTGCGTTATTTCAGTGGTAAGTATGCATGTAAACGATACCAGTACCCTTACAAACCTTTGCTACCATCAGCATATTGAACTGAACATAACAGGTGCTCAGTTTTCTTTATGGAAATTTCCTCCGTTTTTTACTGAAGCCGCCAGAAGCGTTCTAACGTTAAACACAACCTCTCAATACTCCAAATTATTCGCGCACATTATTTTCGACAGCTAAAATTACCCTCCTGAGTCAACCCAAAAATTTCAAATCGGCTGCCAGCTATAACGCTGACTCAATTCAGTGATCAGTGGGTCAAAGATCAAAGGTATGAACGAGCGAAAAATATTTCCCTAATCTTGTACCATACTAATTACAGATATTCTCAAATATTATTTTTTTTAGCCCGAGTAGCTCTAACTTCACAATATTGAAAACTAACAGGGAATGCGTTAATTTTTTAATTTTTGCGTTTAAAAGTGCTTTTTTTAAATGTTAAACAAAAAAAAAAGCTGAATTAAATATATTAATTTTAAAAACAAAAGCATATCAATAAGAAAATTCCCGCTTTTTCTTATTTTATTATGGCAGGTACTTCGACTTTTCTCGTGAAAGAATTTTTATTTCTAAATTCCGGCCTTAACTATTTGACAACGTTTGAGACATTGCAAAAAATGTTAGTTGACTTGAGTAAAGATAAACTGATATAGATATATATTTTTTATTTTCCTGTTTGTGAGAAACGAGAGGGCAAAGTCCATGCAGTTTATTCTTGCGGATTTTATGATAATTCGTTTGCGGGAAGTACATGATCACTTTTGAATTCAATGAATAAAATTAACCAATGATACGAGCAGCAACTAAATTAACAATCACTTCATTTTAACCACTGCGGATTGTTAATTATCCGGTCTTGACACGGAATCTTAATGAAATTCAATTCCTGCTCACACTAAATGAAATTTGCACCTTATTGTCTTTTTTCCTTTCATCTTTGACGCTTTTTCAGCTAAATATGCTAATGAAATAAATGATTATTTTTGTTCAAACAGCGTTATAGAAAGAGCTGTGCATGTGTTTGATTTTATAAAAAGGCGTTAATGATGGTGAAGTACAGTTCCAAGCTAGTTAGAGTAAACTGCGCTAAACTGGGCAAACTGAAAGGCGAGCAATTTGATTTTCTTATCAAACATTCGGCTTAGCAAACACGATTAGAGAATCGGGATAAAAAACTCAATGACATACACCACTAGATAGTTGACAGCCTTCCCGACTCTCTATAGAGGGCTTATGAAGGTCGAAAGTCAAACATAAAAAAAAATCCTTCCCGTTTCATTTTCTAATACAGCGAAAAACAAACAATGCCAAAGTGAAGTAGTGCCGAAGAATAGTCACACTTATGACTTTATCAACAGAATAAAAGGATACCGAGCTACTTTGTACGACATGACAAACAGCTCCTAAAGGAAAGTACTGCTCAACAGCTTTCATCTGAATGGTCACACTTAAGGTTTCTCCCCGCACAGACTCAAAAGTTAACCGAACCCTGAACTAGCATCATAAACTGCATCACAGTAAATAACTGTTTAACAGCTTTTATTTGAATGGTCACACTTCACGTTTCATCCATAGAAGCCGTAAATAAGAGTTACAATTCGAGATTTGAATTTGAAAGTGAAAGCCTTAAGGCTCAAATGCTCTCATGAATTCTTTTACCTAAAGAAAAAAATAATTTTCTTAAAGCGATATCGCTGTATGGGAAACACAAAACGACACAAATTGATCATAGAATCGAGCCGCCTGGAGGTGAAAAACACTGAAACCCCAGCGCGAAATACTCACTGCGCGTTGAGTCCCCGCGCGACGAACGATTCCATTTCCCTATTGAGGGTCTCTGCTTATCATGTTTGCTAGCAGGATAGTCTGGGAAGAGCGAGGTGCGTGGCCAGTATTCGAGCTCGTAATAGTAAATACGTAATTACAGGAAAGCGTGCATATCCTAAAAAAGACCAAGCTGTGAAAAGGGCAGGTGAAAAAAAAAAAAAAACACTCTCAACCATGGGTAGTTAATTATGGGTGTGGTCAAAACATAACCTGGCACCTCCGCACCCCTTAAACCACATGATAGGACGGTGACTTCAATGACAATATTTATGTGTGTTCATTTTGTTTACTTTATACCAACGCCCTATGAATTAAAGCTTGGGATACACGCCAGTGATATTTTAATACTTGCAGTTGTTTAACTTATTCGTGCCAATAAAATGTTATAGAAACAAATTGCCCTCCCACCGAGGAATAAGATTATAAAAATATGCAGCATAAATAGGCAGTCCATTTTTATTTACACTAGGATCAAATTCATTTACATCAATGTTTTTATCACTTTGTTAGATAAGGCAGTGGGGTCTTGCTAGTTGTTTACAATCCTCTCAACTGTTCTACATTATCTGTGGGAAAGCAAGGCCCCAGAAGGACCACACTCAACAGTATATAAAAAATTGAAACAATTCAATGCTGATCTTGTTATGTGGAAATAAATAAGCAATTTTACATGTAACCCGCAGTAACCGTCCCCGAGGAAGAACTAAGAATAAATTCCTTGAGAGTTACATCTCGATTTCTAATTTAACCTCAGTCTCGTAGATTTTTTTTCGCTTTTTATAACCGTATTGGGTTTCAATGTTCCATTTTAGTTTTTTAAATATTTACTATATAAGCCTAGGATATAAGCCGACATTGAGCTTTGCTGGTGTTCCTAATTGAACCCTGAAAAAACACTGGAGTCATATATTGTCAAATATGTGTAACAGCCACTCAAAATTGATATCTCGCAAAGGCGTAACGCGGTACTAACATCAGTGAGTATTTCACAATTTAACTTTTTTGACGAAAGGAATATTGGTTAATACTTATTAGTTGATGAATATTTTCGCAACATGATTTTCTCCTCGGGCAAGTTATATGTGATGACTTTCTTTTGAATCCAAAAAAAAAAATTGTCTAGACTAATGTAACGCAAAAATATAATTCTTTTTGTCTGAGTTGAGGGCAGGGAATCGCCAATTGGATTTTTTCCAGCGATTTGAGTTGCTTTAGTGACATGATGCAATGTTTGTGTGAAAATTTCCAAACACTTTTCGTTCGATTCTCGTCTTGTCGTCAATTGATCATTTATTGCTGATAGAAATTTAGCTTAAAATTTTATTTCTTTTCCTTTCGATTTCCCAAAACACGAATTGTCCCCGTGCCATTTCTTCATCTTTGCAAGGCAGGTTGTTCACGTGTCAAGCGTGTGCTTTTGTTTACAAGATCTAGTTTGGCTCAAAGGGCAACAAACCAGCCAATCACGGTCGAGATACCATCCCTGTTGATGAATATTTAACCATATTATCTCGAAGTTTTCCCGCGCTGAAGAAACACAGTTCCTACACACGTTGGTTTCTTTGATCGATCGAGGGAGCGAAGCGCGAGAATTCGAAGTTGGGCATCTCGTATTTCGCATACAGTAAGTCTTATCGTTGATGTTTTGTTTTAAACAGTCTTTGAATCGGCGAATTATATATTTTTCTTTGTCCGGTGCTTGACGTTGTTATCATATGAAACAGGCTTTTTGCTTTGCGTGTTTGCGTGTCGCGACACGTGGAGTAGTCCATTCAAACAAGACACCAAACCTCGTACTTGCTCAGTTAACGATCAGTTTTTATCCGCAGAAGGCCGTGCGAGAGCAAAGTGTTAGGGGAAATCCTTTAATTAGCTTTGGATCGATGACGTCCAAAGAAGATGAAGCCGCGGCTGTTCAGCCATTGACCGGCGAAGAACAAAACGGCGATGCTCAGGTAGTCATTGAAGACAACAAGACAGTTGGCCTGAAAAAAGAAGTCACACTTCTTAATGGCGTGGCTCTTGTGGTTGGAGTCATCATCGGCTCCGGTATTTTCATTTCTCCGAAAGGCGTCCTCGAGCGAACCGGTTCTGTAGGAATGAGCTTGGTTGTTTGGGCCGGCTGTGGTGCCCTCGCACTTTTAGGATCTCTGTGCTACTGTGAAATGGGTACCATGATCCCTAAATCTGGCGCTGAATATTCCTATCTGTACGAAGCCTTCGGAGCTCTGCCCGCTTTCCTTTACAGCTGGACCTTGGCGTTGATTATTCGGCCATCTTCCCTCAGTGTTGTAGCGCTGACCTTCGCACGCTACGTAAGTCAGCCTTTCTTCCCTGACTGCGAAATCAGCCCGATTCCAGTGAGAAAAATTCTGGCAGCGACGTGCTTGGGTAAGTGATAGTCGGAGTTGCTTTTGCGAATATTTCGTGTTCCACGGTGAAATCGTACACTGGCTTTCTTACGGTAGTTCTTGATCACATGTGCTATTTTTTTCGATTGTGAATCATGGGCAAGCTATTCTCTCCCAATAGTCATTTTTTACTTAAAATTTTTAAGCTTAAAGCAGTGAAGGGCTTCATCTGTATGTTCACCCAGTGAAATATAAACATTTATTTTATTTTCGAATTTCTGATGCTCAGTTACGGTGTTTTGTGTTTACATCTGAGCGGCGGCAATCTTTTGTTTTATCCCATCATTGCATCAGCTTCAAAACGTGGCTTGGAAGTAATTTACATACAACAGGCTTTCCCTGAAGACAAGGGTGTCAACATTTCTTTGTTTGCATGAATCTACATTTCCCTAATTAAGTTGAATACGTCTGGCTTCGGATTTTCGGCGCGAATTCCAGAATAGGTCACGAATACTTATCATTAAAATGAATTAATATTTGGTGTAAACAAAATTTACTCAAGTCAATGGACTATTTTTCAAGACTTGCGGTTCATGGCAATGTTGGTGTTGCTGTGCTCACAGCATTTTGAAAAAGCTTGCGATACCAAGAAATCTTTTTCACTTTCTGGGAATTAAATAGCAATGTCTGTCCAACCATACGACTGATATGGCTACTGTGCAAACCACAGAGGGAAATAGAACATTATTTAACTGTGGTGCTTTTTATTTCTGCAATTTTTCCATGTAAATTTTTTAAAAGCCAGGGATCGGGAAGGCCGTGCGCCATGCGCATATGGCGCAAAAAATTTAAAAATGTCGCATTATAAAACTGCTTACCGAGCCCAACATGCGCCCTAGTCGCGTAATAGGTGATAAGCAGTTCAATATCCGTATTCATTTTGTGTTACAACAAATAAAATAATGAAATATTGACTTGTGTATTTGCTTCTTCGATCGGCGATCTTTCGTGTTCGTTTAATTTCTTCCCCAGACCTCTACTCGCACTCAGCTCGCAAACGAGGTTCTGCCGCGGCTTGACATGTGCTTTGAGTTTAAATAAATTCATTTCTTTTGCATTTCAAATCGAAATAATGCCTCCCAAGAAACTACCGAAGTTAGATAGTACTCAAGGCCAAAGAAAACTTTCAACTTTTTTTAACACGGAATGGAACGCCGAGTCGGCCGAGACTGACGCGAACATAAAAACAACAAAGATACGACTGTCGAGTTTGAAGGACAAGGTCCATCTTGCGAAACGAGTTCCAGGCCTGCAAGTAAGCTTCACGAAGACAGGAAATTCCAGTCGAAGTGGTTAACTTTGTGGCCGTGGCTAGTGTATGAAAGAGATGCCATGTTTTGTAAGATTTGCCTCAAACATGGCCAAAAAAATACCATGACCTCTGGTTGCAAAACATTCAAAACAAGCAGCATTACGAGACACGAGGAAAAGTGAAAAACTGCAAAAATAAGTAAAATACTCTACATAGTATCACGAATTGCACTTTATCATTTCCGTATTCCTTTTCATCCGGCCCATACTTTTACCAAATGGCCCATAACTTTTCAAAGTCAGGGGCCATAGGCCCACTTGTCTCTTTTGCCTTCCCAATCCCTGAAAGCAGTTTAATATTTGGAATATTGGTACAGGAATTTGAAGTTTGAACTACAGCATTTTATCTTCAGCCCATAGCAAAGACAAGAAACCTTAGAGGTCATGGATTTCAGACATTCTATGAAATGTTTAAAATAACAAGAATTTGGGTTAAGAGGGGTATGCAGGGGTTGTGCCAATCTCATGCATTGTGAGTGAAAGTTGACATTTAAGCAACACCACAGGTTGACAGCAAGTGATCTCGGCTGTGACGAAAACAAAAGAACAATATGTCTGTTAAGGGTTAAGATCTAAGATCCCAACATGCCAACTTTATCAGAAGCCAAAATCTGGGCCCAAAAACAGGATAAATCTGTAATCCACTGCATTGGTGGATCCACAAATCTGTTGAAATTTTTCTCTGTATCCGAAATCCAGGCAAAATTATTTACAAACTCTGCAAGTATTAAAGTCAGGCTTTAGAGTCACTAAAAACCAATTCAACTTCTAGAGTGTAAATTAATGTAAACCGATCTGGTTACGTCTGCAACATTGCACTACACAAAGTCATGCTAATATGGGAATGCTTATAAACATAATCTTCGTCCAGTGTGAAGACGGGTATTCATTCATTGGAAAGCTAACAAGCCAAACAACACTAGCTACAAAAAATGGACATTCAATCGTTAAAGCAATCTTGACAAATATCGACCATGGTTCATTGCTATGTTATATGGACACAAAATGTACATCAAATTGATAAAGCAACATTGTTAAATATCGACTGTGGTTCATTATTATTTGAACGAATTGACCATTAATTTGTCTTTAAAACCCTCTCTCCGATAAGAAGAACAAGCAAACAGGGAATGAATGCTGTATCATCTGTGAGGTTGTCACGCTAATGATATTTTTTATCCTTGTGTTACTTTTGTAATACCAGTATTTTCTCTATGTGCGAAATGCATGTTAAGTTTAGTCTCAATTATTTCACCACATCAGATGCGAAAGTCATTGTCAATTTTACATTTCTGTTTGCTTTATCCTCGGAGTCACACATCAGTTATAAGTTTTCGATCGGTTCATTTTCATTGTATTTTTCTTGTGTTCATAAGCATATTTTTTACACCATTGAACCAAATTTGTAACTTTGATTTCATGAGCTTGAAGTTGCTATGACGTCAAGGCTACAATCCACTTGAAAACCACTTGAAACATATTTTTCTTTCAGAGAATCACAGCGCAATTTATAAGTTGGGCAGACTTGCTGTGACTATAAATTTGCCAATCTATAGGCCTAGTTTTCACCCTTGAAAAATATTCCCACAAGTGATACAGCTGTTTATCTGCTCATGTTTCATTGCATCCCTGGGTTCTCTGTTCATTTTTGCATAAAGGCAAAAACTGTGAAATGCACTCATCAAAAATGAAATTCAGTTCTTGATTGTAAGACAATGAGTTTATGAAATATAACTAAAAAATTTGTGAAGTCCATGTAACCTTAAGTGGGCAGCCAAAAGTTTCGAAGATCATAGAGGATCAGTAAAAATGGAGCTCAAGATGCAGTATTTTGTGTTTTTGTGGCAGGGATTTGGGAGTGAAGGCAGATATATTTAAGCTCTTTGATTACCAAAGCCTACAGTGTATGCTGGAGATATGCAAAATATCTTGAATAGCTTATACTAAAAAAAGGCAAAAATCTTCAGTGAAGCCTAAATGGAATTCACCCTGGATGTTTTTTTTTTGGGGGGGGGGGGGGGGGGGAGAGATTAAACTTACTCTGCTTTTTACTCTTGCTTCCTTTCCCTACATTAATGCATTGCTAGATGTATTAACACAGTGTTGTAATTTTGTTTCTTATTTCATTTAATTCTTGTCATCACATAAATGTCCCTTTTTTGCACTTCCCATCTCCCTTCTCTCTGGGTTCCCAAACCCTTTTTTCCTGGGCCCCTGTTCTTTAAGTAAAATGTGAAAACACTATCACCAGTTCATGACGAGGTACATTTGTTTTGTATCAGCACTGACCATGTTCATAAACTGCGCAAGTGTGAAGTGGGCAACACGTATCCAGGACAGCTTCACTTTTGGAAAGCTAATTGCACTGGCAATTCTAATTATTATTGGCCTAATTGAAATTGGATCAGGTGAGAAGACACTTGTTATAATTCAATTTTGATATATTATAAATTTTATAAATAAAGCCACAGGATTAGGTCACAATTTCCTCCTTTAGGTCTTTATATATCTATATGTATTTAGAAATAATCTGATTTTAGGTAGATCAGTGCATTAATAGGGCTTTTTCAAGTTCCTCCATGCCTTTTAATGAAAGTAAGACTTGGTGCATAACCATTCATATGAAAATTAGTTTAACAAAACTCATTTCATATGAAAGGTTGTCAACCATGCAAGCCTTGCTTTAATAACAAGGAAAAAAATAACTTGGAAATGAGCTATTGGTTTGACTTTGTTGAATTGGTCTTGAAAATATCTTTGGTACCAAATGAAATTAAACTTCCTTGACTGACCTTTAGTCCTTTAGCAAACACTTGCCTGTACTACCAACTACTATACTAGAGTCCTCTCGAGCTCAAAGACCAAATTTCTTGGCACTTTGGATTTTCATGCTTCCCGCTGTCTCTTGCGTCTTAATTTACATAATGAGAGAGATGTCTGGGTACTAGGCTGGGCCAGGTTGTTGTTTTTTTAAAAGCCGATTAATGCTAACCCAGGATTAAAAGTTAACCAAGAATTTCATTTCTCTCATTTAAAAATGTTCTCAAAAGCTTATTTTAGCTAGAAGTGAAGATAAGTAAAAGTTAAAACTGAAGGTCAGAAAAAAACATTTCAAAAAATTTCCATTCAAAAGTTATTTAAATGGATTCAAAAGTTATTGATGCTAATCACAGGTTAACTTAATCATGCTTTGAACAACTCTGCCCTGATGTACAATGTAGTATTGTAGGTTTGGAGAAATGCTGTTAAAATGGTACATCTGCCAATACCAACTGTGTAGAGTCTAGTTTTTCATATTCTTTAGAAAAAAAAAGAAAACAGCTAAAACTCTTGTTGGTGACCAACCAATTTGCCTGGTTGGTCCAAGAAAAGGGCATTATTTTTTTTCTTGTTAAATGTTACTGGTAAAAACTGTTTTACTTTGTATTGTAGGTAATGTTGACAATTTCAAGGGATCCTTTGAAGGCACCACATCAAACTTGGCAAATATTGGATTGGCTTTCTACTCTGGGCTTTGGGCATATGATGGATGGTATGTTGCCTTGTCAAACATGTGTCATGCAACAATGGAAAAACAGGCTAAATTAAATTCTTTGGGTCAGACCTGTTATTTGCTATTTCTTGTTTTTAGTGTAGTTGAACCTCTTGTAAGCAAATGCAAATCCAAGGTGGTTGCTTATAAGAGGTGGTCCCTTACATGAGGTCAGACCACAGGGGTGATATGATCATACGAACCTGTAGTAATTAAAATATAAAAAGCACCTACACTGCATATCAAGCAAGATACTGTAGTGTACATGGTTGCCACAGGTCAGGAAATAGTCAGAGAAAAAAATTCTTCAAGGTCAGGGAATTTTACTTTGAGTCAGGGAAAATTTACATCTTTGAAAGAAGTCGGGGAAAAGTGAAATTTTAAGAGTACTAATTTATTTACTGCCGTCTCAGTGGTCTCCATGTCGTCTCCATGTTACGTTAAGGAACTATCAATTCATGTACACTGCGTGTGTCTTGCTGAAAGCATTAATAAATGGGTGGAGAGGATGGCTGTGAGGGGAGGTTGGAGGCCATTTTCAGGACTAATTTGTGAAATTGTTAATTCAGTTGGTCAGGGAAATTTTACATTTGTCAGGGAAAAGTCAGGGAATTTCAAACACCTATGGCTGTGGCAACCATGGTGTATCATAGACTGTTTGATACAAGGGACTAACATTTTCGTGATATTAAAGTTCTACACTGTAACATGTTTTTTAAAATTAAATTTTCGTCTGTAGTAACATCAAAATATTGGTGAGTGGTCACTTACCAGAGGTTAAAAACAATAGAAAAATTCAGATCACCAGTGTTAATTGAAAGTGGTTGCGGCACGCTTTTAGCCAGCAGGGTGTCCAGGCGTCCTATGAACGCCCACTTTGTGAAGAAATTCATAAAAATTGCACCTACTCCTTTTAAAAGTTATGATGGAAAATATCTTCAGGATGCCCACTATTCAATTTCTGGCTAAAAACCTGGGTCGTGGTTGCTTTTGAGAGTTTTTGAATATAGTGATTTGACTGGTGAAATTTTGGTATTTTGGAAAAGTGGTCGCTTACAAGAGGTGGTATTTACCACATGTGTTTTACATGTAGGTTTAACGAAAATATTTCTGAAATTTGTTTTTGACTGTTATTTTGCAGGAACAGCTTAAATTTTGTCACTGAAGAAATGAAGAATCCAGCCAGGTAAGAATTAATATTAAACATGATTAAAGTAAATTGGAGCAGTTTTCTCTTGAGTGTCATATTACACCAAAGTAATCACTCTGGCCAATCATAACAGATGCATGCAATCTAATGAACCAGTCAGCACTCAAAGCAAATACATTTACAGTGGACTATTGACAACAACAGTAAAATCCAAGCAGATTTGTGGACTCCCATCAATTGATGGCATATGAGTAGATGTGATTGAGTGTGAAGATCTATTGCGTCCTGAAGCTGGGTGTTTGTTCAATGGAAAGCTAATAAGCCAAAGAACACTAGCTGCGAAAAAATGGACATTGAATTGTTAAAGTGACGTTGACAAATGTCGCCCGTGGTTCATTATTATTTGGACGAATCTTTTAAAATTGTCTCTCACCTCATGCTTTGTTACGAATGCGTTTCGTAACAAGAACAATGTGAATCCATCAATAATAATAACTAATTTGTTGTAAATGAATATAAACAACAAATAAGCTTAAAGAAATTTCGCATTTGGAGTCTTCAATGCAACATTAAAATCAATCCAAACAGATTTTTCAAAGGAGACACGCGTCTTGATGCGTATCTACTGTACCTTGAAATAAAAAAATTTGATCTTAACGAGGTATGTATTTTAGTTGTTGTATGTCGAGTTGTTTAAGGTTTCCGTTTCTTGTGGATGGACCATAAGGGATCCACGGTTAGAATCTTTTCGGCCTTTTTTCCTTCCTAAACTGGACGTGATGAAAGTGATGTCCTGTTTTTTTTTTTTTGCTTTTGTCAAGAGTTGTTACTTTTAATTTAAAAAAAGACTATTGAACTGTGTCAGTATAAAAACCCCTCAATATTGTGTTACGCATTAACATTTCTTATTCACGGGTTGGGGAGCCTTTGATTTTTATTATTCAACTATCTCTACACTAATCAAATTCATCCAGAGCTGGCTCACAGGAGCCTTTTATTAGTATGGGAAAGTGTAGGAGAAAAGGCCAGTAGCTTAACGTCACCGCCCAATTGCTTTTGATAGAGTCAATTGCATTATTAATGTTGAAGAATTCATGTGCTTGTTTTTCATTGTACAGGGATCTCCCCAGGGCTCTCATGATTGGAATCCCCCTTGTTACCATTGTCTATCTCCTGACAAACATTGCATATATTGCTGTGGTTGGGGGACATGGAATTTTGAACTCAGGAGCTGTCGCCATGGTGAGCTACTTTTATTTTTTAGCAACGTAAGCAAGGTTATTACGTAGTGGTCTGCATAAGAACTAGGCAAAAGAACAATAGCCTGTGGCAATAGTGGCAATTTATTTTCAGGTGCTAATTGGTCTAATCAAATTAAAACTGGAATGTCTGATTGGTTCAAACACAATTTTTTTTTGAAAAGTTACTGTACCTCACTTGCAATCCATGTTACAAAAAATTCCTTTGTATGTACATTTATCAGAGGGGGTCAAAAACCATTTGGCAGAGAATTTAGATTGTTGTTGAAAGTGCCAGCATGTAAAATGATTTAAATACCACTTTGGTTTCACATGAACTGTCAAGAAACTGATTGAAAGTAGAAAAATTGCAGATGTTATGCATGACAAGATAATCTTTTCCAAAACACTTTTTTTATTAATATTTTAGCTAAAGCTGTTTTACAATGTAGTTTGCCTCCAATTTGACCGAAATTCTATGAGGGCTTTTAATCAACTTGCAGAAGTTTTTATGACGAATAAACAACAAAAACTTCCATTACTAGTTTACATGTATCGGGGAATGCCATTTTACTGCCAAGTTATATAAAATTATTGTAGTAATAATAAAGTGAGTCAGTGGCAATAGATTGAAACTACGTTATGAGAACAAAAATGATCTGCTTTATTTATCAAAGATATTATGTTGCAATAATTAGAAAAATAAAATTCATTGAGGCAATAATAAGACATTAATTTTTTATGTTCAATGCCACATGTGATTTAATTGAAACAAGACACTGTGGGAGCGTATACTTGGGCGTCGTTGTATTAGGCATATTGGAGAATAATTGTCTTGGGAATCTGCATGCACGTTATTTCACGTTTTGATGATTGGGAGTATTCGGATAGTGTGAGTAGTCTAACAAAGAAGCGCATTAACCCTTTCACTCCCAAGAGTGCCAAACATCAAAATTCAAGAAAATCCCCAAATTTCATTTTGTGAAATATTGAAAAACAAATGGTACCATGCAAAAGTACTGCTGAAGAGGTTTCATTTGAATGGTCACACCATAGGATTTCCTCAACAGACTCAAAAGTTAGAACTACATGTCATGTCTCCATAATTGACTCTGGGAGTGAAAGGGTTAACCGTCTAAAACAAAAAGACACAGTACACTTAGCATGTGAGATCGCACGCAAATTATTAAAGTAGCGTGTCCACTGTGTCAAAAGACGAGTACATACTGAAAAATACAAATCGATGCCTACTTTGTACTTACCGTTGAAAAAACGGCCGTATGTCAGAGTTTCCCGATGGTTGTTATTGGTTTTAGCTAAATCTTGTAACTCGCTGGTCTGTGTTTCCGACACCTTTGAAGTTAATGCAAATGTAGCCGCAAAGTGGCCTTTCGAAGCCATGATGTAATTGCCCGGTCCGGACCCGAGGTCAAAACAACTTTTCCAATTGAAAGTTTTGCTGGAAGTATTCCCGCCTTTATTATAATAAAGTTTGAATGAAACTTACAAATTTAATCAAAGTTAACGACAGAAGTGATAATTTAGGAGGAGGAAAAAAAATTTAGCCCTTTGAAATATATTTTTTCAGTTGAGGTAAAAATGTTGCAATTTGCATAATGTGAAAGTAATTTGAAACCTTTCCAGTAACGCATAACGCAGCTGTTTCGTAAAACATCTCGTAATCAGACACACGAAAATATATCCAGTTTTTATTCCTCTGTATCCGAAACACAGAAAAGAAAATTAAATGAAAAAGTGATCGCTTTAAGGTTATTTTCGCCCGAGAAACATTCACTAGCGGAAGCAAAACTCGCAAGAAACGTCTCGCAAGACACCGCGTGCATTGTTTACATCTTCTCTCGGAGGTGAATTTTTGCACCTAAAGTTTCAGTTGTCTGTTCTGTTCTTTCAACTTCACGAAATAAAAATTAATGAAAGGCAAACAACCGAAAGAAGTGAAATTAATTGGGATTCCTACCACGCTTATATTTCTTCCTTCGCTGTCCACTGTTCACTTCTTATTAAATAAGCGCTATGTATGTATTTGTCTAAATTATCTTCATGTTCGTTTTAACATGTTTTAGCGGGTTTCCGTCATGAAGGTATCGTAGAATTAATCGCAAGTGTCAAATACTTTCGCAGTGTCTTGAGTAATTTCCTTACGCATATTGAATATGAAACTGTTAGATGCAACAGAGAAAACACAACTCGCACTTTGTGACGTTCGCCTCGCATCAACAAACAACAGGTGTACTCCACCACGGTCAAACAAGAGAAATTTGCAAAAGTTAACCAAAGTACTTCAAAGTTAAGGTTGTCATTTTCACTGTTTATTAAAAGTTTCATATATTGACAATACACTGTCAACTCACTAAATGTTTTGAAAGTTTACTAAAAAAAGTTCTAAGCGTTTGAAAACTACGAACCGCAGAACTGTCGGCGCCATTTGCCAACACAATTTTGCTCAGGCACGAAGCGTTTTGATCAGTTTTCAACGATCGAAAAGAAGCTCGTTATTTTGAGCCGGAAAGATGAAAAGATAGTTACATAAACTAATTATTTTGTACATCCTTGCCCACGTTTCCACTTAATTCTAAATGAATCCCACCAAATAAAACGAAAAACGCCTCGGACGTGTGACCGCGGTGAAGGTTTGAATAATCCCGCCGTCCCCAGAGATGCGCAATACTGCACATTTGTGGACGACCAAACTGCATTTTAATACTTGGTCGATACGCCCAAGTAATAAGTATTTAGACTAGTATTAAAACAATGCCACTGAATGTTTTCATTTTCAGGTGGTTGGAGACATGAAGATGGGCCCAGTGTACTGGTTTATCCCCATCTTTGTAGCATGCTCCACTTTCGGCTGTGTGAACGGATTGGCCTTCAGCGGTGCTAGGTGAGTTCATGGGGGCCTTTACATGGGGCGACATGTACAAGATTGAGTACGAAATCATAGAATGTAGGCTAGCTGGCTTAGGGGGTGCAAGGCATTACACCTAATGTACATGTACTTTAATTTTAGATCATGTTATTTTTCACAATTTCCTGCCATAATTTTTGTTGTGATCTTACGTGGCTTATAATTTTATGGCAAGAAAAAAAATAACTTAAGAGTAGTATAACGTTGTCTAGGTTGCATATTAGACTTTTGTGGTTTACTGTTATGGAATTTTTTCACAGGTTGGTTTATGTGTCTGCTCGTAATGGTCATATGCCAAAAGTCCTTGCAATGGTGCACAGGTCTCGTAACACTCCCATGCCGTCAATCATCTTCTTGGTAAGAGATGTAGCGATTAAGATTATAATGCAAATTGTTTCTTCTTCAAGTGAACCTAAATACTATGCTCTGGAGTTGACTTTGGTAATATAAATCAGCTGACTGCTGTGATATATATCGGCGCTCTTTGAACAACATTGTGAACTTCGTTGTGAGCACCATTAAATTTGCATGTTCCTGAAGTTCCAAGAGATAGCCAGTGAAAGTGGTGTCAGAGACTCAAAAATTCGATCCTCTTTCACAATAACAATTCAATGACAATGGCAGCAATAGTGGCATAAAACAATAGGTTTAATTTGTGAAAACAATGCCTGTGCACATAATTATATAGTTTGACATTTTTGATATATTTCTTTGCCATTTCCTTCCAAAAACAACTCTGGAGGGAAGGCATTTTTGAATCTCTGACTTCACTTTCGCCGGCTATCATTGGGAACTTAAGGAATATGCAAATTTAATAATGGCTGTGCAAATGCGAAAAGTACGGCTGAAAAGAAAAACGTTTACCCTTGATCCGATTGAAAAATGGTTTGGACAAAACAATTCATTTCTTTTCAAAAGTTTGATCGAACTGGCACTTTAACTTGTATTTTGTATTTCACTTCAGCATGTCATTGCCATGATCATGTTGATTCCAGACTCCAGTGAATTCAGCACACTTGTGAACTACTTCAGCTTTGCGGCATGGCTGTCATACTTTGCAGTCTTCATGGCTTTGCTCTACCTGAGATGGAAACGCCCCAACATGGAGAGACCATACAGGGTAACTTACACAGTTTTGTGTCAAAAAATCACTTCTGGGACAACTTAAACATTTTGAGAATGGCTGAGTATAACTTTTCCCAATAAATACAAGTCCTCCTGGTCATTGCCCTCAAACCTTGATTTGTTGTTCCATAGCTACTTCACCTCTTAGCATCTACTGTGTTTGCGGTGTCGATGGTGGACCAGTTTTGGCCGAATAATACTATTTTTTTTAAAACCTTGGGGGCCGCTGGGGTGGCTGAACCCCTCTTCTTCTCCCTGCCCCCCCCCCCCCCCCCCCCCCCCTCCCGTACTCTTATGCCCATGGCCATAATTATGTACTTTTCTTTACTCAGGTGTGGTTGGTCGTTCCTATAATCATTTCCCTAGCAGCACTGTATCTGTTGATCACTCCCTTCTGGCGTGAGCCTGTGGAGTCCACACTTGCTCTCATCTTCATTGCTCTTGGTATACCTGTTTACATCATATTTTGCTGGTGGGATAAGACAAAACATGCCTGTGACAACTTCTGTGGTAAGTGTTCCCAAACTAAACATTCTACAGTTAACTCTTAGAGCAACGGAAGATCTAATCCGGAAGTCGTAGGTTTGAATCCCACCGAGTTTAAAGATTTTTTTCTTTCCCTTGTGTGGTCCCTCATTTCCTTACTAGGGCTAACACTCAGTACAGGGAAATTTATGGGTTGACCTTAGCGCTATAATTTACACACAGAGTTAATTCTCTGATTCCTTGTTTGTATCGCCAGTGCTATGTGGCTCAACATTTATTTGAACAGTTAACTCTTTGTGGTCACCTCACTACAAGTGTCATGCCATTCCCAAGACTGCAAATAACAGCCTGTTATTGGACAAATGTCCAGTAAATGTGGCATTTTGACTCATCATGAAAGCTTAACCTATCTGTAGCTTGACAGATGGACTGGGTAGTTCTGCTACAATTAAATTCAGACAGAACTTTCCAAAGTAAAGATAAACCACGTGGAACAAAATTGTCTAACCAGACTGACTTCTTGTCAGGTCAATAATTTATTGTCCCTGGACTGACACATGACTTGCTTAGGGAAGAAAACATGCTTGCATTGCTACGTACAGGAGTTGAAGTTACCACAAAATAGATTCAGTGAAAATAACTCGCACTATGATGGACACCTGAATAACCTCATAAGTTTGCTTTTTATTAAATTTCAGGGCGGTTCACTTTCAAGGCTCAGGAGCTGTTCAACATTTCCTTGGAAGAGGCACCTGAAGATACTATTTTTGAAGATTAACATCTATTGGCATCCTTTTACTCCTCTTTGAAGCTACAGTTAACTTTCTTTAAACCTTGGTTCATTTAAAGATGTGTCTGCATTGGACAAAGGTGAAGTTATGGATAACATGGATCCAGTCCTGTTACAGTTGTAAAAAATGTCTGGTTATAGAAAGTTGACTGTATACAAAAAGAACAAAGAGATTTTTTAGAAACCTTGATTCAAACTTTTATCTTGACCATACTTCAAATTATTTATAGCATTTATAACACTCAACCCAATTCATAGAGCCTTGCTTAACGTAAAATAATCATGGTATTGGAGTATAGAGCGGTTTTCAATTGAGCGTCAAAAATAATTTTGTGATTGCTTTGGTGTAGCATTGCTTCATGTTGTGATTGGCTAAAAAAATCTTGCACTTCTATCTCATCCAATCAGATGTAAAACCTCATGACTTGCATGCACACATTTTCCCACGCTTGGTGCAGGATATATGTATTTGCTAGGAGTTTTAATTGGTTGATTGGAATGTATGCGTCTGTTGTGATTGGTCAGACTTCTATTGCTTTGGTTTGGTTTTATGACACTCAAGTGATAAATGCTCTAAAGCTTGTAGTAAAGACGCGTGGTAACCTAGAAGGGTTTCGTGAATCTGGCCTTTCATCAAGAGGGCAACTGTTTTGTCATTTAGGATTTTTGTGGAGAAATGGTGAGTGATATGTCAGGCTAATGCAGTGTCTTGATTATCGACTCATTATCAAAAATGACACAAGCTATCTTTGTTGTTTTCTTATTTTATGATGATTAAGTTATAATTGATACATACATGTATCCAAGTAAGCTTTCCCTGAACATTGTGTTACAGGGGCGGATCTAGGGGGAGGGTGCAGGGGGTGCGCCCCCCCCCCCCCCCCCCTTCCCTGAGATGACCTAGTCTGCGTTGTTCGCTTTTAAAATTTGTTTACGTCACCCTTCAGTTACGTCATTCCTTAGAGGTGCACCCCCTCCTAAGAAAAATCCTGGATCCGCCCCTATGTTATGATAAGGATATGCAAGATAAGTTATATTTTTATCCTAGTCAGAATTCTAATTCCTGTTTTGCTGAAGAAGTAAAGGCAAGAAAATGTTTATGTATCTTTGTAAGTGTGATAAAACATATCACAAAAACAAAAGCATCATAACATGAGTGCTTCTATCACTTATCAGCTGATCATGAGATATTTGACGATCATCTATTATTTTTATTTTGCAATGTTTATTATTTATTGTTGATTTAAGACAAAAGCTTATCTCTTATGAGCTTCTGTTTAAATTTTTTTTGTTAACACAGGTAGGAGACGAATAAACATACAACCATACATCTTTTACCGTAATAGTTAGAAGGAAACAATCTTCTAACAAACAAAGCCGAAAGGAAATGTTTTTCATTCTTTTTCAAGTTTTTTTTCATCAAGTATTAAGTGACAAAATGTTGTTGCCATTTGTTGAAATATTTCCTTAAGGTGCACTGTTCTTTAGCAAAAAATATCTATACTCATGCTTTTCATACATTACATTTTTGACAAGAAAAGCACCTAAAAATTGTTGTTCACAAACCAAAAATATTTAATATTTCATATTAATTACCAGTATCTTTGGTTAGTGAATGAGTCTATCTTAGAATTTTACAAATAGACAAACAGACATACAGACATACATTAAATTAAACCACAAGCAATGAAACAAATATTCATAAATATTCATGGTCAATAATACTAGACAGAGTGGTTTTTAGTTAAATGTTGTGAACCAATGCAAAAATACATTCAATTAAAAACTGCTCTTAATCGTTGTAGTTATTATACTTTAGGCTTTATTCAAATGTTTGTATTTAATGTGATTTAGAATCTTTCAGGAAATGTGACAAATTGTGGTTTAATTTTTAATACTATTAAAGTAATTTAGTTATTTAATTAGTAAGTTATAGTTACATCTTTGTCATCAACAGTCCATTTTACAGTTGTCTTCTTAGTGTCCTGGCCTTTGAGTGGAAGCGAGGCTGAAGGTGACCTTGCTATGAACAGACCTTGGAGCTTTTCAGATGTAAATTTAGCTAGTTAGCATGAGAAAAACATTATTAACATATGAAAGGCAGAAAGGTTTGTATCAAAGCAAGGTCACCTTCAGCCTCGCTTCCACTCAAAGATACGGTCACCAAGCACACAACTGTAAAATGGACTATTAGTAAATAATGATTATAGTTTAGTTAGTAAGTTAATGTTTCTGGTACAGTAGCTGTTAATTAGTGATTTAGTAAGTTATTTATATTGATGTTAATAGAATGTAAGTTAATAGAATGTAAGTTCTACAAAACCAGGAGAGCTATTGAGGGTAGGGGAAAAATGATATTGATAAAACATGTACTCAGTGGTGCTCTTATACAACCTTATCATCAATGTTATTTTTACAATGTCACAAAGACAAAATTCTGCTTAATTCCCTATAACTTCTGAAACAAACTTAGCTGAAATAATAGGAGTTTCTTTTGTAAAGTTTGTTGAAACCTATTCTAGTATGGCTTGGGATGACAACAGGTGTTTTGCAAGTTTTCACTTTTTTTGTTGCGGTGATAAATAAAGAACCAAATAAGAAGGTAAATGCAATGTAAAATAATATGCACTGTAATGTGATGTAATGTAAGCTAAAATATTTGAATCTGAAGACATTGTTTTCATACAGGATTGTCTTAACCCTTTAACTACCAAAAATCAAAATTCATAAAATATTAAAAAACAAATGACACCATGTAAAAGTACTGCCGAAGAGGCTTCATTTTAGGATTTTGACGAGAGATTCAAAAGTTAGAATTACACTTGATGTCTCCATATGTAATTAACTCTGGGAGTGAAAGGGTTTAAACTATTTCAAATGCAGTCATTAGAGCAGTCGAATTATTTACGTCAGTCGCTAGATATCAGCACATATAGACTATGCTGACAGCCATTTACAGTGGCCATTGAAATTAGTAATGTATTAACTTTGGATCTGCATAATGCACTGTTGCATCATTTGTACTCAAGCCAATAAAAACATAGGCATTGTTTGAACAGCCAATAGACCTTATTCGCTTGGGCGTATTTTTTTACCCATTAGAGACCACGTGTCATTCCCCTGGGTATTATTTCTTTCTTTTCCGTTAACGCTTGAGAAGGATGTGATATGGATGTGGCTCAGACAAAGAATTTAACTCCCAAGAGATTTGTATTGGGTAAACATTACGCCCAAGCGAATAAGGTCTATTTACAACTGTGATTGTGGCCAGTGAATAGGCCATTTCCGAGTTGCCTTTGGCCTCTCTATCAAAGCGAGGCTAGGTGCGAAACCTTTCATATGAAAATGAGATTTCATTCACATGCAAATAAGTTTTATTTGCATGTGAATGAAATCTCATTTTCATATGAAAGGTTTCGCACCTAGCCTCGCTTTGATAGAGAGGCCAAAGACAACTCGGAAATGGCCTATTTGGCTGTGTTATCAATTGATTTAGCCATGTGTAACTTTTAAACAGTGTAAATGATTTTTGTGTCAATGTATAACATAATCATGTTTTGTTTAAAGGAATCTTAAATGTAATTGAATAATTCTGTATTTGTGATTGATGTGCTGAGCTGTTTGAATGTTGAATAAAGTATGTTAATGTCATAGTGTCTTGGATATCTATGACTTGTGATAAATATGATTGGTGGAATTTGAATCCACCCTTTTTAGTCTTGTGTTGCAATAAGTGAACTATCCTGATGTACATGAGAAACATGTTTAACGTGGATATTGATAGAGCAGTTTTCAATTGAGTATCGAAAGTAATTACACAATTGCTTTGGTTTTGCATTGCTACGCTTTGTGATTGGCTCAAAAATCTCGCGCCACTTTCTCGACCAATCAGAAGTGAAACCAAAACCAATCGTGACTTGCTCGCACACGTTTTCCCGCGCTTGGCGCCGTCGACATGTACTTGCTTCGAGCTCCGATTGGTTCATTGGATTGTTTACGACTGCTGTGATTGGTCAGAGTAATTACTTTGGTTTTGGTTTTACGACACTCAATTGAAAACTGCTCTCTAACTTGTTATAATATAAATCTAGACCAATAATATCGACAGGCACATGGGGTCTGGCAACTAAGCATAATTATAGCTTATAAACTACTATGAACAAAGGGGTGTGTGATAGTCCTAAGATTACGACCTATTGGAGAAAATATGTAGCTGATGGTCACAAGATGTTCTAACGGCCAATCGGCTTGTTACAAGTAGTCTACCATAAGCTGTACTTAGACCTCACAGGCTCTTCACATGATCATTCTATCCTATGCTTAGGCATAGCACACGTTTTTATACAAGTTTACAAGTTTAGCCTTTGCACAAGTTTTTTAGCAGCTTTATCATTTATATTTTTTTAGGGAAGGGGCTTTTAGGGGAGATATCATAAGCTATGATACCTGCTATAATGAATGGCATTTATTTTCTATTTATGTTTAATGGTCCTAGTAAGAAGTAGGCAACCTAACGGCAGGGAATGCAGAAAGGTGTTAATTGTGATATTGTTGAATCCGTCCACCTCATTGGCTAAAACGTGAAAATCTACCATAACTTAACCAGGGAGTGCATTTATTTCTCTCTAGTTTACTAATTGATTCCCTTTTAGTGAAAACTATTCTGAGTTTTAATGCAACCAAAATTCTATGTGGGAAACATGTAAAATTAGAAGCCTTTCTTGGCCATGATTTTGGAGTTTCACGATTGGATGAAATCTTGTACCACAAAAGAAACATCACTTTAAAATAAAGTTCCAGTACATTTTATTTAAAAAACATGTTCATAGGTTGATGCATTCTCAGTAGAAAAACCTAAACGATCTTATGTGGGGAAAGCGAAATGCCGCGGAATAATAGAGCATTGCCTACTTCTTACACGCATTGTTACTTAAATTAAACGTTTTTCAAAGTCGCAAGCTACATTAGAAAATTTCAACTCTTATGATGCTCTGTTTATTTCCATATTATTTTGGCAAATGCAACCGAATATACAATAAAATTGAATAAAACGATCCTAAAGAGCAAAACAGAATCAGAAGTATAACTGCAGGATTGCAAGAATGGAAGTGGAACAGGCAATTACCATTCTTATGGAATTTTCACTCTTAGCCGTTATATTGTTCCTTTAGTTAATATTTCTTTGCTTTGATCACTTTTGGCGATTTTTTCTTACTAATTCAAGATAATAAAACCAGCTGAAGGCAAGCTCCTTGCCATATAATGAATATATGATATTAGCCACTTTCCGTTAAGCCGAGCATTAGTGCAAACATTTTGAACCCACGCTCCCTCTGGTGCAAATGGCTCGCAAAATTTTAAGACAAAATGCCACCAGAAAATAGCCTCATTGATTTTTTTAACGAATATTTCCAACCAAAAAAAAGCTCACCCAAAAATAAGCCCGACAAAAAGGTACGTTGGGCAAATATAAATCCAGGGCTTATTTTCGGAGGTTTACGGTATGTTGTATTCTATTGCCTTCAAATCGCCAAAATTGGACCTTTTCAGTCGTAATAACGACAGTGCACAACATTAAGGCACCTACGTTTATTTTGAACTTATGTGTAGTTTATTGTACGCATCCTTTGAAAAATCTCTGAAAACGCAAATGCAAGATCATGCAACAGTCACACATTTTGTGTGGGCTCCCTGTGCATATTTACCTTTATTGCAATAACAAGAAAAAAAAAAAGTAAAAATTCAGATTGGGTATCATAGTCTGAAGTGTCAGCCATTTTCTTGGCAATATCATCTGTAATGAGATAAAATCGCTGAAAATACTCTGGTCGGTTGTCAGGTAGCTACCCCCTCAGAAATCAAGTGGTTCACTCCCTGGCTGGGTGATCTTGGTTTAGTTGTCTCGCTGCAAGAATTTTGTGGCAAGATGGGTCCTACTTGTATAATATTGTTCCATAAAAAGATCATTTAAATGAGAAATATAGAAAAAAATTTCAAACCTTACTTTTGGATGAAAAAATAAACAGTTACTTTCTTGTACCTCGAGTTCTCTATTGTGTAACATTTATTTCCAAAGTGTCTCGACTTTTTTTGACGGCGGTTGCAGCACCAAGGCTGGAGGTTTTATCACAGTAATGTCTAACCATTGTTTTTAGGTCAGTACAATCAGTTTTTGAGAGATAGACGGACGCTTGCTGCGTGAGTGAACGGAGAAGTCAAGTTTCAATATATCTTCTTTTTCTCCTTTTAGTTGACTACTCGAATATCCAGTAGAATGGGACCACTGTATCATGTAAAGTCGTGTCGCTTAATTTTTTAGTTCAGAAAATATTCAAATAATTATCCAAACTGACATTAAGTAACAACATTTAATATAAGAAATCGGTCATTATCTATGAAGGGAATCAAAGGGCACGGAAAAATTCACCTAAAAGAAAAAAGAATTACCTAGGGTTCTATATCTCTCTCCGGCCCTGACAGTAGTGATTGCCCATGCCTAAAACTCCACCTTTTGGCTCCTTGGTTTGCTTCTGTGTTACGATGTCTCTCGTTTAATCTTTTTATCGTTAAATTCGCATGCGTCGATGATGACGTCATATGACGTCATTTATTTGTATATCCGACATGTTGCTCCCATATGCTGTGTATTTTGATTTCCAGAAAATCAGCTCCATTGATCCAAAATTAATTTTTAAATCAGTAGACTGGAAAAGTGCAGATACCGAAGAAACTTACCATAAGAAATGAATTTAATAGTTAAGAAAACTCAACATTTTAGACGGCATGCCTATTAAAGATTGGTTGTCATGGCCACATCACTTGTCGTACGAAAAAAAAAATTGCATCCCAAATTAAAAGCTGATAAGGAAACAAACAAACCAAAAAAAAAAAACTGGAGAGGGGTGGCATCCATCGCCGTTCCTTGTAAGCCCAGGAACGGCGATGGATGCCACCCCTCTCCAGTTTTTTTTTAACGCACAAAGTTAATTCGACAAAAGGCGCCCTGCTTCTATAATACAAAAAAGATGATGTTCTTTTCTCGCAGTATTGTATTGAAGCAGCTTATAAAATTGGTATGTCTGCTTTCGTGTTGCATGGTACCTTCTTATTTAAGAAAATATCTTGTTAAATGCAAACTTTGTTATTACATACTTTTCTTTATTTATTTGCGCTTTCATCACTGAAAAGCGTGCAAACGTGTTTACTCCAAAATCTTTGATGTATTTTCGCCATGCGATTGGCCCAAGTTTCTAATCAATATTCATGAAAATATCGTAGCACTCGCCGCAAATCAAGCAGGTCGTGTTCGTATGAAGATGTGTGACTCGCAAGTTGTAAAACTTTTTGGAGCCCTAGAGGCAACTTGGAAGACTCCGGGAAGACCTACCGACAAGGAAAAAGTCGCCCAAAACTCCAACTGGTGAAGGTAAGAGTCGCTTCGTAAAAAAATTACATTTGTCTAGTAAAAGAGTATAAAATTTTGCTCGATGAAGTAAACACGTGCGTTGAGCTTCTCTTCGTCGTGCGACGTCTCTGCGTTTTGGTCATGGTGTTGCGTTTGTCTTTCAAAAAGTCTGGCTGGTTTTTCGTTTAACCTGCGTATACTTTAAATAGAACATTTTATAGTTCAACTAAAGGAGCTAAGGCCTTGAAACAAATATTTAATTTTTTTTTTCAAATTCCTGTTCGAAATTGTTTATTCTTTCATTGTTTACCATCAACTGTTGATGAAAACCACGTCTAATGCACCTAAAATACAACCCTAGTCGTCTGTAAAATAACAAAACTTGAACATTTTATCTTATCAATCGTTCATTTATATTTTCAGGAACTTCAAAGGGTATCAACGTCAGGAATATGGAGGGATAAAGAAACAATTCAAGGGGACAAACTGGAATTGACAGATTAGGAGGGATATCATTAAAGATAAGAACTTTGTTTAGTTCATTTTTTTGTACAAATGGTGGCTGAACATGGGCAAATACTCTAGTTTTTATTAGTATCAAATGTTTTGATTCAGAGGAGCACGAGCGAATTGAATACGGGGGAAGCGAGGATTATTTAAGTTTATTAATTTTGCTGTATGAATCTCGTACTGGCTGCTAATTGTCTGAACCGTCGATCAGCACAGGTTTGGCAATGGGAGGAAGGTCTAAGGTCTTAGGTGAAATAACATCTGACAATTTTAATCTCAGCCACCATTTAGACGTTGAGCGATCGTTTGGCTTATACGGTTGATAATTTGACGATTTGATTCAGTTTACTGCTTGATTTTTGTTTCGGTGAACATTTCTTTATGCCAAACAAATGTCAAAATGTAATATAATTGCTTGTAAAACTTCACTTACAAAAGAAGTACGATTTTGTTTGGTCGATCGCTTAGCGTGTAGGTATAAACATTACAGTAAAAACTTCAGTTGATGTGGTGGGTGTTTGTATTTTTAAGGTGGCACTGACAGTTTATCAACTGCAAATTCCTAATTTGGACACGTCAAATTATTTGTTTCCATTGTCACATTGGCTGTTATAAAAAAACTTTTCCGTTTCAAAATAATTTCATGTTAACATGGCACTGACAGTTTTTCGAAAACTTCTTTGTCAGAACACGTCAAATTAGTTGATCAAATTGTCTGTTATAAAAAAAGAACTTTCTTTTTCAAATATTATTTCAGTCATATTTTCCTTAGTAATTTTATACTTTGAAACGAAGCACGATTTGGTATGAACTTGAAGCTCAAAATGAAAGTTTGCATTTTAATTTGTCCACAACTTTGCGAGTTTTCCAGAAACGTTTCAGTAAATTCAAATGGTAAATCTTTATTCAATCGGCATTTTTCAATGCAATCAAAGTCTGGAACTGTGTTAAAAATGGAGCCAAGCAATTGTCTGTTGAATGTTCTAAATTGAATCACTTTCTCTAAACTTTTTAGTTTTTTTTTATATTTCATAATCCGCAAAGGTTTCCCATACACGCTAATGCGCAGGTGCCGTAGTCTAGTAAACGAGCATTTAAAAAAAAGATTTTGATAAATTGGGCTCGTGCACAATTCGATCTATCGCTTGAATGAAAATGGACACGTCAAATTGGCTATTATAAAATAACTTTTCTTTTCAAAAATATTTTAGTTGATTTATAAGGCAGTCTGGTGTTGTGCTAAAAATGGAATCAATTGAAAAAATATATATTTAAAGACACTTGTAGCCTGTCAGTGCTCCATACAATTATTCATACGTTCGCCACATCAACTGACTGACAAGAGAACAAAGGCCTTTACAAGTTGCTTTCTTTCTTTTTCACTTATTTTTTATTTAATCCACGGAAAATTATTCTCAGTCACCCATGCTTAGGGATGGACCATTATTTTTTTTTTTTGAGGGGGGGGGGGGGGGGGGGGTTGGAAAATTTTGAAATAAATTGTTTGCAAAGGCTATAAACACTGAAATAAATTGTACGCAAGCAAAAAATAAAGAAAAAATTGTTTGCTGAAAGTATGGCAGATGGACGGAAACACAAAAAATTGTTTGCAGCAGGTGCCACATATAAAAAAAATGTTTGCATGTGAAAATTCCCACCCCCCCCCCCCCGTCAAAGAAATAATGGTCCGTCCCTAAAAAATTATTAGGTAACTTTCTCCTGTGAATGAGTGCCTGTGTTCTCTTGTCGATCGTACGTATATTTAGGAGCTTAGTTTATAAAGCCCCGACGTCTGGTTTTGAGAAAAGCTGGTGTTTTCGATGATCAATGTAGACCTTGTAAATGGTTTAAAACCAGGAGTATCAATAGTCTGTCGAGTGTGATGGTCTGGGTAAGTGTAGTTCTGAAAAGAACTGTTGTTGTTGATAATGACTGACGTTTCGACAACCTGCACGTTAGTCGTCATCAGTCGTGTGAATTGTAAAGTACTACTTTACGACAACTGCTAACAAATGTTAAAGACAACGACGAACCTCGCGACAGACAATGAACGGTATACAAGATCAAATGCTGCATTTGGCTGAACACCATGCCCGATTTACACATTGACTGGACTCTGTCGAATTCGCTACAGTACGGACTACTAACTTAAAACAGACACCACTGAACCGATGCCAACAGCTACCTGCGGCCTACAAACGACTTTTCAATGCAACAAAACAGAAAAACAATACACCGACTAAAATTACACCATCAATGCACGGATCGAAACGCATCAATCACGGACTTGAGTATAAACAGCTAATAACATCATGCAGACGAACCTCGCGACAGACAATGAACGGTATACAAGATCAAATGCTGCAACTGGCTGAACACCACTCCATTTACACATTGACTGGACTGTCGAATTCGCTACAGTACGGACTACTGCCGTAGAACAAACACCACGACTCGGAACCGATGCCAACAGCTACAAACGGCCTACAAACGACTTTTCAATGCAACAAAACAGACAAACAATACACGGACAAAAATTACAGCATCAATGCACGGATCGAAACGCATTAATCACGGACTTGACTATAAACAGCTTATAACATCATGGCAAAACTGACCAATGACAGTTTACAATTCACATGGCTCCGAAGATGACTTCCGCTCAGGTTGTCGAAATGTCAGTCAACAGTTCTTTTTAGAACTACAATGTAGACCTGTTATACAGGCCAAAGGAAAAAAAAATAAACAAACAAAAAGCTAACCTTTGAGGAAGAACAAGAGATAACGTTTCGAAGTCAACTGCGTATTTAAACTAAACACTTCAAACAAAATCTTTAACAGTTCAGTTAACTTTTTTGACTTCGTTATTCAATATAAATTCTCAGAAAATGATCGATGTTTCGACTTTTCAGTTAAATATTGTTTATCCTTCAAAGTCATTTTCCAAACCATTTTAGCAGGATTTTTTGCAAAACCAAATGGAAACTCTCAAAACTACTGGCACATCTTTTCCTATGATGCCATTTGTGAATTGTCTGTTTAAATAAGTTCGACACACTAAATACTGAGCAAAATTTCTTCAAGTGCACCTAACCCCAAAATTGTTTTTTCGCTTAATCAACTCTATGTACGTTGAAAAGTTGAATTGTTAAATATTTCTTGTTTTTAACGTTGCGTTAGTGAATTACAGAGGTTTGAATTTACAGAATGTTAATAAGATGACATCAAATCAAGACTTGTTTATTATACAACTAGTTGTTTCCACCTCCAAGTATTATTTTTTTTACAATAAATCAATTGACTATTAAAAGTTTTTATTTAGTATTTCTTAAATTGATTATCCTTTGAACTGCGTATTGTAAATTGAAAAAAGCTGTGAACTGCGTATTGTAAATTGAAGTAGAAATATTGGTAAAGTCTTGATTTGACGTCATCTAATTAGCATTTTGTAAATTCAAATCTCTATAATTCACTAATGCGACGTTAAAAAGAAGAAATATTTCACTATTCGACTTTTCAACGTACATAGAGTTGATTTAAAGAAAAAAAATTGGGGGTTAGGTGCACTTTAACTTGGCGTTAGCTTATGAGATTTTGAATTAATTTTTAAGTCTATAGGAAAATTTTCTGCTATTTTTTATGCTGCCGGATGTTTTATTAAGTAATGATCCGCATAAGAAGGATAGCGCTGAACGGCAATGCACGATGGAATGTCAACTTTTTTCATTGTTACAACTAGTGATCTCATTGGCTTAGACTCAAAAACCGCTAAAAAGTTAAGGTTCAAGGTGCATTAAGTCTAATTGTTTTAAGGTTTCAAGTAATTTGAGACCCAATCGCACAACATGCAATTTTTAAAAGATATTGTATTTGGGGAACTTCATCAAAGAAGCAAAATTATTAGCTATTGTCTTCAGCTATTCTGATTGGTTAAGCACGAACATTTCCTAAAATTTATCTGACGCAAATGGATTTTCTTTATTTTTATAATGAAATATAATTATTAACCATCCGCTCCTCCTCTATTCTTGAAATCAAAGATATTCTATGTGAGAAAGAGCCAATGCCGCAGAACAATGAAGTTTGCTATCGTTCTTATGTGGAGCATTACTTAAATATTCACTTACCTCAAATTTGGACAAGAGATAAAGAACCAATGATCAAAAGACGAATTATGATTACTTTGGTACCTTTTATTATTATCCTGGTCTGTATAACCACTTGGTTTGATTCAGGCCATTTATGTTTGTTTCTAGAATAAATTTTAATTGACAAAAAGAAACGTGTTTGGGGTAAAATTTAAAACCAGACATTGGGTATTATAAATGGCTCACTTAAATTTAGTTCAGTAGAGAAAAAGACGTTTGTCTGTTGGCATTCGATGTAGCACAGAATAAGACATTTGGTTTGGTGATTTTGATTAATTTGTCTTAGGCACAACAAGATCTCTAGGGAGAAAATGGAGCCAAGCAATTGTTTGTTGAATACTCTAAATTATTGCACTTGCTCCAAACTTAGCAAACAGTAATTTGAAAATAGGTTTTGATAAATTGAGCTCGTGCACAATTAGATCTGTCGCTAGAACGAAAACGCGAAGCCACGCAATTGTCTGTTGAATGTTCTAAATTGATTTTATTTGCTCCAAAATTAGCAAAAGGTCATTTTATCTGTGCTACAAAGGAAACTGAGACCAACAGTTATTAAATGTCTTGTTATTAAAAGCAACATGGCAAGCTATGAAAAATCTAAAAATGTCCAGTATCGAATCAAATCAGAAGCAAAAATTATTAAAGAAACAAACTTAAGCTTTAATTTCCGTTATTCAAAGCGTTTTCATGATTTCAGTTTAAATAGCTTGCCATGTTACTTTCTTCTAATAGCCTTCAGTATACACTGTCTCGTGCAAGAATTTTGAAGATTTAAGGCTGGTTTTCACCGGTGATATAAATATTAGTACAAACACACACCGTTCTTCTTATGCTGTTCTCGTAGGAATTGACACGGTGTAAGCATAGGCACAAGGAAAAATAATTTGGTTATTTTTCTTGTGATTATGTTTATTTCGCATTAATTCCTAATGAGGACGTTTGTTTTTCTCAGTTATATTTGTGCTTATACTTATGTCGCTTGTGAAAACCAGCGTAAAACTGTGAGGTTCGTTGCACTAGATGTTGCATACTTGTTTGGCGGGTTTAAATTTTAAGTTGCACCCCTTCAAAATGTTTTCCGAGCAAAAAATTTTCAAGGGGTGCCTCGTTAATTTTTTTTTGCCAAAATTGTTACCAGGGGAAACGCTGTGCAAATTTTTCTAAATTTTCCCGCCAAAAGACTTAGTATATAGAGGAAGAAAAATTGTGTCACACCTTTCAATTAGTTAAATGATTTTTACTTAACCAATTAAGTTATTGAAAAAGTATTATACTATATAAACAAGAACGAATAAAGAATACATTAACTGAAAGAACTCTTTTAATTGTTGTTGACTTATAATTATTAAATACAATATACAACATTACTGAATATTAAAGTAGCTTTGAAAAATTAAAAAAAACCGGCGCATGCGTATTTTGGGCGCCCGTATTTTTTTTCTAAGTCTTTTGGCGGGAAAATTTTAGAAATTTGAACATCGTTTACAATGAAAAAACATTTTACATACAAAAACAATTGAACAAGTAGGATAAAATAAGCCTTTTAATAAAGC
This sequence comes from Dendrophyllia cribrosa, assembly GCA_024195265.1. Classification (NCBI taxonomy): domain Eukaryota; kingdom Metazoa; phylum Cnidaria; class Anthozoa; order Scleractinia; family Dendrophylliidae; genus Dendrophyllia; species Dendrophyllia cribrosa. Next base: position 26,276,044 of record JAJLRJ010000002.1, read on the forward strand.
AATTGGCAATAAAATAATCAGGCAGATTTTCAGAAGTCGCTGAAAGATTGACTTAAATTGTACTGGATAAAGCAAAAAGGTCAAGTTGTTTTCTGAGCTATAAATTGAGTATTTGTTTCTGTTCTTGAAAACCTTGTCCATGGCAGCTACAAACAACACGAGAATGTTTCATGGAATTGAAAACATTGATTTTAACTTTTCAAACAATCGTAAATCGATCAAAAATACCTACGATTTTGGCACTTTGCTTTATAAATGCAACGCATATAAAAGTCTGTTGTAAGAAAACTTTGTACAGTGTAAATTGCCTTTAAGTACTGATACAGTGCAACAGATATAACAAACGTATACCACAAGGCAAAATGCAGAAAGTCAATGAAAACTATTGCTGATCGTTAATAACCAAAATTCCTAACAGTGAAAGCTGATAAACCGTCAAACGTACGTGAGACAGAAACGAAATGACCCCCGATCAACAGGAAAATATTTATTACAAACTGACAAAGAGCCGCAATAATGGGGAGTTGTTTTAACTGTAAACTTCCTTGATAACGGCCTAGTACATACACTCTGAGAAATCTTGTTTAATATTTACAAAAGGTGAATAATCGAAACAAAATCTAGAGCCAATTCGCAACCTTCAAACTGGGGTGAAATTGATTATCCTCGCAGTAATTCATTGCTTGCAACGTATAATCATGAAAAAATATATGCTTGACACTTTTTTATTTTACATTTGCCACATAGAATAAATATCACAAAAAGAAAAAAGAATATTACTAAAATTGCAAATATACAGAGCAGGAAGAGCTACAAAAATAGTTCAAAATTAAATGTAATATTAAGTGACTTAATTTTGATAGGTAGAGTGGCAAGGAAGCCCAATGGAAGCTAAAAAGCTTGTAGATATTGGGCTCCTCATATTTAATTATGATTTAGTGTAAGCTGCCATATCATGATCAGGCGAGTTTAATTTATAGCTCTCTCTAAAAGGTATTTTTTAATGAAGTCTTGAAACTTAAGTAATTTGTCAGTTGTTGAAATCTTTATAGACGAATCTGTGCTGACGTCATTGTTTACATTAATCTATCATTAGCATACGAATTACGGAGAGAAGGCACCGTGCTATAGAAAATGCATTCCACATCACCTTGCAACAGAAGGAGAAAAATTTGCCCAAAATATATTGGATACCAAAACTTCACAAGACACCATACAAAGCACGTTTTATTGCAGGTTCAAGTTCCTGCACTACTACTAAGATCTCTAAATTGATAACTGAGTGCCTTAAACTGGTCAAGAGTCACTGTACTTCATACTGCAAGACTATTTTAGAACGAACAGGAGTTAATTGCATGTGGGTCATCAACAATTCGTTGGATGTTATTCACACATTGCAGGACAAACAACTTTCGCTTAATCATGTGAGTACTTGGGACTTTTCCACTCTTTATACTAGCCTTCCACACGCCAAACTTAAACATCAACTCCATGATCTACTTGAAAGGGTTTTTAACACCAGAGGAAAAAATTTCATAGCAACCAATAATTTCCACACATTCTGGGCTAATGATAGGAAATCTACGAAGTACACTTACTTCTCCTGTAGGGAACTGTGCCTCGCTATTGACTTTCTTATCGACAATATCTACGTCCGCTTCGGAAACACAGTTTTTCGGCAAATTATTGGCATACCTATGGGCACTAACAGCGCACCTTTGTTGGCTGATCTGTTCCTCCACACCTTCGAGTATGATTTCATGCTAAGAACAATGAAGCAAGATATGACCAAAGCTGTCCAATTTAGCAACACCTTTCGTTATATCGACGATTTATTGAGCGTTAACAATGAAAATTTTGGAAATTACATCAGCGACATTTATCCGTCGGACCTGGAACTAAAGAACACTACCTTAACATCAAATGAGGTGTGTTATCTGGACACGAGAATCAAGAATGGTGACAGCAACACACCTTTCCATCTCAGTGTCTACGACAAGAGGGATGACTTCTCATTTCGGATTGTCAATTTCCCTCATATGGACAGCAACATTCCAGCCAATCCGGCTTATGGTGTTTATATATCTCAATTGGTAAGATATGCTAGAATTTGCACATCGAAGTTGGATTTTATGCATAGACTTCGCCGACTTTCATCACGTCTCCTTCACCAAGGGTTCAAATCTTCACTCCTTCGTAAATCATTTACTAAATTCTTCAAACGCCACAGTGCTATCATTGAGAAATATGGCACTACACTACAAGAAATTAAACTAGCAATCCAGAATTGAGAAACACCGCCGTATCCTTTGTTATTTTAGATCCTTTATATTATTCTAGCGCCCCTATTTAATTTCTATATTGCTTCTATTCAGGTTAATGCAGGTGCGCGCGCGCAATTTTCCTTGAGTCGTGCGCGTGCTTAGCTTATTTAGTTGACGTGTGTGCTTAGTTCGTTATTTAACGTACTACATTTATTTTGCGTTGTTTTCCTTACTAATATGTCTTGTCAGTAACTGTGCTCACACTGTGGGTGGCTCCTCCTAAAATGTTCTGCAATTGGTATAGGATTTAATGGAGCCGAAACCAATTGTGGAATTGCACGCATTTTGGGCATCCTACTGATGAACAGTTACGAAATTCAGATATATTTAGTAGCCACATTTATTTGCGGTCTGTCCCCTTTGAATATAAGAATTGACTTTAGTTGATAATCTATGCAATGTTTAACGAAATATCAGCCAGCAAAAGCACTAATGAGCCATACATTTTTTGTAAAAGTTTGATTTTTAAACAGCATTGCACGACGACTGGCGCTCAAATTTCTAGGGAAAGCTAATTCGGAGTTGATTTTTTTGTAGCTCGATTAGAGAATGACGTGCATATTTTAATGAGGCAATAATTGTAAACAAAGATTCACCTATTCACAAAACTGAATTGCTCACAGTTTATCATTTTAAAAAATGGACTCCATTTTAATTATTTAATTATTTAATTAGATTTCCGCTACGACGAACTAGGTACTATTTCCAATAAGTAATCTATTCATAGCCTTAAACGTCTTACTATAAACATAACCTGGCCTTCTAATTTCCGAAAACCCTGCTTATTGAAAACTCTCGAACGAAAAAAAAATGGCCTAAAGTGTCATTGTCTGAGATAGTGTTCCAGAAGTTGGAAATGCGGGTTTACCGATTTTGATGAAACTTGCTGCAGAAGTTGACCTTGGTAAGCTATTCCAAAAGCCAAAGTGGTATTGTTTTCTGACTTTTAGTTCAGACGTTTCAAGGAGGGTACCATTTGAGGCCAGCGGATCATGGAAAATCACGTTTACAAGGGGTAAGTTTGGAACTGAGCATAAAAACAAACAAATCCTATTGACTAATTAATTCTATGGTGTGTTTCTACTACAAAGGGTTTTCAAATCATATGAAATGAAAAATAGAGAAAAAATTGGCTAATTTAACTTTCAGGTGCTTTCAAGATCGTTTCGAAACACCCCCCCTCCCCCTCCCCCCCCCCCCCCCCCCCCCCCCCCCCCCCCCCCCCCCCCCCCCCCCCCCCCCCCCCCCCCCCCCCCCCCCGCTTGAAACCTCTGAACTAAAAGTCAGAAAACAAAACCACTTCGGCTTTTGGAATATCGTACCAAGGTCAACTTCTGCAGTAAGTTTAATCAAAATCGGATAACCCCCATTTCCAACTTCTGGAACACTTTCTCAGACAGTGACACTTGACTTTTGATAACTGGATAACTTTAAAGATAAAACATTCATTATTGATTTTTACTACGAAGTTATTAAAATTCTTGTTGAACGTTGACAACAAGAGAAAAAATGCCGAACCTAGCTGACAAATGAACTACAATTCCCAAGAATCAATCGATTCGTAACCTCAAACCTTTTACGGAAAACTTGACAAACAGCCATTATTAGGGTCAAAACAACACAAAAAAAAAGGCTAACAGAAAAGTCACGGACTTGTGACAAGATCTAAACTAATAACAAATACAGCGACTTGCTAATTTCAGCTAATTTCACATTAACAAACAAACAAATAAAAAAACGGTAAACAGAGAAAGCGGTTCATAACCATAAAAGCTTTCTTGAAATTAGGGAAAACAATTAAAAGAAATTAAGCAATTATAACTGACAATTAAATCACCGATACTGCTGCGAAAAAGGTAAATACAAAACAGAAACTTGCTAAAAACTGATGTTATAGTTTCACAGACGTCACAGTTTAAAGAATGGTTCATGATTTTTACTCCATCGTTTGGGACCGGTTTGGGTGACTGTGTATTATAGAAGTCTCTCGAGCTTACCTTACCAAAACTGATCTGTGCAGTGTAATTCAGAAGAAAGCCCATCCCTACTGGTAAAGAAACATTTGTAAAGGAATATGACATTTTGGCTTTGAACATTAGGTTGATGTCATTCATGCGTATTCCACATTTTCTAGATCTTGATACAGGCTACATCTTTTAATTTTATTTTTTATTATTATTTCTCCAGAGAATTTTAAAAGATTTCGTTTTCAAAAATTCCACAAGATTTGATGCTGAATAAACAAGCTGTGATTTGTCCAAGGTTTTGAGTGTCATGACTCTTTCGAATATTGTCAGGTCTTTTGTGCTCCACAAAAAGCTGATAGCCATACAGATTAATTGTACAGAAAAAGGAAAAATTATAACTGAAAACTTAAAATGACAGATAATATTCAGTTAAGTAACGCTTCACATAAGAACTATAGTAAACTTCATTGTTCCGCGGCATTAGCTCTTTCCCACATAGAATATCTTTGATTTCAAGAATAGAGAAGGGGCTGATGGTTCATAATTATATTTCATTATAAAAATACGGAAAAGCCATTTGCATCAAATATATTTTAAGGAAATGTTCGTGCTTAGCCAATCAGAATAGCAGAAGACAATAGCTACTAATTTTGCTTCTTTGATGAAGTTCCCCAAATACAATATCTTTTAAAAATTGCATGTTGTGCGATTGGGTCTCAAAATACTTGAAACCTTAAAACAATTAGACTTAATGCACCTTGAAGCCTAACTTTTTAGCAATTTTTGAGTCTAGGCCAATGAGATCACTAGTTGTAACAATAAAAAAAGTTGACATTCCATCGTGCATTGCCGTTAGCACTTCCCTTCTTATGCGGATCATTACTTAATTGTAACTTAACAAATTAACGGCTGAAAAAAAAGCGAAATTCCACCAGATTGACAATTTTGATTTTTGGACAGCCTGTTACGAAATAAAGTAAGAACAGATGACTACTGTAATCCACTTCTATCCTTGTAATCCTGCACTTTATTCCCAAACTAATTGTTCCTTTTTGCTCTGTAGAACCTTTTTTATGCAATTTCGTTGTATATTTGGTTGGTAAATTAATTGACAATTATAAATAGAGCAGTTTTCAATTGAGTGTGAAAAGTAATTACACAATTGCTTTGGTTTTTCATTGCTATGCTTTGTGATTGGCTAAAAATCTCGCGCCACTTTCTCGACCAATCAGAAGTCAAACCAAAACCAATCGTGACTTGCTCGCACGCGTTTTCCCGCGCTTGGCGCCGCCGACATGTAATTGCTTCGAGCTCTGATTGGTTCATTGGATTGTTTACGACTGCTGTGATTGGTCGGAGTAATTACTTTAAAGAAAAATTGCAATATTTTGACGGGGCACTGTCCCTTTTAACTAACTCAATAACAGACAGATGGATATAATAACCTCACATGTTTATTGAGAAACCGTTTCCTTGTCCCAAAAACCCTTAGTGAAAATTGTCCGATAAACCGAGAAAAAAAAAACATTAAACTGAAAACTGACATTAATCCACGATTTCCACTGAGTATTGAAAAACTGGCCTGCTTTTTCAATAAAAGAAATGTTTCTATAAGCGTAAAGGCTGGTACCTTGTCTTAACCTTAAACTTTACTTTGAATGCCTTAAATGTAAAAAATGTCTGTTTTGACCTGAACGTTTTTACACTGTCAAGCTACAAAGTTACTGCATGTACGGTGATGCTCGAAATACCAAGTCAAGTCAAGTCTATCGTGTTGTTGTTCTGTATCAAGTATATTTTTGCTTTGCACGTGACGCCATAAAAATTCAACGATCTAAACTTTTCATCATACAAAGCTGTTTCTAACATGATATGTGGATACAGTGATACAATCTTTCACAAAAGGTTTCATAATTGAAACGTGTGCAGGGGCGGATCCAGGGGGGGTGAAATGGGTGAATTTTCACCCCCCCTTTTCTGAGACCCTTTCTTTCTTTTTTCTTAAGTATTTCTCAAATAAATAATATTTTATTTCTCTGATATCTTTTTTGAGGTGAATTTCACCCCCCATTTCAAAATCCTGGATCCGCCCCTGGTGTGTAGCAATTCGTCCCACTATTTTAAGGCCCTGTTACACTATTGCGTATTAAAGAAACGTATGAGTTGCGTATGAAAATTCATAAAATAATTTTCATTAACACAAAATTCCCTTGAAAATACAGCGTATGACCAGCGTACCAGACCTATGAGTACCGTACCTCTGGCGTAACTCTCGCGTATTCAGCGTATGCCTAGCGTATGTTTTTTTTTTAAACCATATGTCCGAATACGCACAAAATTTTTAAGCATGCTTAAAAAACATTTTCTGCCTCGCCGTATGCCAGCGTATGCCACCGTAAACGACCCCGCTTGAAACGTATACAACCTATGCCTAACGTACTCCTAGCGTATGTCAGCGTATACCAGCGTATGAGTGATATTTTTCATACGCTAGTACGATACGCAATAGTGTGACAGGGCCATAAGATAAGTCGTGAAAATAAACAAAATTGAACCAGTTCAAAGTTATTTTGCATTTTGCTTATATAAATCTAACATTTTGTGATGAGATTTTTGGTGTAATTAGGACTTTGAAGTTTTTGCCAACATGTTGGTGTACTGAAGTGGTACACCAATATGGCCGCTCCATACATTTTTACTAAAAATGTCTAATGTTCGTTCGCCTAAAACTCTTCAACGAAATGCGCTTACGCTTGCGCTTCAAAATTTGGCCCAGATGTGTAGTTTTAAACTTTCTACAATTTCATAAACATTTTGGAATCGAAATCTGTTCAGTTTTAATGCTTCTGAATTTTGATATGACGTAAGTGCAAATCAAGAATAAATAAATTACAGCAAGGGCAGTGCTTTGTACGGCATTTACGCACTCGTTGGCGTGAAGCGAAGGAAATATGAGACGTTTGCGCGCAGACTAATGTTGTCATTCTATTATGTTCTTTGTAAAGTAACTAGGTACTAGTGGTATTTGACGCACCACTCGAATGTACCGTTCACATATATTTAGATAACAAAACTACATCGGTGGTAGCACATTTTCTGACATCTGTACTGAAAAATAGTGTCTTTACCTACAATTTGCTCGGAATCGTAATTAGTCAAAATTGAACTTTACAGCCGACTAGCCTTAATTTTTTTGCAATACATGTATTGTGTAAACACAAACTTAAAAACCTTGGTTAGTGGACACAGACAAACAACCGAACTTTAAACTAAAATCAGAAAAATTGACGTGCCATCTTCACCGTCAAATGTTCAAAAACAAGAAACAGCCAAAATTCAAATTAAAAACAAATGGTAAAACTCCTCAGCTTGAAACTAACGAATGACTTCCCTGTTTAATTAATGGCGCAAGTGTACCTCAACTTTATCATTCAAACAAATGGCGTTATAGTTTAACTAAGTGATAAGTCGACTTCACAAATAATTATTAATTTCTTACTAAAAGGATACGTTTATTTTCTAAACTTTACTCTCGCTTTCAATGTCCTTGTTGATATGTTATAACTTAGTGCAGTCAAATGGCTAAACAATGCCGAGAAATTGTGATAATGCTTTGACTGTAACACCATTTTGAAAGGCTAGACAATTTAACAACTATTTCAGTTCAAGCTCTATCTAAGCAATTAATATTTCTAAGCAACATCTCTTCTTACAACTGTACACAATCCTTATGTAAAGGGATTACACAGGAAAATAAAATTAAAAAATGAATCAAGAAAGTTACTAATATCAGAGGAACTCATGAACTAGTGATAACACTGGCTCTCTCTATTCGTCGCTTGTTAAGCCGGATAAAAACCCTAAGCAGGCAAAATTTAAGAGAAAGGTACGACAAAAATTACATGTATAATATAACACAATTGATACTTAACACAGAAAATATATTCTTAAATTTTTACCAAAAATTCATTTTATTACTGTATAACTGCGAGTTATAATCCCTAATATGGCATAAATCGGACAAAATGGCCGAGACATTTTTCCTAAGACCGGCACAAAATGGCCCATGATAATCACTGAGATATCCCTTACTGAAAACAGAAAAATAGAACCGGCCTTACAGTCAATTTCCTCTGAAAATAAAATTGGAAATTGACAAACCACGTTGAATTGCATACTGTAACGGATTTTACTGAGAAGTTGTTTTAAATGACAGTGTACATAAAATCCAGTCTTCACTGAAAATTGACATGTTAAATAAGTAAAATAACTTATAATTTTGACTGAGAACTTAACACGGATTACAATTTTCACGAATAAATTGGTCCATGAATGAATTCCTTATTGACTTTTTACCAGTTTGGTGTTGTTTGGGAAAAATAAGAAAAATAGGTCAGCAACGCGCACATGTGTCTACCCAAAGACCATGCATGTTTATCCGTTTAATTTATTCTAGGCAATCTCAAGCATAACGCATTCTTTCGACGTTTTTCTTACAGCCATTGGTATATGCTTGGGAGCAGTTAAGGTGGTTCGATACAGTTTTCTGGAGACCGTACCAACATTTTTCAATCGGCTTTTAAGTGGTCTTCTCCAAGTCAGATCAACGTGAAATTTTCACCACTAACTGGTTTTGAATTGAAGTTTGGCAAGATATATTTTCTGGTAAAATCGATATTACCATGACAACGATAAACAAGAAACTTAGAAATCAGTAAAAGTGAAATTTAGCCCGTTTAAGATTTCGCATTGAAAATCCCACATAGGCATCTTAAAATATGGTATATGGCATATATATTTTGCAAGAATAAAAAAATTCTGTATGTTTGAATTAAAATAAATCGCAATAACATTTCAAACCTTACTATTTGTGTACTGGTATTAAATTGATCGAGGGATTAACACTGGTTTTGTGAAATTACTTAATGATAATGTCAAAAAGTAGCTTGATGTTATGTTTGTAAACCCTGAAAGTTTTGTTTACTTTCTCTTTTGCGATCTTGAGAACTACCTTTTTTCCTAACATCGCATCATGTGCAATTTTTGGGTAATTTTCGATTTTAATGGCTTTTGCAAAAATCTGAGAAACGGCTCGATGGATTTTTTTAAAGCATTCACTGTGCATGCTTACCGATGTGCAAAATATTATCTGAAAGTTTCATTAGCATTGATTCACTGGAACGCCTTTAAATTTAAAGATGAAGACGACGTACGAACCGGCCGAAAAAATGGCGTTACAAATTTACTTTTTTAAGTTATTCTCAGTAATGATTTCAAATCAATGCGCACTACATTCTTCCGTGATTGAAACATTGCAATGTACGCTCTTTGATGCAAATTTCTTTGCATCTGTTTTCTTTTGCGTTCAAAACGCCTGCTGTAAAAACGTTTTCAAAACGCAAAAGGGCATTTATTGCTCAAAATAATCCTAAAAAGAGACTTAAGGGAATCTGGAAAGTAGCAAGGAGAGTAATAAGGTACAATCATGCTCGAATATAGATAATAATAGATGCACAGCAGATCACAACGAAAGTATAAATCACGGAGGAATGCAGTGTGCATTGATTTGAAATCATTATTAAGCATAACTTAAAAAAGTAAATTTGTAACGCCATTTTTTCGGCCGGTTCGAACGTCGTTTTCATCTTTAAATTTAAAGGCGTTCCAGTGAATCAATGGCAATGAAACTTTCAGATAATATTTTGCACATCGGTAAGCAGGCACAGTGAATGTTTTAAAAAAAATCCATCGAGCCGTTTCTCAGATTTTTGCAAAAGCCATTAAAATCGAAAATTACCCAAAAATTGCACATGAAGTGATGTTAGGAAAACAGGTAGTTCTCAAGATCGCAAAAGAGAAAGTAAACAAAACTTTCAGGGTTTACAAACATAACATCAAGCTACTTTTTGACATTATCATTAAGTAATTTCACAAAACCAGTGTTAATCTCTCGATCAATTTAATACCAGTACACAAATAGTAAGGTTTGAAATGTTATTGCGATTTATTTTAATTCAAACATACAGAATTTTTTTATTCTTGCAAAATATATATGCCATATACCATATTTTAAGATGCCTATGTGGGATTTTCAATGCGAAATCTTAAACGCGCTAAATTTCACTTTTACTGATTTCTAAGTTTCTTGTTTATCGTTGTCATGGTAATATCGATTTTACCAGAAAATATACCTTGCCAAACTTCAATTCAAAACCAGTTAGTGGTGAAAATTTCACGTTGATCTGACTTGGAGAAGGCCACTTAAAAGCCGATTGAAAAATGTTGGTATGGTCTCCAGAAAACTGTATCGAACCACCTTAATGGTCTGATATTTCCACTTGAAAAATTATTGTTATCTACTCCTACTTACACTTGATAAAAACCGTGAAACAACGTTTTGCCAATTCGCCTCGATTTTAACGTCCTTTTTGACGACATACTAGGGGCTGGTCAAATGTTTAATATAACATTGAAAATTTTTGATTCTACTTAAACATTAATCCTTAAAGTTGAGATTGTCTAACTGTTCACTAGATATTAATATAGTTTTTTTTTTCTGTTAACGAGAAATGTATGGATGAAACAATGCAGTTATTCGATTTCGAGGTTTCATTCTCTTTGTGCTATCATTTATCATTTGGTCAGTCTGGAATTTGTGCGTTAAACCGCGCGGCAAAGTTTGTTATAACTGTGTTGCACTGCATATCGACTGAATTAAGAAAATTTAGTTCGAATTTGGCGGTGATAGAAAAAAAAAATAAATGAAAAAAGGTAATGTTTGAGCTGCACTTAAAGTAAAACTAGTTTCGCTACCTTTTTCTTTGTTTAAGTTCATTGTCTTTCTTTCTTCCTTGCTTGATTCTGGCATTTATAGGTTCCTTGTATCCTGTATAGTAATAAAACAAACGTATATCAATAAATGCTATCACGTTTTGGATATAAAAATGGTAGACACGATTATTTTTTTTACAACTGAGTTTATAAGGTAATTTGGTCACCATGAAAAGATTCAAAAGCTGGCGTTACCAGCGATAGCCCCTTGTCAGAGCGGGAAGAGAATTCCCACATCCAGGTTGTGACCCCCTTCATATACGTTAGTCCTAAAAATGTCACTGACCACCCCTCATTTTTAGGACTAACGTATATGAAGGGAGTCACAATCTGGATGTGGGAATTCGCTTCCCTGTCAGAGCGAATCAAAAAGGGCTAACGTTCACGAATGGAATGGAATGCCAATAACGAAGGGCTTGCGCTCAAAACGTCACCTTTTGAATCTTCTTCTGGTGGCTAATTTACCTTATCAACTCAGTTTTCGTTCTTGTTTTTAATCCCCCACTACAGAAGTTACGGATTAAAGCTTATCAATCAACTCACCTCTTTAAACATTCTCATGTTGAAGTTGACAGAAGCTCTGCCATGATTTCTCATTGCTGTGTTTAACCTAATAAAAGAAAACTATCTTGTAAGTAAACGCATTCGTTGGGTAATGTTTCTATCTAACTAAAAATTCGTAGGCAGGAAGTTAAACGGGACTGAAGCCTCCCCTATCGACACCCTCCCTGGTCCAAACTTGTTTCAAGGGAGATTTGGGCAGGATTTCCGTATAACACTGACATTTACTGGGATAAAAGATATGGTCTTTTTTTTACCCCTAAAGTTTTCCAAAATACGATTAGTTTCTTATTTCTTCAAGGGATTATCGCGAGGGCAAAACACCCGAGCAAATCGTGCCTACTCATTGGAGGCGATTCTAGGCGGAGAGCAGTCGTCTATTTTTTCCGCAGGTAAAGTCGCGGGTGAGTCACGTCTCTTCGCTATAGGCGATTGTTTTCGCGCTCTCGCGTGTTTTGCTCGCTCGACTTTCCCTGAGAGTCAAATGAAACTATTCGTTGTCTTTTTCAGACACGAACTCAAAAGACCTACATCTTATCATAAATGCTTTTCTTAATCTCACCTCCTGAAACAATTCATGAAGAGGTTGATGGTGCCTGCCACATTCTTCCATTCCGCGTCTGTCTGACATTGACCTGGAGATGAATTATTGGAGCGAGTTTAGAATACCCGGCCACATATAATTATGTATCCCTTAAAGTGCCTATCACCCCTAGAAAGTTATTTTCAGAATCAACGCTATGTACATTGAATAATTGAATGGTAAAATATTTCTTGGTTTGAACGTCGCGTTTGTGAGTTATAGAGATTTGAACTGACAAAATGCTAATTACTGAGATGACGTCAACCCGGGAATTTGCCATTGTTTCTACACCAATTTACAATGCACAGTTTACAGCTTTAGGGTAATTAATTTGATAAATACTAATGGATATTCAATTGATTCGTAAAAAATATTACTTGGAGGTGTAAACAAGTAGTTGTATAATAAATGATTCCCGGGTTGACGTCATCTAATTAGCATTTTCTAAATTCAAATCTCTATAACTCACTAACACGACGTTTAAAACAAGAAATATTTTACCATTCAGCTATTCAATGTACATAGAGTTGATTCTGAAAATAACCTCCTAGGGGTGATAGGCACTTTAACGTTTTGTAGAACGAGACATATGAAAACAAAAAAAACTATTCATATTTAATGAAATGCAAGTAAGTGGCCAGGTATTCTACAGTTCAGCCGCGATTTTTTTTACCGTACTTTGCAATAGCAACGCATCAGATACTGTGTACCAGACTGATCGTCTGTGTGTATCTCAAACCATATACAACGGTTATTTGCTATACACCCGATTATTTAAGAGGTAACTGTTGAATATGGATGAAATTTTAGTTGTTGACTAACTTAATAACATCGTATTGCGTCCAGTATAAATTGACCAGAATAAAATTTCTATATCGCGTCAGCTGGGTATCTCAAACCACATACAACTGTGATATCAGTTATGCACAGTTGATTAAGAAGCAATTGTTAAATATGGCGGCTGAAAGTTTAGTTGCAGACTAACAAAGTAGGTCGGCATTAGTTAACATAAGGTGAAGTAGGTCGGACACCTTATTGAGAATTATACAACGTAATGTCGACACTTGGAATTTTATTTTTGATAAATTTTTAAGTGTAAAAAAAAATCTAAAATCCCCACGCAGGATTGAACCTGTGACCTCAGCTAGGCTTAGGCTTCATAGCCTACCGTACCACTGTACCACCTAGCTTCTCGGGTTGCTTAGTCCTAAATTTAACTATATAAACTACTAACCCCAACCTCAACTGAAAGCTAACCAGTCAATCCGTTATATAACTCTCAATAAGGTGTCCAATCTGGTCTCAGTCGATGTTATCGAACATTGACCAACAAAGTAGAGTCTAAATAGCGTTGAATGTAAACTAAACCATCCGACCGTTTAAGCTATTGCTTGAAAACAATCCTCAATATGCTACAAGAAAACTATATAACAATATAATATTTTCCTTACCTAAAGTACGTAGTCTTAGAAGACACGTCGATGAATGACGATAACTTTGAAACGTTGACAAAGTAAATATTCGCTTTAGAAAATGTCGTGGTCTGCATGCTGGGGCAGATGACTTTGTTCCTCATCTCTAACAACATTACATTTGCACTGAAGAATCATCTGTCATCATGAATATAACTTCTTCAGCCTCCTTCGCTTTCCTCGTGGTGAAGGTGCGAAGAATAAAATGAATAATGAATTGTTGATTAATCTGTGCATTTGCAATTCAAATAAAAAAATGTTTCTTTAAACATTTTTAACAGTTCTACGTGCAAACATATTTTTCTGGATAATGGCTTTCATGTACAATTTTTTAAAAGAAAAACGTGCAAAGCTTTAGCAGGATGGATTAATAGTTCGTGGTTTTGTTCTCGGAAATAATTTTCCGTGAAAACTGACCTTTTAGCTGTATTCAAAAGCTGCAAGCGTAGATACCTTTGATTGATAAAGACATACTAAACTAAACATGGTCTCACAAGACTTGTTTTAAATAGCCAACTGTTTATATCTCTACGAATACAGCCAAATTTCCTCGCTCCCAGACGCTTTTTTTTGCAGAGGAAAGAGGGGGGAAGAAGCTGATAAACTTTTATGAATTGTCTCCGTGAAACACGATGCTCCCCCGTCCCACCCACCTCCCTTTCCATCCAATTTACCTAGAAATAGCTTCTTATATTTAATTAATTAATATGTTGTTTTGTAATCATAGACTTCAGACAGAACAAAATGGACGATTGCCTGGTCACGTGTTGGGATGTCTGTGCGCGTGCAACGCATCATAACTTAGGAATTATACCCACAAAAGCATTTTATATCATCTCGGTTGTGTACAGACAGGCGAAAGAGTTTGATCAGTCCAACAAATACATGAAAAATCCTCTGATATGTACTTTACTTGTAGTAATCGGGGATTTTAAATGCGTTCGAAGGGAAGTTGTTTTTTGGAAGAGGAGTAAGTTGGGTGCTACACAGAAACTATCCCCCCTTCCCCGCTATCAAGGGAGATATTGCACATTTTAGACTACAAGTTATCCCTGTTTTGGCCTGAAAAGGAGAAATGGTTGGAAAGGGGGTACGAGGGCATGTTGCATGACTTTTTGCGTGTCTACTTTTGTCTAGGAGCTGGAGGGAATAGAGGGGGTGATTGCCTGGAGGTTCCGCCCCGAGGTCCGAACCGTTACCCTTTTATATAATATTTTTGGGAGAAATTAAAAGGTACTCCTTTGATATATCTTCTATAACCAAATTACACACCATTCACATACCTACAGCAGAAACACTGTAATCCTGCAGTATACTTTTAGAATGAACTTAATCAACCCTCTTGTGTACTGGCGTTAGAATGAGTAAATCAAGGCAACGGTTGGTGCGTTTCTTCGATACATCTTGAATTGGTTATTTTAAATACCTAAATGACAATTTCGGACTACTGTTTTCTATATTTTACCTCTTCATTAAAAATGAAAAAGGTGGTTTTAAATTGGGCGCAATAAAAGGAAATCAGAGGAATCATTTTTAGTCAAGTTGATGCACAAGTTGTTTGCTGAAGGTTTGAGGTAGTCTCTAGTGATTCAAAGTTAAAATATGGTATTGTGAGTCTAAACTGAAGTTAAAGATAATAAGTCTCTATTTCAGCTGTAACTTGAATTGAACAGTACATCTGCAGTAGTTAGGCGAAAGATTTACAACAGATATACAACAGTATATTATATAAAACAGACCAATACAACAGTTTATGTAGTAGTGTTTTCCATACTCAATTTGTAATGGCTTGGACTATGTTAGTATCGGAGTCGTATGTTAGTTTGATCTGTTTGCTTTCCTGCAGTATTGCAAGTGTCATGTCTGCTTCACTAACAGTGCTAGCATTTATGGTCATGTTCAGGCTTTTTAGCAGTTCCTGTGCCGAAAATATCACAACTCATGATGAAATGGCGCAAGGGCCGCCGAGCTGACGAAGTCGTTAGATTTAGTCTCTGGCACAGTGACTGCCGAATTACACAACTCGGCAGATTTACTTTGTGGCGCAATGGCCGCCTAGCTACACAACTCGGTAGGCGAGCTACACAACTCGCACCAGGAGTCGCACACACTTCCCTAAAACGTTGACGAAGCATATTCAGGGGCACCCAACGAACAATCTTTGGTAAAATGTATTATTTTACTCAAATAAATTAAAATAAATGATATAAAAGCATTTCCAGGTGTTCTTCTACGTTGCTGAGAAAAGAAAAAGGTCTGTTTCCCAGCCAGCAATTAAAAAAAAAATGAATAAATAAAAAAAAAACAATAATAATAAGTTACCAAAAGGGGCTTGGGAACTAATGAAACATAAATGGCAACTATTTGAAGCTTTTTGTTTATTGTTTTTTACTGCCGTCTCGAACTTAAACTGTTCGGATATCTCTAAGTACTGCTTAAATTTGTTACTACGCAGCTGAACCCTTTTAAGCCCCAAAGTGTCCTGCGACTTTTTTCGATCCAGTCTCTTTTCGATCTGCTCAAGCTAGCCAGCACAGTTTGTTCTTGCGACTCCTTTCTCAAGTCAACTAGCGCAAAAATGGTAATTAAAAAAATATGTACAGAATATTTTGCCACCCAGCAAGAATTCCGCTGGGGAACAGATAAAGCGAGGAACAGATTCGTTGGGTTCCCCTGCATATTGAAAACCATTACCTGACGACATACTCGAAAGAAAAGCTTCAGTAAGGACACTGGAAAAACTTTTTAAAGAAAAACCGTATATAGCGAAAAACAACTGTCATTAGCGAGCTAAAAAAGCGAATTTAAAGGGGCTATGTCGCGAGGGTGGCGGGTGAGTACTGGGTACTAACAACTTGAAAAACGTCCGGTGGCTTTTTATCAAGTTGGCGGCCATTACTGTCGAATTCGCTGCAATCCGTTCCATCCCGTCGTATTGCGTGGAAGGATAGATCTCAAGTTTACAAATTAGTTAGAGTATTTACTTGGTTAGATTTTTGGTAAATTATTTCTGCGATTTGTTAGTCGTACCTTCGAAAAATTCGATGTCTTCCAGCAGTGGTAGAAGTTGGGGAGTCGATGGGGAGGAATTTAAAAGCGAAATCGATCGTGTGTTTGTTTACCTCGCGTGGTTCGACACGAGTGCAAGCGCGATAAAACTTGCCGCAATCCGGGAGGGTACAATAGAAATTTGACATGTGTGACGTCAGGTGACGTCACATGACAGGAACTTATTGCGCAGACTCAACTTGCGACATAGCCCCTTTAATGTCGTCAAATAGCGTCGTGAAAGTACAAATTAAAGTTCAAAAATGAAACATTCCGTACTTGTGTAGTTGCTCTTTATCAGTTTTTTCCTTCCAACCATGCAATTGCTGACTCGAAAGAAATTACCACGTTTAGAAACTCGATGATATTCATCGTTTCTCTCAAAATGACAATTTTATTCGCCATATGATCGCGACATTACTTAGCGCGCGCTAATACAGTTGCTTTCGCTATATAGCGCGGCATCCCTTAGCCTGCGAATACAGCCGCCTCACATCGCTCCCGACCGCTAGGGGCGTTCGCGCGAGAGAGCGTCTGCGATTTACTTTGAGAAATTCCATACTGATGACGTAAATCTATCCCGAATCAAGACAGGAGCACTGATTGGTCAACTTGATAATTTTACATAATTATGCTTTAAATTATGCAGTGTTGTGACTCAAAATCACAATTTAACAAATATGGTCGCCAGTTACGAGGATTAATCTTGTCTGTCGTTAGAAAATGTTCGACTCTGTGTTCAATCTATTTGTCCTATGTTTAATGTTTTGACGTTTACAAGCAAGTCAGTTTCAGGCTCATTATAGTTTTATCTGCGGTGAAAAGGTTTTTCTGTTTTTGTCAATTTACCGACAGGATATGGCCAGTCACTGATATTTCAAACGGCACCACTCGTGCACGTGTGGATGAATAAAGATTTATCGGTACATGGGAAGAAGAATCCAGTAATTAACATCATCAGTCTGCTTTTAGCGGAAAGACTACCTTCAGACTCACGGCACAACAATGGTCAGGGACAAAAATGGCAGTTTCTTTCGCCAATATTTTCACGGCAAACATGGAAACAGAAATAATAAACCATTGCACTAAGAAATAAAAGCGCGCAAGGAAATGTTATCCTTTGTAACACAATACAACCCCGTGTGCTACATCCTCTTGGACAAATGAATCACAACCTTTGCTTAGACGGATCTATCAAGAACCTCCCCTTATTATATAAAAGGGGTAGATCTTTTAAACGCATACTGATCAGGGCTATTAAAACTGTAAAAATCAAACCAACTTAAAACCGAGTAACAAAGGTCATAACAAACATGCCAGGCACTAGTTGGATTTGTGATAGGACTGTCAACACCTTTCATTTAATTTGGTTTCACAGCATGCACATTATTATAATTATACGAGATTAGCGACGGGTGATTTACGTCATCAGTATGGAATTTCTCAAAGTAAATCGCAGACGCTCTTTCGCGCGAACGCCCTTAGTGGCCGGGAGAGATGAGAGGCGGCTGTATTCGCGGGTGATGTCGCAGCTCTTAGAAGGTCTCACACCATTGGCTTGCCACCCTTAGAGATAACAATAGGACAAACAACACAACAATGGACCCTAACACTAAAAACAATAGCAGCTGTGTGTTACAAGGCCAATGAAAATAGAGGCTTCTAAGAGCTGCGACCCTACCGGTATTCGCAGGTTAGGCACCCCTAAAAGTAACCATAGCCAACCGTTCCACACACGAGCAGCGAGCTGACGCGAGCGAAAGCAAAAGATGAAGGCATCACCACGTGAGCACACGCGTCAAAGCGAGGCTAATTGCTAATTGCGTGTCAAAGCGAGGCAAATGTGTGTCGACACAGAGAAAAATCTCTGGGAGGGGACTTCCATATTTAAATCGTACATTTTGTGGGTCAAAATTTGTAGATTGGTCCCGCTTAGGGCGCTAAAACCTAAAACGACCACCGTTAGAATTATCGCGGTACCTTTTAGGGCATTGAGCCAAAAATATATGACAGGAATTATTTGTCAGCCAACTGGTTTTTAACGAGGGGGACCAGGTACCCTGATAGCCTTAAGTTATTTGAGGGGTATATGTTGTAGTTCAAACTTATCCTTGGTTCAATTTTGATTTTCTTTTGTTCTTTTCTATGTTAATATATGATAATGAATATTAAACAAAGGAGCATAAAAATTGAACCAATGATAAAATTGAACCACAACATATACATAAGAAAATTTCAACTCTCATGATGCTTTGTTAAGCTAACTGTTATTGGTCGAAATATCTTCACGTACGCGTTGCGTGCCTGTGTTTACTAACTCGTCCACCGATCGCACCTGACTCGTTCTCAGTCGCACCTCTTGATACAGACGAAGGTGACCACCCTCGTCCCCAGGGTCTTCTCGGTTTCGAAACCCTGCGCACGAGGTTGCGTGGGTGACAAGGGGGCGCAATGTCTGATGGGATTTACTTCCCATCGTCCTTTACGCGTCTTATGATGACTGGACACGAGTCAGCGACAGCTCTCGAAAACCTGGTACCCAGGCTATAGTTTACAAGAAAAATCGCGCGAAAAACGTTGCGAATATTTAGACATACATGGCAAAACTTACGATAAAAAAGAGACTGAAACGTTTAAGGGTAAGGAAAAGTATTGCAAAAAAAAGCACCGGAAACAAACAAACATTGCGAAACATTTCTTTTTATTCCAATTTAGCAAATTACATTGATTACATGGAACGTTTCTTAAAAAAAAATAGATATAGCGTTAAATTCGAGAGATCCACAGCCAAATCTTCATAGGATGAGGTTACCAACAGCAGGGACGTTACGGTGTAGGACCGGACAAAGCAACACTATTAGATTGAGGTACTGATCGCCGCCCAAGCTGTGTGGCTACTTGCTTTGACATCACGAATTTAAGAGGGATGGTGAGGCGGAGCCCGAGATTCAACGAGTACAACAAGTGGACTTCTTCATCTACAAGATATGAGAGAACACAATGCATATACAGTTGAATCCCGATAACTCGAACGTCCAAGGGAAATCGGAAAAGGTTCGAGTTTGCGGGAGTTGGCCACAGCTGACCGAAAATTAGGCAATACTGTTAAGTGACTCGACTGGGAGTTTTGGCGACATAGCATCCCAACTTTGAACGGCTGATATATACTTCACTGTCTGAGCTCGGTCAGACAAGCTGCTTCACACATATACTAGAGATGAAATTAACTTTCCAAAAAAGGAGATTTGATTGGTATCGGTGTTACCATAACAACGATCTGATGACGTCATGGTTTTTGCATATCAGTAATTTTCTCAACATCTAGACCTAAACTTTAAAAACGACTGTACGCCCCTTATAGTCTAAATGTATGTCTTCAAGACTTTTATGTTAAAAAAAATTCTATGAGAGCATTTTCGAATAAAATTAGGTTGAATATTTTCATCAAAAATGTAAAAATTCGCATTGCTTTCTGTTAATTCGTCGATGCCAGCGTTTTCCTGACAAATTGAAACAATATTTTTTACCATATATTATTCATGTACCATAAAACTACCTTCCTTGAAGGTTACATCCTGTTTGCTTCACTAGATTTCAGTTGATGTGATAAAAAGCAATGCCTTACATGTAAATATGCTTATTTTACTCATTGAAGTAACACTTTTGTTAAGCCTGGTTCTCATATGTCGCCGGCATACCTACGACAAAGTCGCCGGTTGCAACCGACAGTGTTCGGCGATCTATTCCAGTCAAGCCCCGGTCTATCTGCGGTGTATCTGCGATGTGTCGCCGACGTACTCAAAAAGGCGCGAAATGCAAACCAAATTGGCGTATTTTCAACCGTTTCATTTGTGAACATGGATTGTTCCCTGTTGCTGAAGCGCCAGTTTTCGTTTGCCAATATCATACTTTGTTCGGAGAGTTGCAACTCCTTTGTTGAGCTGAAGCAACATCAATCTTCAGTGTATTAGCGACTGCTTGCCAAGCATTTTTCTTTACTCTCTGGTTTTTGTATTCGTGACAACCTTTGTCATATATTGCACGACAATTTCGAATTGTGTCAATCAACATTCGATTGCCAGTGGGTGAAATAGCGATCCCCTCCGGTGTAACCCCCTCGCTCTCCGCCATTTTGAATGAGCGATTTCGTAAGGTATTGTAGGAAAAATCGAGTAAGTGCGTCATACATTTTCTCGCCGGCCACCGCCGAAGACGTTCACATAGAATATTTTTATCGCAGACAATCGCCGACAACCGCCGACTTGCCTGCGAAGTTGAACTCAGTTCAACTTCGCAGGCAAGCCGGCGGTCAATGCCAGGGACACATTCTGATGCCGGCGGATGCCGGCGATAAATGTTCCCATATGCCGGAAGGTTGTCCCAGGCCGTGCCGGCGGCTATGTACCAGGCATATCGGCGGCATATGAGAACCAGGCTTAATTAGGGAAGCGTTAACTAAAAAACTAGTCGATGACATTTTTAAAAATCTTTTGATCTAAAGTTTAACATGTAATGCACTCTCTCTGTAAATTTTAAGTGCATTGAATCATTTTAAAGGCACGAACTAAATAAAATTAAAAGTACAGGGGACTTTTGCGTTCGTCTTGCGAAGTTTTATTGTTATTGATTTTCTCCGCTTTTGAAGTGGCGGACGGACGGAAAAAACCCCTGCATGGACAAGCCTGCCATAATTCTTCGAGAATTCTGAAGTATTTTGTCGCGCAAAAAATGTGAAATTTCCTCGTTTCGTTTGAACAACGGATTCATATTGCTAGAAAACAAACACAACTGCATATCTCCGGAAATAACTTACGAAAACGCCATTTTATCAAGTGTCACGTGACAAAATACTTCACGATATCTTGGACTAACCCTTTAAGCCCTAACATCAAAATTTAAATTCTCATTTCTAGTCCTATACATTTCCTATAGTAGTAGTGGGGAGAAATTGCTTGGATATTAAGAGAACTGATCTTGTGTGATAATGTCCTTAATTCTCATGACCTTTTTGATTGATAAGGCATTAATATTACAAGGAGAAATTTGATGCTGATCACTCTTAGGGCTTAAAGGGTTAATTTGCCAGCGATATGCCCGCCTCATGGTTGTGCCTAAATCATACCGTCCAGAAGGACGTCGGACACCTTATTGAGACTTATATAACGTAATGTCGACACTAAGTGTAAAAAAAAAAATCTAAAATCCCCACTCAGGATTGAACCTGTGACCTCAGCTAGGCTTAGGCTTACATAACCTACCGTACCACTGTACCACCTAGCTTCTCGGGTTGCTTAGTCCTAAATTTAACTATATAAACTGCTACCCCTAACCTCAACTGAAAGCGAACCAGTCACTCCGTTATACAAGTCTCAATAAGGTGTCCGACGTCCTTCTGGACGGTATGATTTGGGCTTAACCCCGCCTCATGCCCGCCCGCCATATTGAAAGCCAAGAAGGCCCTGGGCACGAGGTTGGAAAACTTATCAGCTCACCATTTGCTTCGTAGACTTTCTGATAAGGCATCCCGCCTATTTCCGACATAATTCGTTTCGTCATTCTTGAGCTGGTTTTTTTAGTCACGCTGGGAGGGCGCACTTCTTCCACCGGTTTACTGATGCGTTCGGCTGAGAACCTAAAAGAATAAAAAGTACACATATGACCATTTTATTTTCGTCTGGGAAAAGACCCTTTTTAGCAGCCTCACTTGTTCCCGCCAAAGATGATATCTGAGAAAACGAGCAGGATAATCCGCGGGGTGGGCGTGTGCGGCCAGCTTCTTGAAACCCTAACCTATTTTTAGACATAAATGTACGATTTTCTTACACCATTTTCAGACCTAAACAATAAAATTTCCCCATTTTAAAGGGAAAATGGCAAAAATCGATATCGATTTTCTTGCAGTCGTCTTTAGGTTACTACACCGCGCTGACGAGCTCCAATAAGAGCGAAACAGCTATCCGCGGTTGCTACCCTGCTTTATCGGTTTCTGTAGTATTGGTGCCTCGCAAAGTTAATTTATTTTTTACGTAGTCAGATCAGCCTTGCAGTTTATTGTTAAAATTCTTTACCCATTTTTGGACCAAAACAGCTCAAAAACCACACCCATTTGGGTCGCACATACCTATATATATTATATAGGGATGTCTCCTCCCCCGGGGGGACAACTCCAGGTTCACGACGTAACGCAAACTAAAATTGAGTGGTGCCTCTATTGTTTTAGAGAAAAAAACACTCACAAGATTTTACCATGAACAGCGTAATAAATAGCACCACATGAAAGTACAGTTTTCATTAGAATGGTCACATGATTCTATTCACAGTTTAAAAGTTAGAACCATCTTGTACATACACTATATTCGACGATTTCACAGATAATACGCGCGGATATTTTACGAGTTATGTAGCATTTTTTCGAGCCCCACAGGGGTGAGATAAAATGCGAGCAATGAGTAACCTCAGGGATTTATTATTTGACTGAAATTCTTTTTATACCGGGAAGTAGTATAGGAGGCACCGAATTAGCCGTATTTTTGCGGAGGATTCTCATTAAAGTGCGGAGGATGCGGGCGGAGAAAGCGGAGGAATCTCATTATCGTGCGCAGGAATACATTAACGTCGATGACGTCATAAGCTATTGTCTTTATCTCATGAATAAAATGCTGTGGTTTCTCATCAACGTGCTGTGGAATAAATTATCCGACCGTTATTGCTGTGGTATTTAATTACCTAGAATAACCAGTTCCAAAAACCGGGTTAGCAGGGATAACCCCTTTCACCACAATGGCGCAATGAACTCGCCCAGACTTGCCCGGACTTGCTCTATTGTTTCCTTCTCCCCCTCCTCCACAATTCTATTGTTTCCTCCTCCTCCTCCTCCTCCTCCGCCTCCTCCTCCCCCTCCTCCTCCCCCTCCTCCTCCCCCTTCTCCTCAATTCTATTGTTTCCACCTCCTCCTCCTCCTCCCCCTCCTCCTCCTCCTCCCCTCCTCCTCCTCCTCCTCCTCCTCAATTCTATTGTTTTCTCCTCCTCCTCCTCCTCCTCCTCCTCCTCCTCCTCCCCCCCCCCAAGGATCTACAGGCTGAGAGAAAGTATTTGTGGATTTATAGACAATGACAAAAAGGACAAAACAAGGACACAAATACTTTCTCTCAACCTGTAGATCCTTGGGGAGGAGGAGGAGGAGGAGGAGGAGGAGGAAGAGAAAACAATAGAATTGAGGAGGAGGAGGAGGAGGAGGAGGGGAGGAGGAGGAGGAGGAGGAAACAATAGAATTGTGGAGGAGGAGGAGGAGGAGGAGGAGGAGGAGGAGGAAAGGCCGATGTGAGGCCGATGTGGGGCCGATGTGAGGCCGATGTGGGGCCGATGTGAGGCCGATGTGGCGCCGATGTAAGGCCGATGTGGGGCCGATGTGGGGACGATGTGGGGTCGATGTGAGGCCGATGTGAGATCGATGAGAGGCCAATGTGAGATCGATGAGAGGCCGATGTGAGATCGATGAGAGGCCGATGTGAGATCGATGAGAGGCCGATGTGAGGACGATGTGACGATGATCGATGATCGATGTGAGGCCTCTCATCGATCTCACATCGGCCTCTCATCGATCTCACATCGGCCTCACATCGACCCCACATCGTCCCCACATCGGCCTCACATCGGCCCCACATCGGCCCCACATCGGCCTCACATCGGCCCCACATCGGCCCCACATCAGCCTCACATCGGCCTTTCCTCCTCCTCCTCCTCCTCCTCCTCCTCCCCTCCTCCTCCTCCTCCTTAATTCTATTGTTTTCTCCTCCTCCTCCTCCCCAAGGATCTACAGGTTGAGAGAAAGTATTTGTGTCCTTGTTTTGTCATTGTCTATAAATCCACAAATACTTTCTCTCAGCCTGTAGATCCTTGGGGAAGAGGAGGAGGAGGAGGAGGAGGAGGAGGAGAAAACAATAGAATTGAGGAGGAGGAGGAGGAGGAGGGGAGGAGGAGGAGGAGGAGGATGAAACAATAGAATTGTGGAGGAGGAGGAGGAGGAGGAAACAATAGAATTGTGGAGGAGGAGGAGGAGGAAACAATAGAGCAAGTCCGGGCAAGTCTGGGCGAGTTCATTACGCCATTGTGGTGAAAGGGGTTATCCCTGCTAACCCGGTTTTTGGAACTGGTTATTCTAGGTAATTAAATACCACAGCAATAACGGTCGGATAATTTATTCCACAGCACGTTGATGAGAAACCACAGCATTTTATTCATGAGATAAAGACAATAGCTTATGACGTCATCGACGTTAATGTATCCTGCGCACGATAATGAGATTCCTCCGCTTTCTCCGCCCGCATCCTCCGCACTTTAATGAGAATCCTCCGCAAAAATACGGCTAATTCGGTGCCTCCTATACTACTCCGGGATACTACCAGTGGCGGATCCAGGGGGAGGATCCGTGGGGTCCAGACCCGCCCCCATCACAGACCTGCTTGTTTGACCTGACACAGAAATTCTTGCTTTGACAGGATCGCATATCACTATTCAACTCGTTGATTTTGTTTTCAATGAAACGCGCGTTGCGTTTTGCCACTAAACTAAACTGCGACTGGGTTTGAGTGTTTTCGAAATCAAAGTTTGGACCCCCCAATCAAAAATTCCAAGATCCGCCTCTGACTACGGTGTAATACGCTCGGATATTTTGCGTGTTCTCAGTTCCCCAATAAGGTAAAATGATGTCGCGGTCGAATGATTAAACAAAATACATAGTATCACAGAAAAATACTCCTCAGTTTGAATGGTTATGAACTCATACCACAACAGCTGTTGACATAGCAATATATTTAGCATAGATGATAAGGACTTACTTTTTCCAGAAAAACATGAGAGAAGTGAAGAGAGATATGCTTGCCTCGTGAAACAATCCTCTTTCGACGATCCCGTTTTGCACCAAACCTACTATGTTCTCCGCCAGGTCATTAGGGATGTTAATCTACGGAAAATGAAAGCATTTGCTTGTGAAGTCAGTGTGGCCGAGTGGTTAGGGCGCCGGAGTTCAAATCCGGAGGCCCCAGGTCCAAGTCCCATGCTAGCTACTGGATGGAGTTGTTCACGATAGACCCGAGTTCAACTTCTCGGCCACGCTTGTAAAATAGTCAACTGAAACCTTCTGTCAGTTGGAATTCTTAATTCGTTATTTACTATTTAGAAAAGCCCCTCACAGGGAGAGTATAATTGAACATTTAGAGTGATCACTCTCTTAATCGTATGTCACGTGGGTGTCCAATTATAGCTATCCAATTACTACGTTGCGCGCGAGTCAATCAGGTGTACTTAAATGGGTTCTTTTTTTTCGCTGTTTTCTCCTGCTTTCAAACTGATAGAAAATATCCTTGACGTTTTGAGTACAAAAAATTATACAAAGAGTTTGTAATCTCGAATCTTGTTATTGATTCGATTAATTAGTAATTGAACTTCGTGTCGTACAATTTCAAATCGACCTCGCGCATGAAATTACTCGCCCGATAACTACCTGAGTTGTACTCCACTCAGCCCAATTACTATAACTAATGAGACAGCTGACCGCCTTAGAAAGGTGTCCGCCTTATAGAGAGTGTAGTTACAGACAAACAAGTGAAATTCGGCCAGAAACAGCCAAGTACTGATGTCCGCCTTGCACTAATGTGCACCTTGCACGGGTGTCCGCTTGCACGGGTATCCGCCTTACAGGGGTGTACGCCTTACAGGGATGTCCGTCTTACAGGGGTGTCCGCCTTACAGCGGTGTCCACCTTGCATGGGTGTCCACATTACAGGGGTGTCCTCCCTACAGGGGTGTCCGCCTTAAAGGGGTGTCCGTCTTACAGGAGTGTCTGCCTTTCAGGGGTGTCCGCCTTACACTAATGTGCACCTTGCATGGGTGTCCGCCCTACAGGGGTGTCCGCCTTACAGGGGTGTCCGCCTTACAGGGGTGTCCGCCTTACAGGGGTGTACGCCTTACAGGGGTGTCCACCTTACAGGGGTGTCCGCTTGCACGGGTATCCGCCTTACAGGGGTGTACGCCTTACAGGGGTGTCCGTCTTACAGGGGTGTCCGCCTTACAGCGGTGTCCACCTTGCATGGGTGTCCGCATTACAGGGGTGTCCGCCTTACAGGGGTGTCCGCCTTACAGGGGTGTCCGCCTTACATGAGTGTCCGCCTTTCAGGGGTGCCCGCCTTACATGGGTGTCTGCCTTACATGGGTGTCCGCCTTACAGGGGTGTCCGCCTTGCACGGGTGACTGCCTTACAGGGGTGTCTGCCTTACACGGGTGACTGCCTTACAGGGGTGTCCGCCTTGCACGGGTGACTGCCTTACAGGGGTGTCCGCCTTACAGGGGTGTCCGCCTTACAGGGGTGTCCGCCTTGCACGGGTGACTGCCTTACAGGGGTGTCCGCCTTACAGGGGTGTCCGCCTTGCACGGGTGACTGCCTTACAGGGGTGTACGCCTTACAGGGGTGTCCGTACTACATTATTATTTTTACTTAGTTTTACTGTCTAATGCAACTAAACTTTGTTGATTTTGGCTTTGCTTGTAAAAGCTCTGAAATCAGTTGAGCGTTTTAACCAATCAAAGCACACATGTTGCTTTCTTAGCCAATCAGGTACAACAATATGATCTGGCTTACACTCGTTTTCACGCGCTTGACGTCACGAATTCTAATTGGTTCATGCCATTGCGTTATTTAAGCTCGGTTTGGTTACTTCGTAAGTCGGTTTGTGTACAAACAACGACAGCAAAAACAACCACAGCAAAAACAACCACAGCAATAGAGGACGGCTTTACCCATTTGGAAATGCATTGTTGTCTCTCACAAATACAGAATTTATGATATCTCATTTGTTAACAATTGTAGAAGTGAGCTGATAAATCACTACCAGATTTGACAAATGAAGAAAAATCAAAGGCTCCTAAGAGCCAACCCGTGTATAAGAAATGCTAACACGCAACGCAATATTTCGGTAAGCTTATGTTTTCACACTGACACGGTTCGATATTTTTTTTAAATTAACCGTAAGGATTTTTGACGAACGCCAAAAAAAAAAGGAAATCACTTTCATAATGTCCAGTTGAAAGAAAAAAAAGAAGAGTCACGGGCGAGTGCTCATTTGCATATGTGTCTTGGTTACTGATAACCCGTTCATTACGCATGCGCGTATTCACGGGTTAATGATAAATATTAAAATTGATAATGAAATGAGAAAGTTGTAATTTTCATCATGTCACGAGCTTGGGACAGAGAAAAAGATCTGAGTCCCCGACAGATCTCTGCCCCACGCTCCTGACATGACGAACATTAAAACTTTCTCATTTCATTACCGAGCTTAACACTGACCATCTTGCTTCATTTATCACACATGACGCTTTAGACATTGTTTATCCGAGTAGTATGCAAAACGCATGTCATACATGAACCTAGTATATGCCCTAATTCGCTACGAGTTTCTCGTAGCTCAGTGTTGAGAACATCTGACCGGTATGCACAAGGTCAAAGGTTCGAATCCTGTCGTGGACTCAGATGGACTCAATGAACAAACCTGTACTCGTGGAGGGACCTCTGAGTCAATGAAGCACTTGACTATTGTCCTAGCCTTCTCCAGAAGTAATTTCTCATCTTCCAGCGTGTAGTTTCCAGACCTCGCGCACTCAGCGGCGATGTCAGCCTGATTTTTGAATCTCTCCACTTCCATCCAGAACTCCAAGTCACAGATCAACCGGTCAGTGCTCACAAACTTGCTATTGATCACGCGCCGTGCGGGGTGCAGCGAGTGACGGCGCAAGTCTGGGGAAAAGAGAAGGTAAAGAACTATGTCACAATTGGCATTTTCTCCTGCGTCGGCAGTGTTTAAAAGTATACGCACGGTTCAATTAATTCATTTTCTTTGTGCCAAGAGCTGCGAATAGGTATCTTGGTAAAACTACATTTAAAAGCAGCAGCTAATAAGGACAGAACTGCAATTTATACACTAGTCAAGGAAAGCCGTTGGAGCAACTACCAGAGCATTTTTGCTAAAAAGCAGAAGTCGCTGTCGCTGCTAGAAAGCAGAAGTCGCTAATAATTACAACGGTCGCGTCGTTTAGTTGTCGGTGACTAGCTCTCACACGTGGAAATTTACATGTTGATAACGTTTTGTTATCGATAATAAAAGTTGTTTTTCTTTGTAACTAAGTTTACAAACAGACTTTTTTAGTTGTCGATAACTACTTTAGTAATCGTTGCTCGTTTGTGGAGGCCTTCAGGAAACTGTAGCGAAAAGTATTTATTTTCCAGTTTGTTAACGATAACTACAGTTAGTTCACATACAGGCCTTTTTCGAAACTAAATACCGTGTGGCATCAAATTTTTACGGGAGTTTTATTTTGCAGATTGGCAACTCCTTTTGTTTTGCCGGACAATTTTTTGCGGTTCGAGATAACTGAAATTTCTGCTGGGAACTATTTTTGCGCTTTTATGTTCTGACAAGCAGCAGAACATTAACATTAAAGAATCTGACCCACCCAGTTTGCATTGCGCGCCTACGTTGGTTCATCCGCCATTTTCAGGGCCCCCGAAAGTCCATACTGTATTGTAGATGAGAAATTCACTCGTGCAAGAGGTGAAACGCTTACCCAAATATGGAATAGAGCCGTATCATAACAATAAGAGAAGCGCGCAATGCAAACTGGGTGGGTCAGACTCTTTAACACGTAATATTTTCAACTTTTATTATTTGTTGAGTAACGTTATGCTCTCAGTATTTAGAGACATTTCACTAAATTGTATTAAATCTTTGAAGACGACACAGTGAAAGGACTGACACAACAACAACACGTACCGTGTAGTTTTGTTTGTGATAAAAACTATTTATCTTAGCTCGGGCTGTTGTTCTTGCAAAGTAAAGGACAATCACTATTTTAACGGCTGGCTGTTCAGTTTAAAATAATATGTAAGGGCCTTTTCGAAATATTTTGCTTTATGCAAATTATTTGCTTTATTACTGTTCTGCTTATCATTCCATAAAAAATATTTTTGATTTACTCGGAAACCGTCTTATAATTTTTCTTGAAACTTCGTCTGCAGCTAGTGATACGTAAGAAAAACGACGTTGTTTGAAACAAAGGACAATAAGCTGGCGTTGCTATAGTAACCGCTGTTGCTTGGAAACCAGTGAAACATAAAACTGTGATCACATTTAATACACTTGGTGAAGAATGAAAGCAATCGAAGCATGTCTTCTCTGCGAAATGTTGATTTCAAAACATACACCCCACTGCAAAAAAACTGAGTCGAGCCTTCTAAAAGGGACTGTATCACGCTATGCGCATGCTTGCAAACACCTTTCACTTTCTATTGCTTCCCTAAAGTCATTAAAGATTCTAAAATTACAATTTTACGAATTAAACAAGTAAGAAACACAAATGAACACTTAAATAACAAACTTGGAAGCCCAATGATAAATTCGCTTTAGCACTAGCAACTGCTATCCGTTTCAATCGCCCTCGAAAGAAAGCCATCTGTACCGTATTTGTAGAGTTTACTGTAGAATTGTGCCTTAGTTATTTGTATAAATTGTTATTTTAGAATCTTTAATGACCTTAGCCAAGCAATGGAAAGATCCCTTTAAGGAAACTGTTCTTGCACTCACTATATTCCATGGTTGTTTTAGACTCCTTTTTCAAGAATTGCTTAAACTCGCACAGTAATTCAGGAGTATGAATTCCTCGTTGGAAATACATGACATTGTGAGCGAACATGGCCCACAGACCTTTCTAAATAGGGAAAGAAAAAGTGTTTAAGATCAGTCGCGTGAAGAAAATGACTATTTTTGAAATGTTTATGTGATCTCAGTTAACGCATCCTCTGTTCTCACCGTTTTTCCGTAGTTGGCCAACTTATAAACTCCTGTCAGTGTGGTTCTCATAGCGTACTTTCCAGAAGTCTCTCCTTCACTCTCATCTTCAGGGAATGTTGCCAGGTATTCAGCGTACCTAACGAAAACATTAATCAGCACACCGTAAAAACTGTTCTTAGTTATGTAAAATGCAAAAATACGTATACTGAGTTGTTTATCCATCTATAATTTGGAGGAAAAGGTGTTGTTGTGAAGACAATTCCTTTGTAAACAAACAAACAAACAAACAGCAACAACCGACAAAACAAACAAACAAACAAACAACAAAAACACCAACCGAAGCCACGGTATTCCGTATCAACCAATTACAATTGTGTAAACATTTACGGCCAGCAAGCATGCTTTTTAAAAGTTTGTTTTAGCATATACATACATTGCACGATTTTTATGAACCAATCATTTGTTTATTTTGCTTTTCTCATCAGTTTAGCCTTATAATAAGTTACCATCTTACTCCAACCTATCGGTAACCGCTTTTATTCTGTAAACATGACTGGTTTGAAATTAGCAGTAGTCTAGGGCTGTTTTAAGCCTCCTTACTGTATAGCTGGGTGTAGTTTGGTATAGGTATAGGTATAGGTATAGGTATAGGTAAATCATTAATTATGTATTTATCATGACATCAACTACCTATTCCTTTTGTGTTATTATGAAATACTAATAATTGTATAGGTAAATCATTCATTTGCAAATAATTACCTTCCGTGTCCTTCTTAAAACAATAGAAACAATAGACATGCCCAGACATGCTCACTATAAGGCCATATTGCAGTCCTAAAGCTTTGTTGGCTTTTTCGGTAGCAAAGGTTTCCTCTAAAAACGATTTTACGTTTGGTTCATCTTCGTATACGTAAATCCACTATGTTTTACCGTTTGAATAATGTGGTGTCATATATAAAAAAGTAACTAGATAACCGTGTTTTGTTTACAATTCTATTGATTTCACCACCATCGCCACCACCGTTACCACCGCCACCACACACCACAATTCTATTATTTTCATCACCACTGCCACCACCACCGCCACCACCACCGCCACCACCACCGCCACCACCACCGCCACCACCACCGCCACCACCACCGCCACCACCACCGCCACCACCACCGCCACCACCACCGCCACCACCACAATTCTATTGTTTTCACCACCACCACCACAATTTTATTATTTTCATCACCACTGCAACCACCACCGCCACCACCAACGCTACTACCACCGCCACCACCACAATTCCATTGTTTTCACCACCACCACCACAATTCTATTATTTTCATCACCACTGCAACCACCACCGCCACCACCAACGCCACAACCACCGCCACCGCCACCGCCACAACCACCGCCACGCCACCACAATTGTATTGTTTTCACCACTACGACCACAATTCTATTGTTTTCTCCTCCTCCCCAATTGTATTGTTTTCTTCTTCTCCGTCTCCGCCTCCTCCTCCTCCTCCTCCGCCTCCTCCTCCTCCTGCGCCGCCTCCTCCTCCTCCTCCTCCGCCTCCCCTCCTTCTTCTCAAGGATCTACAGGATCTACAGGATGCGCTACTTGTGATCGGTTTTATGGATTTATTTTATAAACATTTCAAGCAATCCATAAATACTTTCTCTCAGCCTGTAGATCCTTGAGGAAAAGGAAGAGGAGGAGGAGGAGGAGGAGAAAACAGTAGAATTGAAGAGGAGGAGGAGAAAACAGCTTGGCGCCGGCTACGTGTTTTTCCTTCGAGCTCTGATTGGTTCATTGGATTGTTAACGACTGCTGTGATTGGTCAGAGTAATTACTTTGGTTTTGGTTTTACGACAGTCAATTGAAAACTGCTATGTACAGACGTACGTACAAGCCAGACTTATTGTTGACGGTGAACTCACTCTGTCTATAGAATACAATAGCAGTGTCAAGCAGGGCTGTAAATTAGCATCGACACTCTTTGGTATTTATGCAGCAGTCTTACTCTGGCGACTCGCTTTGAATAAAATCAAGCACACGTGCAGTGTACAGATCAGACACCGTTACAATGGTGAACTTTTTGATGTAAAACTAAAGTCCTTACTGAGTTTATCAGAAAAGCTCAGTATGATGATGACATTGCAATATTCAGTAACACACCCGAGGGCTTGCAGTCGCTTTTGACATCCTATAACGACCTGGCAAAGAGAATGGGCCTGCGCATCAACATGGTTAAAACATAGACCACGTACATTGGCAATATGACTGAGTCCTTTATAGATGGTACTAAGTTAGCCAATGCCACTCCTTCAAGTACCTTGGCAGCAACGTCGCCAGTGATTGCTCTTTGAAAGAGGGACTTACATCTCGTATTCAAGCGACACCCTGTGCATTTGGTCGACTGCGAAGAAGGGGTGTACGATTCGCACGATGTCACAGTCTCCACCAAGATTGCTGTATATAAACCAAGGCTTAATGCCTTTCCTGATGCACAGCAGTGAATCATGGACTTTATATCAGCATGAAGTCAGATAGCTCTGTACAATACAGCAGCGTCATCTTTGTCTCATTCTAAACATCAAATGGGATTAGTTCATAAGTAATGAAGAGGTACTAAGGCGTGCAGGTGTTGAAGACATAGAACTGAAGCTCGCGAGAAATCGTTTGCACTGGCTAAGGCATGTTTGTCGCATGGACGATAACAAATCGGTAAAGCAACTGCTGTACTGTAAGTTGGCCCATGAATCTCGCCCAGTAGGTCGACCAAGGCTTTTTTCAAGGACACTTGCAAAAGCGCTCTTAAGTGTGGCCATGTCCTTGATGTATGGCAGTTGTGAACAACAGGGTCGAATGGAGAAGATTGACTGGTGAAGTCTGCGTTGGGCACAATGCGAAGAAGGACGTTAAAGAGTATGAGCGGAGAAGGAGGAAACGTAGGAAGAAGAAAGGAACTTAACTGTGACACGCGTTTTCCCGCGCTTGGCATCGGCTACGGTGGTTGGTTATTTGGATTGTCGGCGTCTGTTGTGATTGACCAAAGTACTTTGGTTTTGGTTTTACGAAACTCAATTAAAAACTGCTAAAGTAGGGAAATGAACTGCTATCCGTAAAAACGGGAGTGTCCGTTATATAAGACTTGACTGTATAAAAATTTCTATAACTTAAAGGGACACTGTCCCGGCTGAAATATCGTGTTTCATGGTTCTGGCCAGGAGCTTGCTTTAAGCTTACTTCGTTATCTTGAAATTAGAAGAAACCATCGCCAAAAGTGATAGAAGGAAAGAAATATGAACTAAACTGACAAAATAACGGCTAGAAAAGTCAAAATTTCACACGAATGGCAAGTTTGATTTCTTGACCGCCTATCAATAAATCAAATTTCATGAACTGTAATCCACTTCAATCCTTGTAATCCTTCACTTTATCTCCAAACTACTGCTTTTGGGTTGCACTATAGAATCGTTTTTATCCAATTAAGTTGATATTTGGTGGTATTTGGCGATAAAACGTGGAAATAAGCTAAGCAAAATTTTGCTATTTCGGCGGTACAGTATCCCTTTAACATCGACCTTCTCTCACATGCCTACATTATATAAAAATCAATTCTTGGTCTTTATCTCGTCTTTTCAACGACATATTTTATAGAATCCTCACCAGTTTTCCTCCATGGAACGAGCTACGCAGGCCTGAGCCGAGACAAGCATTGGAGGGGTAGTCTTGTTCAGAAGCGGAATGTCCCGGATGATCTCGGCTTTGCAGTGTAAGTATTCAACTAGGAAACCAACAAAGACTGGTTATCTTTAGTTACCCTCAGGCTATGCTCACACAAGACGGGTCTGGGAAAACTATTCCGGATCTGACCGGACTGAACCGAACTGAACCGGATCGGACGGGACCGGACCGAACCGGACAGAACCGGACCGAAACGAATTGGTGAACCGTTCCAAATGGCTCTAGTCCCGTTACGGTGGAAGTCACATCTGCAGAACCTACTTTATATAATATATATTTCTACATTATAGATATATTTATAATAACTATTATATTTTCACTCCCCTTCTTAAACACACATTAAAAAAAGAATCAAAGGCTTCCAGGAGTCAACTCGTGAATACAAAACAACCTTCGAACCCTCCCCTCTCCTAGGCGTTTTGCTCCACCGACTTCCACCCCCTGCGTCCAACTCCCCACCCTACCCTCCCTCCTATGAGCCAACTCGTGAATACAAAACAACCTACGAACCCTCCCCTCTCCTAGGCGTTTTGCTCCACCGACTCCCACCCCCTGCGTCCAACTCCCTACCCTTCCCTCCCTCCTATGAGCCAACTCGTGAATACGAAACAATCTTCGGACCTTCCCCTCTCCTAGGCGTTTTGCTCCACCGACCCCCACCCCCTGTGTCCAACTCCCCACCCTCCCCTCCCTGCTATGAGCCAACTCGTGAATACGAAACAACTTTCGGACCCTCCCCTCTCCTAGGCGTTTGCTCCACCGACTCCCACCCCCTGCGTCCAACTCCCCACCCTACCCTCCCTCCAACGCCGACCCCATCGGGAGGACAGGTGACCATTACATATTGCAGGCTGAAATGTTTACCGCCGATCGACCGAGTAAAAATTTGCATATTTTCCCAGTAAGCTATCATTCGTTCAACACTTCGCGTAAACGCCTCCTGGTTAACTCAGTTACTTGGGCGCCAGTTTGCAGAGCAGGAGGTCGCGGATTCGAATCCCGGCCGGACCACTAACCAGGGTCTTTAAATAACTGGTAACATCATGCTGTCTGTGCTCAAAAACCTTGTCTCAGTTCAGATGATTGCGTCATTGGGCGGTGACGTTAAGCCGTTGGCCTTGTCTCCTACAACTTCTTGCATTCTAACTGTACGGAACGTTAAAGGACCATTGAGGACGTAACAAAACGCTGGCTGTGACCACCCTCAGTGTGCAACCTTTCCCCAGGGAGGTGGGTAAAAAACAGAAACGGGGCCACAGTAATTGGCGCAAGCTGTTGTGGTGTCCCTGCCAAGTATGGCGAAGTTAATAAAATATATCACAAGAGGGGCTCGTAACCGATAACCGTAACCGTAAAACAGATATACATACTAACCAGCTGGGGTGGGAATATTGATGAAGTACTTTCTAAAAATAATCATGGCTCTGGCCTGCCGAGCCTTGCCATCCTTGCAGTTATTCTTCATGTTTTCTACTGCATGCCAGAACAGTAATGGAGCTTCACACTCCTTCTCGGACAAGAAACGCTTAAAACACATATATTGAAGGGGATCGTGTAAGACATCATTGAAGCCTCTGAGAAGAAAAAACGTTGGAGCTGTTAGTTTTCTCTTCTCTTCTTAATAACGGTGTTATTACAGAGTCAATAGCGCAAGACATTCTGCCGGAATATTGATCTGTCCGTTACTGTGGACCTTACGTTTGGGTCAGCATTACTACGATTATCAGATGAGCAAGGCACGAGCGATGTTTGGTGACAAAGTTTTGCCGTTAAAACTACGTTGTTGTCATGATCAAGGGCAACTTGCTACGTTTCCAACGGTAACGCATTTTGTTACTGATGACGTCCAATAACAGACAAGTATACGTTGAAAACGTAGCAAATTGCCTTTGACAACAACGTAGTTTTAACGGCAAAACTTTGTCACCAAACATCGCTCGTGCCTTGCTCAACTGATAATCGTAGTAGCATGATTCTCAAACAGTCCGAAGTCGCTTGCTCTAATCAGGCTAGGTCAGTAGCTAGCTATTCAGCACCTCTCCCTCTGGGCGATAGGCCTTTCCCGATTGCGCTGGTAACATCCTAAAAAAGTGCTGCAAAAATGGCTAAAAAGTGCTCAGGTAGGAACCCCAGTAAAAAGGGGCGTGAACCGGGAACAAACAAAAATAGGCTAAAACTAATCTCCTACCCAGATCTCATTCATGCTTGTACTGTACTGAAATGTGACTGACCATGGGAGATCTGGGTATGAGATTAGGCTGAAGCTGCCCATTCTCGTCCTGAGAGCCGCTTGGAGCCACCCTGTAGCTGTCCAGACAAGGTCTGTGATTGGAGAACGAAACAATAGATAAATGAATGAAACAATGCTTCTATCCCTGAAAACAATAGCAGCTACAGGTTATCGGGACCAACGAAAATAGAGGTCTGGAAAAGGTGCTGGACTACTGGCCGCTTGGCCCTCTTAGGACACTGGGTCCTCGTGCTCAGGCTCTGACGGCTAAGAGAGCCAAGCGGCTCTGGGGACGAAAATGGAAGCTGCCAGGAAAATCGGGAAATTGGCGGATGAGCAACTACAATATCTCACCTTGGCCTCAGGGGCATGACCTTCATTCCTGTTATGTTTTTATTTGCCTCTGTTGCGTCTTCACCCTTTTTGGTCAAGTGACCGTAGAAGTGCGACGCTCGCCTTCCTTTTGCGTTTAACATCTCCATCTCCATCTCTCTTTCATGATCTTTCAGGCTCGGAATTTTAAAATCATCATCTAACGTTTCGCGCTCTTCCTTGTCCTCGTCATCTTGACCAAGAGAAAAGCCTAAAATCAAGCAACAACAGGTGGTCAGTGAAAGGGCAATTGTGTGCTAAGAGGGGAGAGGAAGGTTTGGACGTTTTTCTTTCCGTAGCTTTTATTCTCAGTTGCCACCTCTTGTTTTGAAGACCCCCCGCTTTCCTGTTTTGTTGTTGCAAAATGAATCCCTTTTTACCCGCTTTCCACCGTTTCCGTGACTTCCTCTTCCATCTTTTAAGGTTCCCGCTCACGTTCCCCTTCTTAATACAGTTGAACCTCCCATAAGCGACCACCAAAATGCAAAGCCAAGGTGGTCGCTTACGGGAGGTGGTCGCTTACGGGAGGAGGTCGCTTACGGGAGGAGGTCGCTTACGGGAGGTGGTCGCTTACGGGAGGAGGTCGCTTACGGGAGGTGGTCGCTTACGGGAGGAGGTCGCTTACGGGAGGTGGTCGCTTACGGGAGGAGGTCGCTTACGGGAGGTGGTCGCTTACGGGAGGAGGTCGCTTACGGGAGGTGGTCGCTTACGGGAGGTGGTCGCTTACGGGAGGAGGTCGCTTACGAGAGGTCAAACCACAGGGAGTCTTACCTTTGAATTACATTAACCTGTAATAATTTCAATGTACAAAGTACCTGTCAGCGCAAAATATTGAACCATACAAATGTTTTGATGCAAGAGACAAAATTTTCGTTTTACTGGAGTTTACTGTAACACCAAGAGACTATAATCTAGTCTCTTGCTGACACTGATAATCAATTTACCGTCTATAGTGACATCGAAATATGGGCGGAGGGTTACTGGCCGGGTTGTTCAAAGCGCGGTTAAGCTAACCCAGGGTTAGCATCAATTTTGATTCCGGTTAAACAATTAATTAATGGTGATTTTTGCAAAGTATTTTTGCCCTTTAGTTTCGTCTCAGACTTTTCTTCGCATGTAACTTATAATAAGCTTTTGAAAACACTTCTAACAATTGAAATTACATCCTCGGTTAGGTTAAAAAAGACAATAAACAAGACAATAAGACAACACAAGACAATATACAATACCCACACCATAACTTAATAGCCAGGTGCATCGAACCAATAATTTCGGTGAAATATCGGCGGTTCGGAAGGCTTTAGTCACCTATGGTTGAACTGATTCGTTATAAATTGGACTCAAAACAAGAGTTTTCTTTAGTAAAATGTCGCATCAAACGTTGGAAACATCGGCACACCAAACGCCTTTTGTTTTTGCAGGGACAAAAAATGTCGTTTTGTGTACGAAATATGGACAGCTACGATTTTCCGAAACGGGAAAGCAGCAAGCAAATCCCCGGGGGGGGGGGGGGGGGGGGGGGTGGGGGTACTTGACCAATATTTGGGTATAGGGGTGCCGCTGAGGGTCTGAGACCCTGATCCTGTTTAGGACAAAAATACCTACCCCCTCTATTTTAGGACCCTGTCTAGGACACGGCTCGAGCGTGGTTATTGATCTGAGCTTTAAAAAATGGTAGACGGATCCTTTGAAAAGAAAACGACTTCGCCTTCGCATGAATATACCAATCACGACAAGGTAAGTCGCCACAAGCGCGAAAGTAACTGGAACCATACCCTGTTTAGGACAGATTCAGACCCTGTTTAGGACAGACTCACGTTAAATTATATACCCAGTTCAGGACAAAAATGCCAAAAACCATACCCTTTTCAAGCCGCACGTCCCCGTATAGGTCATATAAGGGAGTACCCCCTCCCCCGGGTAGCAAATAGGCCTTTATCACGCCCCGCCATTTTGTATAAAAACAAAAGATTTTTGCCTTTCCAACCTCGTTTTTCAACTTTTTCACTGCGAGGCTGGACGGGCAAAAACAAAGCATTTTATTCTTCGGGGAGTCAATGATGATGCTGATCACTCTTAAGGTTAAATGAGTTAAAGACGTTAAAAGGATATCGAAAAACAGTTAAAGGACATTCCAAGTGTTTTCCGAAACATTCCCCGTTGGTTGTCCCGAATAGGGTCCTAAAGTCGGACATCACAAGTACTAAAGTTTGTGAAATTATAGGATTTCATGATATATTAAAAAAGGACGAGAAAGCATCGTGTACTTTCCCACGGATCCAAAGCGCGTACGTGCAAACGGAACTGCCTTGACAATCGAGTCGTCCAATTCAAAGCTATCCGAACTCTGTCTCATCGTACATCAATCGAGTGAACTCGGCACAACTTCGCGCTTCGGCAAGTCGGCCCCCCTTACACAGGTGATGACAAAGGGGTTACTAGTAACTACAAAAAGGGCATGATGAAAAATGCCTGCTTTCCAAAAATCAGGATCTTATTGCAATTTTGGGGGAAAGATATTGGCACTTTAAAGCTGTGATGACTCCATACAAACGCGCCGATATCTCACCTCCAAATTGCAATAGGAGATGTTGATTTTTGATAATCGGGCATTTTTTATCAATTAACTAAACAAACGATTAGTTCGAGATAAGCAGTGAAGTAATAATTATATCAACACAAGCGAGAGAGAGAGTGTTTCATCATGGATTTCCAAACACCGAGAAGTGCCTTGGAAAAACGAGGCGCAGCCTTTTTTTAACCGACTTCCGGAAGTGTTTGGATCCCTGGTAAAACATTCTTTCGAGTGTTTGATATCTTTTCTCACACTGATCATTAAATACAGAGAAAACCAAGTAATCAAATCGCCAAAATCTATGTTAATTAAGATCGGGTCTCCAAAGTACCGTCACTACGCTTATTCTTTGTTCAAATGTGATTAATTATTAATGTATGTTGTCATAAATCCTATTGAAGACGAATGATAACATAACAGTAAATTCTAAAACTGCTATTCTCACCAGATACACCGACTCCGACTGCCAGTTTGAAAGCTTGCCAGGTTTGACCCAAGTCATCTGACCCAGTTAAAGACTTTTTCATAATGTTCTTCCTTCGAACTGCCTGATAAAAAACAATAGAAACCTTTTAACCCATCCACTCTCAAGAGTGCAAGACCAAAATCCAAGGAAAAAAAGTGTTTTATAAAATATTTTAAAACAATGTCACAGTACCACGGACAGTTCTGCTTAAAGCCCCGATCAAATGGTGCATGATAGTTGCCCACATTTCTATGGTTTATTGACTCAATAAACCACGCGAGATGTTGGAAGAGACGAAAGCGAGTGATTTACAAGCCTTTTGAGTGCTATTAAGTCCAACATCTGATGCCGTTTGTTGCACCAATAAACCACAGAATTGTGTGGTATATTGCTTTTATATACCTAATTCAATAAAGGTTGCTTTGGTCATTGGTAATTGGGCATTGGAAAGCTATTGTTTGGCGGTCACTCAAGCAAAGCATTGCATTGTGTTCCGTATGTCAAATGCCAATTCCCAATTACCAATGACCAACTGCCAAAGCAACCTTTATTGAATTAGGTATATAATATTTCCCTGTGCATGGTTATATAATAGTTAATAGCTATGGACCAATCAGAGCGTGCGCATTATCTTCGGTTATCGCATAATCAGTGATAGTTGGTCAAAAGTCACGGGCGGCGAAGTTATCCCCTGACTCATCGCTTGACTCGCAGCTACCATTTTATGATGAATAAACAAATTATTGGCTGACATTTTCTTTGTTTTCGGGTCTCGATAGAGCATCAATAAAGTTACAGCTGAGCCCGCTACTATAACTGGCAACAGCCGAGCGACAGAATCACACGCTCGGATAAACGATTAAAACATGACTATAATCAACTGTCATCAAAATTTTGAACAAGGTCAATGATATCGCGTGATACTTCATGATAGTTCGTGTTCAAACGGGAGCGCGAGTTTGACCCGGGGGGGGGGGGGGGGGGGGGGGGGGAGGGGGTACTCCCTTATATGACCAAAACGGGGACGTGCCGTTGGACAGGTATGGTTTTTGGCATTTTTGTCCTGAACAGGGTATATAATTTAACGTGAGTCTGTCCTAAACAGGGTCTGAGTGTCCTAAACAGGGTATGGTTCCAGTTACTTTCGCGCTTGTGGCGACTTACCTTGTCGTGATTAGTATATTCATGCGAAGGCGAAGTCGTTTTCTTTACAAAGGATCAGTCTACCATTTTTTTAAAGCTCAGATCAACAACCACGCTCGAGCCGTGTCCTAGACAGGGTCCTAAAATAGAGGGTGTTGTCCTACACAGGGTAGGTATTTTCGTTTATTTTTGTCCTAAACAGGATCAGGGTCTCAGACCCTCAGCGGCACCCCTATACCCAAATATTGGTCAAGTACCCCCCCCCCCCCCCCCCCCCCCCCCCCCCCCCCCGGGGGGAGTTTGAATCAACATCAACTATCAACAGCTATTATTGACTATGATCGAAGCTTACGGAAGAGCTTTCATTTGAATGGTATATAACACCACTGAATTACAACCAAACTCAAAAGTTAAAACTACCTCTCATAACTCAAAGTTTGACTTTAATAGAGAAAGAATTAAGTTAACGGGACACTGCCCTACCGAAATAACCATTATTTCGGAAAAATTTCGCTTAGCTGATTTCCACGTTATATCGCCAAATGCCACCAGATATACAACTTAGTTCGATACTGAAAGATTCTATAGAGCAAAACAGAAGCAGTAGTTTGGAGATAAAGTGCAGGATTGCAAGGATTGTCTTGAAGTGGCAGTTACAGTTCATGAAATTTGATTTATTGACAGGCGGTCAAGAAATCAAACTTGACATTCTTGTGAAATTTTGACTTTTCTAGCCGTTATTTCGTCTGTTTATTTCTTCTTTAGTTCTCCTTCTAATTTCAAGATAATAAAATAAGCTTAAACCATAGTTAATCAAGAGACTGGTTGTGAAACCTGAGAATTGTCATTGTTCGATCTTTTTGTTATCGTTTTCCGGCCTTGACCGTGCACAACACAATAGATGTTGATCTTTTGTCCGAGCAACTGACCAATAGAAATGGTGCTATTAAGTTATTCAGTCATAGCGTGTGATCAAAAAAACAAAAACAAAAGATGTGCACGGTCAAGTACGGTTCAACATAAATTGTAGCTCCTTTGCTATCGCCATTGAAGTCTGCAAGGTTCCATAACCACTCTCTGGATTAACTAAGCTTAAACCGAGCTCCTGGCCATAATCATGAAAACACCATATTTCTCAGCCGGGACAGGGTCCCTATAATAAGCCAATGAAAGCTTTAGAAGTATTTACCCCCTTATTGCTTCGCGCTCGAATGCCAATCAACCGCAACAGATCTTAACTTTGGCGCCAAAAAAATAATCGTATTTCTTCTAAAGCTCCGACAAAAACGGCCCACTATAGAGCGTTTTCACTTGACGTCATAGCCGCCATATTGATGTTCCCGTACAAAAGAATTTTAATTAACTTCTTTTGTTAGGAACACCAACATGGCTGCCATGGCCTTTGTCATTTGAGCCCAACGGGACTGAAGGTCACGTGAGTGAAAACGCTCTATAGTCGATGATAGTTGATGATAGTTCGAACTGAACTTGAGCTTCCGTTTCAAAAGACAAGCGAGGAGTTAGTGGGTAACTTTGCTCGCGTACGTTTTGACCAACTATCACGCGCTATCATGCACCACCGTTTGATTTGACCAACATGATAGTCAATGATAGTTTTGGATCAAATTCCCACCCCAATTATCATGCACCATTTGATTTGACCAGCTTGATAGTCAACGATGGTACATGATAGTTTTGGATTAAATTCCCACCGCAACTATCATGCACCATTTGATCGCCGGCATGAAAGTCAACGATAGTACATGATAGTTTTGGATCAAATTCTCATCCCAACTATCACGCACCGTTTGATCGCAAGCACGATAGTCAACAACGGTAGATGATAGCTTGGATCAAACGCTCACCCAACAATCATGCACCGTTTGATCGCCAGCATGATAGTCAACGACAGTAGATGATAGTTTTGGATCAAATTCTCACCCAACTATCATGCACCATTTAATCACAATCATGATAATCACTTTCTTCGTGGGAAAATATTTGCGGGTGTGGCGTCTGTGTATCTGTAGCAGTTATAAAGACAAGGCTCTCAGCCAATAGGAAACTGTATTGTATGAAGTATTATACTAATAAGTTGAAGTTAAGCTATACCACACTACTGAAAAAATGATCCGCATCAGAACGAACGTACTCAGACCATGGTAAAGCTATTGCCTATAAAAACAAAGGGAGAAAAGTATCTAAGTAACAACAAACAAACCATGACAACAACAACAACAAAAACAGACTGTTAATGGTGGTTGTTCTGTATCATATACTGTCACCATATAATTAACTCGTGAATAGACGAAGTGTAAAACGAGTTATAGTGAACAGATGTATTGGTGTGTGACAAATTTTCACTCGATCGGCTGTAAACGTTTATTTGTAATTCCTCTGACCAGTGCGAACGCTTCGAGCTCTGAAAAATTAAAACCGATCTGCGGACTTCAAATGGAGTTTCAAGACTAAGCATAGATTTAAGCGATGGTATTCCTTAGTTTTTTCTGCATTTAAAGTGCCCCTGTGATCAAATTTTTGATTTTCATTTTTTTACATTTTCGTGTACAATTAGACTTTCTTACTCATCTTGCCAAATTTCAATTCATTACGAACGTCAGAAGTCATTTTGTTTCAACATTTATTTCCGAGAATTTACGGCCGCCATTAATCAACCTTGTTCCAAGACTCGGTTGCGAATAGGAGAAAGTGACGTCAAAGGCTCAAAAATACCTCACGGGATGAAATTATAATAACAATAAGTATTGAAAATCACGCGAAAAGCAACAAAAACTTTGGACTTGTTCTTCGTGCAATTTTCTATGCTGATTGTTATTATAATTTCAACCGTGAGGTATGTTTGAGTCTTTGACGTCACTTTACCCCATTCGCAACCAAGCCTTGGAACAAGGTTGATTAATGGCGGCCGTAAATTCTCGGAAATGAATGTTAAAATAAAATGACTTCTGATGTTCGTAATGGATTGAAATTTGGCAAGATGAGTAAGAAAGTCTAATAGTACACGAAAATGTAAAAAAATGAAAATCAAAAATTTGATCACAGGGGCACTTTAATGACCAGTTTACAGTGCGACCACGAAAAGCGTGAACGCCGAAAATATGTCTGGAATGTTTATTGTGTTACAACCAATCAGATTCAAGAACCAACAGACGAGTCAGGAAAAGGTATTATTTCAGTTTTACGACTTTTTTTTCAAAACACGTCCCCTTTTTCATACAGGCGTTTGTTTGTTATTTATTTGATTTTTTAGTTAGGAACTGTGAAGATAAGCAAACTGTAAGCGTTTCCAGAAATAGTCGTGCAGACATCCGGGCAACATTCAGC
Source organism: Dendrophyllia cribrosa (assembly GCA_024195265.1). Classification (NCBI taxonomy): domain Eukaryota; kingdom Metazoa; phylum Cnidaria; class Anthozoa; order Scleractinia; family Dendrophylliidae; genus Dendrophyllia; species Dendrophyllia cribrosa. Next base: position 26,320,545 of record JAJLRJ010000002.1, read on the forward strand.
TGATTTGCATTCGCTTGTTTACGCGGTCGCAGTCGTCAAATGTGCTCAGATATACCTTTCCTAGAAAAACAATTCTTCCTTTTCAATTACAAGTTACAGAAAGCTAAGTTCAAGAAATATATTGCCGTATTTGAAGGCATAATAGTTTAAATTCAGTCTTCGCAAGTTCAACGTTACCGATCTTGTGGTCGACTTGCGGTCAACAAAAATTTGATGACGTGATGAACTTTTTTCAAACCGCGGAGTGAAACCAACGGTGCGTGAAGCGGGCTGATTTTCAAGGCATTTGAAAGAACGTGCGGGATCAAAAGTAGATGTTCATGCATGCTGCTAGTTCAAGAAAAAATGCACTGATATTTTACATATACTTGGAAATTAAAAATCAGGTAGAAATTATCATGAGTTGTTTTTGTGGACTTTCTCAAGTATTTTCAAGTTGCGCGCCGATCCCGGAGCTGGCTCGAACAAAGCTTTTCGTCTGCTGGTTCTTGAATCTGATTGGTTGTAACACAATAAACATTCCAGACATATTTTCGGCGTTCACGCTTTTCGTGGTATCAAATACTCAAAAGAGTGTTTCTTCGGTTATCCAAACACCTCGAAGTCGGTAAAAAAAAAGGTGGCTGCGCCTCTTTTTTTCAATCCTCTTCATGGTGTTTGGAAATCCCGATGAAACACTCTTTCTCGTGTTTGATATATTACTTGTTGATCACTAAAGCAAATGAAAAATTTCAACCAATCACCTGTACGGAATTCTTTAAGACAGTAGACAACAAAAAATCTCCTTTCTCTTCAAGAAGAAGCCGCATCAAGTCATCCCTAACCCGCGGGCTCATGTCCACTTGTCGCGGAGACCCTGGGGCGATGTAGGTCGCAATAAGTGTCTTGGCCGAGTGATACTTGGTGTAACTACCAAAATCCTCCAGTGGTGATAGATATTGCTGAGCATTTTCCCAGAATTGCAGGCTCCTAAGCGCCATGTTTTCCTGTGTCTTCTCTAAGTACTCGCAGAGAGGGCCGCCAGCTAGTTTGTCTGACGTTAACGCCAGTAGCGTGGGCAAATTATGTTGATCTGACATGCTCATGTCTGCACGAAAGAACAACAAATAAAGTAGCTTTGCATAACGTTTTCTGAATGTGGCATAAACATAACTGAAACATGCCTACTTTTTCAGATAAACCACTATTAGATTGACAACATTATTAAAGTGTGAAGCACGCCGCGCGTATTTTTTCTCGTTCATCTAGTGAAGTAAAGACAATCGAACATTGAAAATTTTGAGAATTATGTTATGTTCATCAAATAGAGGAAGATTGTAAGCTTTCTGAAGAGACTAACTTCATTTCAAATTCATGTATGTGATGTGAAATAGGGGAGCTCTGCAACTTGATCAAGTAAGTCTTGTAACATTGGACATTTATTTTATTTAAGAATTAAGAAATAGAAAACGCTTTTTATAACAAGAGTAGAAGTTGGGGAGAAGGACAAAAAACTTTCACAAAGAAATGCTGCGTTATCACTAGACACGGTTGGTTTCCAAGGCTAGCACTCGGAAAGCCACTTACCAGTGTTACTCTCGGAGAGAATAAGTTGTTCCGGCTGGTGGGTATCCCAGGGAATCGCGACCCGTGGCTCCCCGACCATCGCAGCAATTTCAAGCCCTATCTCCTCAAATGGGATCATACGGGACGCAGACGCTCGTCTTAAAGCCAGAACTGCGGACTGCGGAGGTGATGCTAAAGATAAAAAATAAGAAAAATTACGACTAATAGTCGAAAAAACTGACGAAAGAGTTCAAATTCAAAGAGAGTTTGTTGCCCAAGAACCGTCCTTTATATTAGGATTAGGACAAAAATCGACGCTTGAATCAGTTGTGGTAGGACACGCCCCATGACCAATGTTCATTGGTTAGTTGTCTCTTACTATTATCTGATAGATTACATAATAGTGTCCAATAGACTATATACGTTGTTGGTGTAGGGTCTATCTTACACCAGCAGTGTGTGTATCCGAACACCTGGCAAGAGTTTTCAAGAACTACGGGATCCCTACGTACTTTAATCCCAACAACAATTTGAGGTCCCTTCTGGTCTACTAATGTAAAGACAAAACCAACAAGGCCAAGACTATAGAAGTCAACAGAAGTCATACAAGACATCGACATCATGTGACTCCTGCAAGCAACATTACATCGATGAAACGGCCAGAGCTTTGAGGAAGAGGCTTGGTGAACACTGTAAGCAGCCGACGTCTGCAGTCCGAGAAAGCTGTGTACACTGGGATAAGACCACAATCTTAGACAAAAAAGTAGTGGACTTCAAGCGCAAAGTCAAAGAGACAATTAGACATTTCTGCTTCACTACGCAACAGACAAAAAATATACGCCAATAGGTTTATTTTGCAGGTTTCGGCCGAGCACCGGAACTATGTACACAGTAAATAAAGCTGCACTGAGCCTAAGTACATAATATATACAGTATAACACAACTATCGATAACTACAGTGACCAATAATTGTCATCACAGTCAAACACCTAAAAGGAGCTGAGCAACCACTCACAATACCACTGTGGTTAGACGGAGGCCAGAAAAAACCTGCCTTAAAAAACTCCTAAGGGAAAAAATTGACAGGAAATCTGGGTAGGAACCAAGGCTCAAGCTCCAGCAATAAGCAGCCCTTCCTACGTGGCTATACAATTCAAAAAATTAACAAAGCTAATAGGAGAAAGCGGTGTCGGCCTAGAATGACATCCCGTGTGCTATACACAGCTTATATACGTCCATAAAATTACCCCTAATGCACCGGCATCCAAACCAACAGGGCCCAGGCCCTGTCGCTCTCTTGACGCAGAAATATTACATTTCAGGCTAATTCGTAGCCACTCAAACGCCAGAAATTCCATTTTCTCAAAGTCTGTTTTGATTGAGTTCTCGGTCAGGCGGGAACTTGCGACTTCGTCGCTCATCTCGCGACTTCGTCGCTCTCGTAAGTCGACTTGTGGGCAAGTCTTAGAGACAATCCGCATCACAAGAAAACAACCAGAGCTGAACGGGGACTGGCATGGGGAACGATCTACCAAGTCTTGACGTCACGTGTTCGGAGAGGATCACGTGGTAAAGAAAACGTGCAAGAACAACCGATGATGAAGAACCTCCTGTGTGAGTATTTGCACGCTCCGTGAAGTGATTTTTTGTCATCATGTTTACCCTGAGTTAAAGCTGCTAACACAATTTCAAAATTTAAAAAAATCCTAAAATCCAGTTGGGTTGGGTTTCACTCTAGGAGTGGAAGGTTTAAATATTGGAAAGGTTGTTAAAAAGACCACTTAAATATCTAGCTAAAACAAACAAGCTAGTTTATTCTCTGGAACGACGACCCGAATAGCGGCGGAAGACGGGCTAGGGAGGGCTAGGGCACACTTCATATAAAATGTCAGTAAAACATGCAACAACAACTTCATGTTAGCATTACGAATATAACACACGATATGGCAGTTGTGTTGAAGGAAGATCGAAAGCAACGGATGATTTTAGGAGACCCACCTGATAAGGACCTATTTATCGAGGAGCTCTCTGACGATGATTCATATGGTTCCTCGCTAACTATGCTTTGTTCTGACGCGAGTGCTTCATACAGGGTCTTAAGCTTGGGAACTGGTGTAGGGATTTGCGCGTAAGGTTGTCTTTGTCTCGGAAGATTACCATGTTCTTCTTCCAGGTTTTCCATTTCGTTTTCTTCTAAACAACATACAAATGTAAACAATAAAGATAATCAAATTAGCTTTTTTATCCAACGACACATACTCACATTGCACCTTGTGTTTTTACTTGTTCTTTTCTTTGAGGATGAAGCGGGATACAGAAAAGTAGAATCCGTGCGAGCTGTTAGGGCGATTTTCTATTAGAGGAGATTTTCTGTTAGTGAATGACGGCCTTAAATTGTCGCCAAGAAGAGATAACAACCCAATTTGGACACTGTGGACATGTTCAAAAGACAGTATACACTTTTACATATCAAACGGAACTTATCAGCTATGACTGACCACTTTCCCCCCGAAATACAGTATATTAGCTGGTATAAACTGTAAATGTGAAGAACAATGGAATTATGGGTGCATGCCATTAATATAGCATCTTTCCGTTGCTGTGTTGCGGAAATTTTGAGGTGCTATAGTAAACAAGGAAAAGTTATCTTGCAAGGCTTTGAATGCAACGCAGGCAAGAGCACTGCAAGAGGCAATCAAGTTGCGAAAGTACAAGATACACGCTGCAAAGTATCTCCCAAATTTGCGAAAAATAGAATGAAGACGGTCTTCCTTGCATGCAAATTTAGTTTTATCAGTCGATAAGGTAAATTGACCACTGCAAAGAGATTCGAGATTCACGGTCGTCAAGTCACCACATCAACAGAGTTTATGAGTTGAAAACAGTCACTTTCCCACCGACATCAGGGGTGTAGCCAGGACTTTTTCAGAGGTACACACAATCACTGTTTTCAAACACTCCCCCTACCTCCTTCCCCACCCTCAAGTCCCAAATCTTTCTCTTTTTTCGACTTTTTTAGGTACGCAGGTGCGTACGTGCATACAGGTAGCTACGCCCCTGGACATAGTACCTTTATTCATTTCTACTTTACATGCAATTTGCAGCGAAATTTTTGAGAAAGATTGAAGGGAGTGGATACTCGCGATTTGTTACGACACTTGCCTCGCAACAGTACTTTTTATCCTATTCTTTAAACAGTGTATTAACGGTCATTAATAGTCTGAAGCGTCAGCCGCGTCCTCGCGCTCACCGCTGTGGGCACCGGCCAGAGAGCGTCTGAATTCTTAGTGTTATTATGCCACCCATCGACGTCACAGACTGATTAATTTCAATATCGCATAAATTTTAACACTTGTGACTATTATGTTTGCTCTTTCTTCCTGATCGATGCTACGATCGATGAAAAGAACTGATTTTGTTTAGCATATTTGCGTGTTCAGCTTTGTTGTTCCCCAGAAATGAACCAAACTATTCTCACACTAATCCTTGACGTCACCGGACGGCATTATAACACTCAGAATCCAGACGCTCTCTCGCCGGCGCCCACAGGGGGTAGGGCGGGAAAATGGCCGACATTTCAGACTAGGTTTAAAAAGCATGTTTTCTATACACCTTATTCCAAAATGGCGGCTATTTTAATATTCTTTTGTATCCATGTAAATTAGCCCTCTTCGCCTCGTCAGCATGTGCAAAATACAAAAGAATCTTCAAGCGAAAACGAGGCTAAAAGGGCTAATTAACATGAATATAAAAGAATAATAAATGAACCGCCATTTTGGAATAAGGTGTATTGAACATTGCAACTCTGTCTGCACTGTACCCTGTTGTGCCTCTTCAAATTTCTTGCCCCATCTCATTAGGTCAGAGGAACTGAATGCGGGCTCCGATAAACACCGTTCTTTGAGCGGCGGTGAGAAGGCGCGGTATCTCAGGGGGTGAGAAAACGACAGGCTCTTTCCTACAACTCTCTCGCTTCCAGCATCTGACGATTGAGAGTCTTGAAAGGACTCGTTCTCTTCCTCTTCGACGACAGCGTTCAGTGACGTATCATCTGCTTCTGGAGTCAATGAACTTGATGGCGGAGCGTCTCGTATCTGATGCAAGAAAAATTATACGTGTAGTGGAACCTCAATTGGTCAATTTTGATGTATTAAAATTCTAGCTTGACTCCTAGGCTAAGGGGCATAAAATAGAAAAAAAAACATTATCCATTCGTGAACTTCAATGTGATTTCTTTGTTTTCGTTCGCCTAAGCCTCGGAGCCAAATAAGAATTGTAATATATTGAAATATGTGTATTCACGGACTAAAATCCACGAACATAATCTCTGCGTCTGTTATATACAAAACTCTATAATAACTGTATGTTTTTTTAGTTAAGCAATATACCGCACATTTCTATGGTATATCGGCTCAATAAACCACGCAGGATGTTGGAATACCACGAGTTAAAGACGAATGATTTTTACAAGCTTTTCGAGAAATCTAATAGTTTTTCTCTTTTTCGGTCTTTCCTTTTGAAGCAGGTATATTTGTATTTAATTATATGCATCTCTACGTATGGTTTGATGCTTAAGATATAATACAACCGGAACTCACCCCACCCAAGTGACGCAGTTCCTGCGGCATATCCTCAGGTGGCTCAACCTTAGCTTCACTTCCGATCTGGTTATCATCCACTCCTTCCCAAAACCACCTCTGCCATTCTTCTAGTTTCCTTGCGCGGATCTCCTCTTCCGTTTCCGTCACGCTCTCGGTAGACGACACGCACTGAGCTTCCATAAAATCATCTATATCCTCTTGAGATTTACTTTTGGAAACTGTAATGGCTTGATCAACTTCTGCAACCGGTGAAAATCGTTTGATCCCCGGCTTGAATTCCGGGTGACGGCGGCGTTTTTCCTCGATACGTTTCTGGATAATTTTCTTATGCTCTATGTACTTTGGAACCCAGTAACTTATCAAACGATCTAACGCCATTTTCTGTCCCGGAACAAAAACGTTTCCAGAGAATATTGAGGCTTCGGAGAAATACATTCGCTTTGTGATACTCTTCGGAAATTTGAACGAAGATTTTCTTTCTAGCCCGGGCGTACCCCCGCATATACTTGTCCATTTCATGATTTCGGGTAATTCCCTGGGGGAACCACTTCGTAGATATTTCACTTGAATATCGCGGAAAGCGAATCTTCTGTGTTCCTTTTTTGTTATCCGACGGAATCGCTCGGCCTCTATCCAAAAAAGCAAGATCTTTTGTCCTGCCGTGCCGCGGAGGAAACGATGAAAGCACCGCATACCTTCAACTGTGCCCAAATAGGTTTTTGCTTGATCATGGTCCACTGAAGTACCTACACATATGAATGAGAGTATTAGTGACGGGCCCGGAGTGAATAAAGTGGGGAAGGGGGTGGGGTGGCCCTTCGGACCTTATATTCTTGGCCACATAAGATGGGAGCTGTCCCCTGGTTCGCCACTGAGTATCATATTAACCCTTTAAGCCCTAACATCAAGAATTTAAATTCTCATTTCTTGTCCCTTTACATTTCCTATAGAAGTAGTGGGGAAAAATTGTTTGGATATCAAGAGAACTCATCTTGTGTGATCATGTCCTTAATTCTCATGGCCTTTTTTTATTGATAAGACATAAATATTACAAGGAGAAATTTGATGCAGATCACTGAGCTCTTAGGGCTTAAGGGTTGAAGGAAAAACGAACCACATCCATTTTTCAAAGACACGGGGGAGAGCTTGAAACATGCAGCCTAAAAGATTCAAGTACAATCCATTTCCATCCCAGCCATCCGCTGGTAAAACACATTAATAGTCTTAGTGTACTGATATAGTAGTTGTTATCAAATATTTAAGATAGTACGCGCACTCTCATTGGTTGATTAAACCACAAATTTAATGGCGTTATCATTCGTCAGCAAAATTACAATTTTATAAAAAGCAGAAAAAATAATCACAAAATTTTGTCTGTTTACAACTGGTGTAAAAGAACGAAATGTCACTCGCAAGTTGCTCACTCAAATACATTGTCATAACGAGCTTGAACCATGCTATCGTCGATTCAAGCGAGAAAACTGCATTTACGAATCAAAAATATTCATTTTTTCTTCATTTTTCTTTCCTAGCTGCATGAGGAATGATGGCGTATGATAACGCCATTAAATTCGTGGTTTTTAGCACGCGCAAATACAGTTGTTTTTCGCTATATAGCGCGACACCCCTAAAAGTAACGATAAATAAATATGTATCCAACGCAGCGTTAATTGTAGTTACGTGAAGGCAATGCTGCCTTCATCAGTAGTAAAAATGTGCCACATTTTTACTACTGATGAAGGCAGCATTGTCGAAACGTCTAGTTTCATTTTTAACACTTTTTATAGCGTTAAACATAACATTTTTTGGTTCAACAATGTTAGAACGTGTAGCCGGCATGTTAGATGATGTTTGTCTAACATTTTTTGTTAGAAGAATGTTTTGATTTCGATCAAACACTTGTTCTAACAAAAAATGTTAGACAAACGTCATCTAACATGCCGGCTCCAAGTTATAACATTGTTGAATCAAAAAATGTTATATAACAATGTTAGAACGTGTAGCCGGGGCTTAAAAGTAACCATAGCCGTGACGTCACGCTCTCTGTGTTTCCCGGCACAATTTTAAAACATTTCAAAGCTTTCGCAAAACTCGTAATTAAAGTAATTTCAATTACAAATATTAACCCATTAACGACCGGACTAGTTTTCAATTTTAGCAATTTTCAAAAACAGTTTTACGCGACCGTCTGCGGAGTAGATTTAGATTGCAAAAAAGTTCACAAAAACAACTTTTTTCTCCGTCTAGAATAACTAGACTGACTAATTTCTGAATAAAATAAACCAGTTGCGTATCGAAAATTGCCCGAGAAACTTATTTGGAAATCAAAATTGTAAAAAATTCACAGACATCTTTGCACAAGGCGACGTGAGTGAAGTTAGAACTATAAAATGCAAGTCTTGTTTTGCCTACATAAAATCGCTTTTCAGCCTATGTACTTAATGAATGAACAAACACACAAAAAAGGACAACAAAATCTTGTTTTGAAAAATTTTATTCAAATATCTGTAAGTTTATCTTTAAAAGCAAAACGCGTACCATTAGCGCATCGCGGAATTGTCCTTGCAAGCAAAATTGGCTAAGCACATGGCTAGATTCAAGATGTCAATCTGACTGAATTTGGGCACGTTAACGTTTTATAAACATTTCTCAAAAACTAACGAAAACACAAAGAAAAAGTCAATCACAAATTGATATAAACATAGATTCCCACCGAAATTTGTTTTACCGTAATGTTGGTCAGCTGCTTGAAAATTCTTTAAAGCTTCGCTTCTTCGGTTCTGACTTCTGAAGAAGAAATATCGATGAATTCAATTTCTCAACCATATTCTTGGGCTGCCAAATCGGGCAAGTTCACGTCACTTTCAAACGGTCTTTCAAGAACGATCAAGCGTATATTTTGAACATTTCTTCTAGTTTTCACCGAACTTTCGGTATTTTTCTGCAAGATTTAGGAGGATTCAAAGCTGAAATCGCTTTCATCCACACGGCGCTCGCTGGCTCTTGCCACAAATTTCAACTTGATTTTGACTTTTATAAAGCCAATTTTGATTGCTTCATGTGTTGTCAGATGCGCGTTTTGATTGGCTAGTAGGAAATATGATTGTCCAAAGCGTGTATTGAGAAAATCTATTCCAATCAAAAAGTAAATACACAAAATGTCCCTTCATTTGTCAAATTACTTTTGAGAAATATTTTATAAAAGCAATACGGAGGACTTTTTCCGTGTTTACATAGTCGTATCTAAACACTCGAGGGGTTGGGAGAATTCTCGAAAGTTATGTACACCCTCGTCTCGGGTTTGCATAACTGTCTCGAATTCTCCCAGCCCCCTTCGTGTTTTGATGAGGCTATGCAAACACGGAAAAAGTATATACCAAACCAGTTGATAGACTACCATGCCTGGCAGTAAATATCTGACCAATCGGGTATCTCGCTAATTAGTGTAAGGCAAGTTTAACATGATAATGACTTACTTGATGACTCAGCAGCTTCGTGAAGATGAACGCATAACAGGTACTCAAGGAACAGATCTGTTTTCCAAAAGAACTGCAGCCTCTCTTTTCTTACCCAATTCTTTACTCGATAAGGTAGGAAGTGCTACGAACAAAGCAAACAACAATGAAGAACCTGTTTTACCACGCGGGAAAAATGTGCGTATTGTTTTTCAGTCGGCGACTGAAACAAGAGCTGTGTTTACAGTGTTAATTTGATTTGTTTGTAGTCCATGGGGCAGGTTTCACAATTAATGAAAGCACAGTGAACAAGGGAAAGCATTTGTGGAACGTATGTACGGCAACGCATTTAACCACAGATGCACGGACCCCCCCCGCAAAGAGTATCCTCTCACCCATGTTTTAAATCCCATAACTTGTCTATATGTTAAATTTTTAGACCAACTAAGGAGAAATTGCATTACAATTAGAGCGATTTTCAATTGAGTGTCCAAAGCATTTCGCGATTTTATTGGTTTTGCATTGCTTCGCTTCGTGATTAGTATATGTAATCGCATAGGCCCGAGTAAAATTAAGGATTAATAATCACGCGTGTTTTCAGAAGCGACGAGGGCAATTTCTACAGAATTCCTTTCTTACGTATCATCCGATTTCATTCCTTTTTTATAACAAAATCTCCGGCGAAACATGCGAGCGCTCTGTTTGTAAATTTTCTTCAAAATCCCGCCAAGCCAACTGAATGCAACGAGAACGACGCGCTCAACCAATCACGAGTGAGAAATTTTGATGCTCGCCCAATCAGGAGCGAGTACTTTTGCCCTCAATTAAGAAAAAAATGCCCTCTTCGTCAGCCAATCAGCATTCAGTAATTTTGCCCTCTATATTATAAGTCAGAAAAATCTCGCGCCACTTTCTCAACCAATCAGAAGTAAAACCAAAGGTAATCGTGACTTCACGCGTTTTCCCGCGCTTGGCGTCGGTTACATGTATTTTCTTCGAGTTCTGATTGGTTCATTGGATTTCCTGCGTCTGTTGTGATTGGCCAGAGTGATTACTTTGGTTTTGGTCCAGATTACGATTACGCAACTGAGAACCGCGCTAAATTTAGTTTCCCCGCAGTCTTACCGACAATTCTTTTAAATGTTTGTCAGACACGATTAAACACAGAAATTGTCGTCACTAGAAGGTTGCTAGACAACCCTTGCGTTCTTCCTCACTTTGATCATCCAGTGGCACTTACACTTGTGTTACTTACATAACATGTCCGTGGAGGCCGAGGGTCAATACTGAAGTTATCACCGGTCCGGTTGTAGAATAACCTTTTACCAAACACCTGTTGGGAAGGTAAGAGTAGGAAATAATTATTATCTGACTGTGACGTGTTTTTACCTTATAAGGGAAAGAGAACACGCAAAATATCCGAGCGTATTACACAGTAGATTGCCGTATTGCACCTTAACATCCCAGTTTCAAGAAACAGGCTATTATAAATACAAGAATTTCAGTCGAATAATAAATCCCTTATTCGATAGTTCTAAGAGAGTATATGAGGACAATATGCAGTAACGCAGTAACATCCATATTCCCTGATAATATTAACACTACGGTCGCGTATGCGCAATGCGTGGTCAGAGTTAAACAGTGCAATAAAAAATAACAAAAATCAAAGGGTCCTGTGAGCCAACTCGTGAATACAAAACAACTTCGGGCCCTTCCCTCTCCTTGGCATTTTGCTTTAACGACCCCCACCCCCTGAGTCCAACTCCCCACCCTCCCCTCCTTTCAACGCCGTTCCCATGGGGCAAGTGACAACTACATATTTACAGCCGACCGAGTGACAATTTACATATTCCCCCCCACGCTATAACCAGTTCAATGCTTCGCGTATTCACTCATATTCACGCGTTCAAGAAAAGAATAAGAAAAAAGGAGCAAACACAATTTTGATTGCCGCGTACACACTGGTTCAATGTCGATCAGTTCGACTCCAAAGCACTCGTTTTGATTCCCTACTGAACGAAGCGCTGGGCACGCGAATCAATCTGATGGGAAACTGAGGCGAAACGATTATCTTACATTTTCCTGCCATTCTTTTCGATTGTGTCGTTTTCTGTCTTCTGCGGTCGGCCTAGGCTCTCTTGCACTCTCAACGGGTGTTGATCCATGGATAGTTAAAACATGTTTAAATCACGCACTCCTAAACTTGCATATGAATTTGCGCGCGCTTTGCAGTCGCGTGCTCGCGCGGTGAGCGTTTCTTTACCCGTTACAGAAAATCAAAATTTTTTCTCCAGCGTAAAACGATCAATGTTTCAAAGTCTGTAGATCAGCAGTTTATATTATTCAGTAAACACATACCGGAAGCAAAAGGAACGTGTTTAAATAGTCAACAAAAGTGGAATCGCTCAGAAGCCTCTCAAACAGCTCCTCACTTGGAATTCCTGAGGAAGGGAGATAAACATTTTTTCTTTTTAAATAAAACATTTACATTCTAAAATAAAGTGAAAGCGAAAGGGAATGAAAATTTGAAGTCAAAGATATTACCGCAAAGCGACTCCAAGTCTACTGAACCTCGATTATCGTTCATTTTTGTCATCACAGCACCAAGCCTACAAGTTTCTTTCACCGTGCCATTGTTTGTCCGTTGCCATGCACAACATTTACGCGCAACGCAATAATCGACGAAAATGTACACGTCATCGAATGCCGAGATTACAAGGAGCGCGGGCGCAGATATGCCGTAAATATAGCTTAATAAGTGTTTTGAACGTGAAAAAAAAAATAGTACAAATAAATGAAACATTGTAAAAAGTGTCATAGTGATATAGTTCACAAACGTAAATATAGCTAGTCTGTTGAAAGAATGCGTTTTTAGTTTTATTTTGTTATTTTAGCTGCCGGCAAATCTTCGGAAAAATATGATAAGTCCAAAATGACAATGGCACTCAGTGAAAATAAATAAGATAATGCAACGCGTACTTTTCTACAGAAAGATAGACGGATGAAACAAAACACATGGATAGTCTTCGGAGCTTCTTCGGCAATCTCCGGAAGGCTTCGGTTTCTTCGACCCGGTCGTAAAAACCTCAGAAGTAAAAAAAACGATATAACCGCGCGTCCTTTCCTTCCTTAGAGATATAAATAGATAACCTTTATTTATACACGATAATAAATTAAAGCTTTACAGCTTGTGGGGTCCTCTTGTAGTTAAAAAATAAACTATGACCTAACCTTAATAAGTTCTGTCTAAATTCTAAATTCTTACTTTAATATATTTTGCGCTAAAATGCCTTGTTTACTGTACACTCCTTTTTTATAAGAACGTCGAGGCTGTGGTTTATTGGCCAGAATTATAAGAACCTGCTAAGAACGTATCCAGGATGAGATTTTGCTAAGAACTTCTGGGTGTTTCTTGGTGTTGCGGAAGCCATTGTTGTTTAGCTTTTGTGTTGTGGTGTGGGTATTGTTCAGTGTCTTTTGAATCTTTTGTTTTACGTCATTTGGTGATCACACCATCCGCAACACCAAGAAACTACCGAACTTCTTTATTCTGTCCTCTGGCTTATTTTTACAATTAGCTCACCAAGAATAAAATAAAGTGTAATAATTTGTTCGAAAAATTTACAGTCCAACTGAGCCCAAAATGCTTGAATTTTTTGATGTTGCAGGTCGTTTCCATAATAAAACAGAAAATATGTATAACGATTAGGAAATTGGTAGAACTTGGCCAATTTTTCTTTCTTTTCATTCACAACTATGATTCACCGAAATACTATATAATTTATCTTAAGCACATTGAAAGACCGTTTTCAGGCTCAAAGCGCAAAAAATATATAAGGGAAAGTTCATTTATTATGACAAGGGGGGATGAAGATATTGAAACTCAAAGCTTGAAATTTTAGCAGTCCCCCTCGCTAGCATTTCAATTTTTTAGGAGCCCCCCCCCCCCCCCCCCCCCCTGGTAGTCGTAAAAGTTTCAGACCCCCCTCCTAACCCAAGAATTTTTTCAGAGCCCCCCCTTCGGGTGTCTAAAAATTTTCGGAGCCCCCCTCAATATCTTCATCCCCCCCCTTTGTCATATTAAATGAACTTTCCCTAAGAACGTTCAGTACCAGCTCGGCCTCAAGTCAAAAATTGAAGGTTCATATATAAAAAAAGAGTGTATTCCGGATTCGTGGTAATCCATAATCTTTTCTTTGCAGATTCATAAAACCATTACTCTTTTGAAGTGAATTATGGTTATAGGTATTTATTACACGACTAAGACAGTCAGAGAGCTAATAACTAAAATCAACCAATGAGAATGCTCGATTGCCGGTCCAATATTCTCTAAGCATTGGACCGGGCATTGTCCCGAATGATCGCGCGCGATCCTCCCGCCGGCAGGAGTCGTGTAATAAATCTTTTATTAACCAAGCTTGCTTGGGACCGTACTGGGAGAATATAGGCCCTCGGTCTTTTCTGTACGGATCTCGCTGTGCTCGGTCCGTACTGTCAAGACCTCGGGCCGATATTCTCCCACTACTCACCTCAGTGTCAGTGGCCAGTGGTGGATGATGTTGTTGCTGTTGTCGTTTACCTCGCCACATAAATATCCACCACTAGCCACCTCCACTTAGGTGAATAGTTGTTAAATATCCATGAATCTGGGATTAAATCAAATCCAGAAGTACATGGGTGATTTTTGTATGTAAAAACCTTCTTTAGGAAACACATTAGTTTGAAGATTTATGTCATTACTAAACCATGTCCTCTGAAAATTGTATTTTCTCTTTTCGTTACTTTGTCAGAGAAAAAACTTTGTCAAACATAATCAGTTCCATTTTACGATCTGTACACAACAACAAGTTCTGGTTGTCCTTGAGCCAAGTTCATTTTTGGTGGCATATCATTAATGACTGCAAATAATTTTTTTTCGTGCAAAATTGAGTGTTTGAGGCATGAAAATAAGAAACATTATTATTCGACATAGCATTCCAGAGTGCAAATCATATCAAAACAAGTACAAATATGACACGTTATTACACTCTTCTGACTATGTGCTAGGAAAAACAGTTTCAAAAACTTAGTTTTAGGAGATTACTGTTGTATAATAACTCGTCAGTTTTATTTTTGTGAAAATACTCAGCCATATTACACAATTTCACGCTGAGCTAGTTGATAGGGCTTATATTGCTTTTTGGACCGATTTTCATTTCTTGCAGGATCAAGCTAATTTTTGGCAGACTGACTTATTTTGACATGACAAACATTGTTTCGTATTTTTTCTGCTGATTTGTGCCTCGTTTTGGAGAAAATTAATAACGTTGCAAAAAAAACAAAAACAAAAAAAAAACAGCATCTTTGGAAAGCCATGCAAAGGTATTGTTTAACCAAAAACAAAAGAAATTTATTTCTCGAAAACAAGGCACAAATCAGCAAATAAATTATGGAACGATTAGACTACGAGCAGTCTCTCTTTCCCAGCTTAGTCCGTCGAGCGAGAAACGAAAAAACATTAGCGAACGGATAATGGCCGCGCGAAACTGGGGGCGAGGCATGTTTTTTCGTTACTCGCTCGACGGACTAAGCTGGGAAAGAGAGACTGCTCGTAGTCTACGGAACGATGTTTGTTATGTCAAAACAAGTCAGTCTGCCAAAAATTAGCTCAATCCTGCAAAAAATGAAAATCGGCTCAAAAAAGCGATATGGGACCTTTTTGCAGAAAAGCCTTTAGTTCTCATATTGTTTTCTTCACTGAAATGTTCATCTTGAAATGCAGAACAAGCTGATTTAAAATGACAACATTGATGATGAAGAAAACAACACCTGAAGCCCAGACAAATACAAATGTGTTCATTCCCTGAAACTCCAAATAGTATGCGGCAGTCAGCCACAGGCCCTAAAAAGAATAAAAAAAAGTTAATAACAGCTACCATAAAATGCTGATTATAAGCCCTGTGCATATCCAACTTTGTAAGGGGTTTTCGTGGGGTTTTAAGTGAAGGGCTTATATCTGGGGGGCCTTATAAGTGGCAAAAAAAACTGTTTCGGAATGAGCTGATTAGTGATAAGACATAAGCTGGGACTAACATTCATGCACAGCATTTTTCAAAATACGTTTTCCATGTCTTGTTCACTGTGGTCAGGCTTCCCACTTCGAACTCATCATCATCATCATCATCATCAATGACATTGTAACTGTCATACTCTTATTAATATTACAGAAAAACATTGATCAGTTACATTAAGATTTGATGAGACAGCAATGAAGCTATAACTAAACTTATAGTTCTGCAATCTACATGCCTTATACTTTCCTAATTTTCTATTTGAAGTTGAAAGTATAAGCGGGGAAGCTTATAAACAGCATTTTACGGTATTGATTTAAGCAATAGGCCATGCATTTCTTTGGTTTATTGGCTTAATAAGCCACGTAGGATGTTGGAACAACACAAGAAGAGATTGTAAGTCATGAGCCAAAGGCAATTGATTTACAAGCTCTTTGAGTGTCATTCCAACATCCCAATTAGTTTATTGCACTTTTAAACCATAGAAACGTGTGGTCTGTTGCTTTTATATAATAACTTCATTATCCATGTATCTGGATAGTGTAATCATTGGTCCCTTCTATGCTAACTTGATCATTCTCAGGTCAATCCTTAAAACTCCCCCATGGGCTCGTAATATTGCACCTAGTCCTTTGTAAAATATGGAAAGAAGTCGCTACTCTAACTATGTGTACCTCTAAAATTTTTGGCTTGTGAGATTGTAAACAACGTAGTTTTGTTAGCGTATTCTGAATCATTTCAGATTGACCAGAATATGTCCCAAAAAATGCGCCCTGGTCTGCGAGCAAATTAATATGGTCTATAAGAAATACTGGTTACCCACCTGGCTAGCAAACCACGCTGCAATAAGAACTAATGCTCTCCGTAATGTTATGTTTACAGAATCAAGGATCAGTGGCAGAAGACACAAATACCACAGGAAATACTGCACAGGAAACAAAAACCATCTTCAATTAAACCACTCAAAAATGTTTTTCAATAACATTCATGCCTTTAACATGTTGGCTTTCCAGTGGACAAAATAATCTGATTGAAAATGTTGGAGACTGAAAAAAATGTTCCACCCCTAGCGCCTTATTTTTTGCCGAGATAAGTGGGGGGCCTCCCTCTCCCGGATCTGCCACTGCATTGCGTGTTTAGAGAGGTGGTTTAAACCCAGGACCCTCACCACTACATTACAGTGCCCTTTAAAATTTCATTTTGTGAAACAATGAATAATAAATAGTACCAGGCAAAAGAACTGCCAAAGAGGTTTGATTTGAATGGTCACACCATAGGATTTCCTCAACAAACTAAATAAAGCAAATCAAAGGCTTCTAAGAGCCAACCCGTGAATAAGAAATGATAACGCGTAACGCAATATTGTGGTAAACTTATGCTTTCACACTGACAAGGTTCGATATTTTTATAAATTAAACTTAAGGATTTTTGATGAACGCAAAAAAAAAATAAACAGTACATTACTTTGAAAATGTCTAGTCCGAAGAAGAAAGAAAAACGAGAAGAAAAAAGGAAGAAAAGAGATCCTGAGCTGGACTTGAACTCGCACCTCCCAACTCCACTTCCCGACACTAAACCACTCAACCACTCAACCACTGGGGAACACATGCCTAACAAAGACTAAATTTACATTATTTAAAGGTAGATAGATTTTTATGTTGCATTAAAGACTCCAAATGCGAAACATCTTTAAGCTTATTGTTGTTTATATTCGTTTACAACAAAATAGTTATCGTTATCGCTGGATTCACCCTTAACCTTTAATTCCCTAGAGCACCAAAAATAAAAATTCCAGAAAAATCTCAAATTTTATTTTGTAAAATATTTGAAAACGAATGGTACCATGCAAAAGTATTGCTGAAGAGGTTTTATTTGAATGGTCACACCATAGGATTTCGTGGACAGACTCAAAAGTTAGAACAAATGGTACCATGCAAAAGTATTGCTGAAGAGGTTTTATTTGAATGGTCACACCATAGGATTTCATCCACAGACTCAAAAGTTAGAACAAATGGTACCATGCAAAAGTACTGCTGAAGAGGTTTTATTTGAATGGTCACACCATAGGATTTCGTGGACAGACTCAAAAGTTAGAGCTACACCACATGTCTGAAAGGGTTGAAGTATCACACCCCTGATATCAGGACTGGTACATTACTTACCTGTGATGTGCATACTTTGTTGAAGGTTACAAATGCAAATGTTTGCACAAAGCAGCAGAAAGAAATGTCACGATAATACACAATACCAAATGTGACAGTCAGAACAAGCTGAGGAATAAAGGAAGCCAGGCCAAGGACCGATGCCCATCTAGATCCTTCAACCAGGTACATCATGTAGAAATACACTGAAAAGTTATGCTTTACATCTTGCCTTGTTACATGATACAGGTAGGTGTGCTCAAGAAATTCAAAACCATACCTGTAGAGACAAAAAAATGAAACACTCAGAAACATTTACTATTGACTAAAAAAAGGATGTGTTGGTCACTATAAAACCCCCCAGGGGGGAGGGGGGGGGGGTACTCCTATATAAAATGATGGGGATACTTGTCGGAAATTTTCAAAAAACACCCTAAAAAGTACCAGAATCTCGTTTGATGGGTGTTGCTCAAAAGAAGTTTTACTTCTGAGAGGTACCAATTCAAAACAACACGTCATATTTCTGTCATATTTTTTTGGCTCAATACCCTAAAAGGTACTGCGGTAATTCTAATGGTGGTCATTTTAGATTTTCGTACCCTTACACGGTACCAAACTACAAATTTTGACCCCTAAAAGGTACAATGAGCACCCCATCATTTTGTTATATGGGAGTCCTCCCCTGGATAAAAACATGGTTGATGGACCTCTGAGCTAAGTTGCCACTAGGGGGTCTATTTCAGTAGAATTTTAGCATCTGATGTATGTGGGGGAGGGGGGGGGGGGGGGGGGGGGGGGTTTGGGAAGCAGCGAAATGTAAATAGTGTCTCTTTACACTGATTTATACACCTAGGTGGAGAGAGACAGGGTGAAGTGAAGTTTCTTGTCTAAGGTTAAAACTGCAGAGGGATACTAAGGTAATTTTCTTTTCTTTTTTAGTAGAAAGATTTTTAAGGTTGGTAAGGCTGCCCCAGTGACAAACGGTACATGCCAATCTCGAACAGAATTTCCCATTCTGGAGTTTTGCTTGCCATTTAAACAAACCGCGGACCAACCGCTTTTCCTTTGTAGTAAACACTCTTTGTCTTTGCAGACGGAAGTGTTGGTAAATACTAAAGACTTAAACTTAGCATCATACCTGTTATACAGTAGTCCAGTTAATCCTAAGAATGCTATGGCTGAAATGAGAGCAAACTTAACCCTTTGGGGATGAAGAATAAATGCAGCAGTCTGACGAATCAATCCAAATAAATTCTGTTTATCTTTAGTCTTATGCACGTCTGGTTTCTTGGAGTTGTAAACATTGTCACCCACAAGCAAAACAAGCGGCAAGCCATAAATGATGGGAAAGATTTTAAAATGCACAGAAAGTGCGAAGAAGATAGCAGCCAATGGGATGTTTTTAATGAGGACGAAATATATAGTTGCAAGAACCAGCACAGCCATGATTGACTCTGCATTTCCTCTGGTTGACACAGTTAAGGGAAGTGGATTGAACAACCACAGCCATGAGGCAAAAACAGCTCGGCGATCGGGACACTCTTGCACACAAAGAATCTTATACAGTAAATATCCAGCTAGTACATCGAACAGTACAAACAGAAATTTGCCAAAACACATGTGCAGTGAAATATTTGGAGTAAGAATGAGAGAGAGAAGAGGCGTGTAGCGATATGTCGGTCTCAAATATGGCGAGTTGCCTTCCGCGATGTGGCGAGCGGCGTCCGTAAAGACGTGGTAATCAATGTCTGTATACTTCACCACCATGTTTTTATCTTGCCATTCGCCGTAACCAATAAGGCAAAACCTCAAAAGTAAAGCGAAGAAACATGTTAATCTGATTCTACCAGTGAAAGTCTCCTTCGCGTCCGCCATGTTTAATGCTTGGTAGCCAAACCTGCATCCCGTGATGCAATTCAATCGTTAAATGAACATGGCGGCGTTCGGAACTCATTTTTTCACAGCTTTTCAAGCTGATTTAGAGGCTATATATTCCAAGGTAATCATCTTAATTCAAGAAATGTTAGTTCTGTTTTCTTAGATCATTTGTAACACGTCATATCGGTTTATTATAGCTGTTTTCCCCTGGTAAAATTGGAAGATTTAAACATGACGCTTTCCCGCGCATTCGAAAAATTATCCGAACCCCGTGTCGGAATATTTTCCTATTCGGTAAGATTTCCGTATAACCCCATACATTAATATTATAAATGTATGTGCTAGTGCTTTTCTTTAGGCATTTTGTTTTAGTTTTTATTTCAGTTTTTTACAGTCAAAATACTCAGCGCGTTCCACTTATTATTTGGGAATAACTTTCATTAATCAGACGAAAACGCTCATCAAAATTCAGGTTTTAAATTGATTATTGGAATCTTCTAACTGTAGCCTCATACGAAATAACGAATGTTGATTGGTTTATTGACCGACATGGGTTAAAAGTTCACAGGCAAAATACGCAACCATTGGCCGCCGTTGGTTTCAGAGAATTCAGTCGCTTGGACTTCATAGGAAATTTTCTTCACTTTCAGTGAAAATTTCTCTTTCAGTACCAGCACACTAGCATTTTAAGAATTCTTCTTCGGAGTTTTGTAAATGCAGAGTTTCTTTATGTAAAAAAAATACTCAGTGATGAATTTTTCTTGAGCGATCAGAAATAGGTCAGATGTGTCAAGCCGCCAACTGTTGCCTGCTTTGCACGTGAACATTCGCCTGATGTCAATAACAAACCAATCAGCATTCGTTATTTTGAATGAGACTACCGTTGGAAGATTCCAACAATCAATTTAAAACTTGAATTTTGATCAGCATTTGATTTCAATATCTATGCAATCCGTTCCCGATTAATGAAAGTCATTTCCAAATAATAAGCGGAGTATTTTGACTGTAAGAACCGTATGCATTACTAATGTATGGGGTTATACCGAAATCTACTTTTTAAAGAAGCCAACAAAAGTAAGAACCCCTCGGATGCAATCTTCAAAGGTGCTGACGAAAAAAAAAGTAGGATGTCGGAATCTGGCCTTCCATTTTTGTCTGCAAACCCCGGCTGTATATATCATATATACGACCGGGGTTTGCAGATAATAATGGAATTAATGATTGTTGTCGACACAAACTTCAAGTCTTCACTGGTTATAATACAGATCCCCAAATACACTGAATGCAAATATGGTCGTCGGGCAATTTTTCATCCGGCCAAGTTTTCAGAGAAATGAAAGATATCACGTAAACAAGTGCTGCTAAGTGTATCATCTTGCAAAGTTTGAGTGTTTTTGGTTTATGTTGCAAAGTTATGGCTCACTGAAATTTTAAGCATTTGTATGAGAAAAGACATTTTATCCTGACTAGCCTCACTTTCATGTTTTTCCCAAAATTTGATTGCCTATAACTTCTCCTAAAATAAGAATATGGCCTTAAAATGCACACATTGACTTGTTTTGACCTGATCTTTATCATTATTCAATTGCTTTACTTTTCTTGAGAACCTGTCCAAACAAAAAAAATGTTGGACGGCCATATTTGCATAATTTCGGTGTATGTGCCAAGTTTGATTGAAATAAAATTTGAAGGGTTGGAAGTGGGAGTGGAGAGGCTTTGTTGTTTTGAAGGCTTTGGAACATTTCTGAGGGTTTCATGAAGAGTACTTACACTAAATTGGTAAATTACCAAAAGATTGTGTAATAGTTGTGAAGTGTCAAACATTTTGGAAAACTTGGTCAGGACTTACAAAAATATGGTAAATTGTTTGAACCCAGTCTGCATTCCATGTGAAAACCTAAATCCCAAATCCTAAAACCTAACCCTAATCTAGCCTGCATTCCGTGTGAATCCTATGCTAAAGAGATGCCAAATGTTTTCAAAAGGCTAATCCAAGGGCCTCAGAAGTGTGATCATCCACTCAAATTTATTTCATTAAATCAAACAAAAAATCTACAGTAAACTTAGCTGGACATGGGTATTCAATAACAACATCTCCATCAGAGTCATCGATGAGTTCAGTCACGCTGCATTTGACTCCACCTTGGCGTTATGATCTGGGTTTACTGTTATGGGTGGAAGAAGGAGGGGAGGGGTGGGGAGAATATTATTTCAAATCATTTCCCCACATGGGTGGGGACAGGAGTGATTATTTCAGGGATGAGAGCAGTGAGAAATTCAGTAACAGTTGTTTGAGGAAATATGGTACTTTCATTTGGTGCTGTTTGTTTGATGCAAAATGAAACTCTGTATTATTTTGTTGTCTTGACCTTGGGCACATTTGGGAATGAGAGAGTTAATTTTTTGAACAGCCTACAATTTCCTTGTTAAATTTATACATGTGCTCATTTTGTAGTGCAGAATTTACATGTACTGTGTGTTAAAATAGTATTTTTCTACTCTTAGTACACCCAACCACTTGAGGAGGAAGCAGTTGATGAGATTTACCTCAGTGAATTTTGTGCTGAAGGTAATGTGCATTGTTGAACAGCTATGAGTTCAGAATATGTTATTGGTACCATAAATCCTCTATTAAGTCCCCTGGAGGCTTATTTATTTCTAGCTCATTTGAGGGTGTGTGGGGAGGAGCTTAATAGAGATGGGGCTCAACAGAGTGGGGGACTTATTATAATTTATCGAAACGCCAGCAGTTCACCCCCTTGTAAACTGACAGATAATATCCCAGACGTTTTGAGTACAAAAAATTCCACAAACTTTTAAATCTTGAATTTTGTTATATGGAATTAATTAGTAACTAGACCAATTCAGACATTTTAGGGATAATCATGCTCGTAATTTCAAATTGACCTTATGCTATGTGCTCAGCCAATTTGAAATTACTCACCCAATTCTCCCTAAATTGTACTCCACTCAATTTGCCACTCAAGAAACATCGGGGAGTCTAAGCACCAGCTTTTGGCACTAGGCTTTCTGGGATCGTTTGGGTAACCAGCCTTTATTATTTAATTATGATAGGTTGATGGTTTCCAAAGGCAGCCATTAACCAATCATAGCTCATCATTGATTACCCAAACGATTCCAGAAATCTTAGTGCCAAAAGCTGATCACAGTCTCCCCACAGCTTCTGGAGTGGCAAGTAAATATTTCCAATTTTTATCCTTATTTTACAGAACAAACTACAGACAGCGATGATAGTCATGAAGATGATGAAGAAGAAGATGGCACAACTACTGCTGACGGCGCCACTACTGCAGATGATGAAGATGATGGTTGGGAGTCTAGTGCGAGTGGGCCTAGTTATCTGGAGGACCTTCCTGATGGGTACTCTTCTGTTAGTGAATTTGAAGGAGAAGAACCTGATTGGGCCCCTAATACCAATACAGGCATCTGTAATGCAACTTTCCTCGTTGACAGCTCTGAAGTTCATCCATCCCTTAGAGATCAAGGGTGGTCCAACCTTTATAACAAACCTGTATCTGTTGTTCAGTCTATCATGTCGTCAAGGGTAAAATTGCCAGGTGTAACACCATCCATGAGGAATGCTTCTCCATCTAAAGAAGATTGGTCAACAAATGAGGACAACAGCTATGATTCTAATTGTAACACAGATCTTGTCGCAGCTGTTTTGTGTTCCCGGAATAAGATTGCTCTTGCTCTAGCTGGAATCAGTCAAAAGAAGTCACAGAGATCTTCAAAGAAAATTTTACCTTGTTTAACAAGCAAAAGTGGCAACAAATTCTGTTCAACTGGCAAAAAATCCTGTCTAACAAGTAAAACCGGCAAAGAATCCTGTCCAACAAGTAAAACTGCCAAGGAGTCTTCTTCAACAATCAAAGGCGATAGAGAATCTTATTTAACATGTTTGAAAATCACAGAAAACAATACCAAGGAAAGATCATCCGTGCATTGTCAAGAACCAATCAAGATTAATGTGAATAAACGTCCTCATCTGGAGTGGGATAACAAAGAGAGAAATGTTCTTAACTCAGAGAGATGTCAGCCAATATGCCCTGGTGAGGACAGGCGACTTCCTTTTGTTAGGCGCCGTTCAGTTGAAATAACCTCCACTTTTTCCAAGTTAAAAACAAAGTCCCCACCAAAGAGTCTAAAGCTCAAAACAGAAAGCTTTGACAAGCTTCGAGTGAGCGCTTTGCCCGTGAAGAGAAGAAGTACAACATTGTGTAAGCAGATTGGATCAAGTGATGGTAAAGGTTCAATTGTAGAAGGGGGCCCGATAGATTCAGTGATCACGTCCCCTTCTTCTAAAGCACTTGGTAGATTGTCCAGCAACCGGAACACTCTCCTACTTACTCACTTACAAAGCCCTGTATCTCCTACGCAACCATCGAGGTCACCTAAGGCCATGCGTCGGAGATCGTCGCAATTATTAAGAGTAAACAAAGATGAATTTCCAACTGATTCAAATTCCGCAGTGGAAAGAAAAGGGGAATGCTGGGAGTATCCAAGAAATCACCAAGCCTGCAAGGGTGCATTCCTTGGAGAAGGAAATGAATTTCACGATAACTTTTCACCCACAGTAAAGCATATTTCAAGAGATTCCACACAGGACACGGCAGTTGCAGCAAATTTTTCAAAAAAGTCGGTGATTTGTTGGCCCGGAACAGAAAGCAAACACGTAACGACATGTAAAAATGGAATTACAAAGAGCAATCTTAGTCCACGCGCGGTCTTGTCCTCGCTACAGAAACTCAGTGCCTTGCTAGAAAGTAGTGAAGCTGCGATGCAAAAGTTAAAAGCTTGCAAAGAGAAACTAGAATCTAGTCCGGTTTCGGCGATAAAGAACAGGCACGATCATAAGCTTTTGTGTTCAAAGAACAATGATTTTGTCATTTCAAATAAGTCCCGTACGCCTCCTGTGACAGACAAGGCTTTGGAAGAGAAATGCGAGTCTTATCCATCTGAAGTGAAGAACAGAGGTGTTCGTAGGCTTTCGTCTACAAAGGGCAACTGTGGTGTTACTGGAAATTCAGGAGAGAACTTGGTAGTCTCTCGGAAGAATTCTAGTGACGATCGTGACTGCGTATTTGGTGCCCGAAAGAGCAATGACAGAGATGATAGTGTCAATAAAGTTAATGACAGCGCATTCAACTGTAAGCGGGAGGCTAGCAGTCCTTTTTATATCCTGACCAATAAAGAGTATTTATCTACAGATCGACCTGCCATGCCACTTCAAAGAAAAGACATGGTATCAAAACAAAAAGGAGTGAGAAGTGCGAAATCGTGTGCATCTAGTCCAAGTGGGAGAACAAAAAACAATATTGTACTGTCGGGTGATCATGGAAACAACAGTCCACCCTTAACCAGGACTCCTATCCACAAGAGAAAAGCAAGAGAAAGTGTTGCCATCGATACTCCGGATTCATTACCTAGAAAACAACCCAAGAGGAGCTCACCCCTTTCCAGTTATCTTGAACAAGGCCCGTCATCATTTATTACTTCACAGTCCTTACATTGGCATGGAAGAGAATCCACTCCTGTAAAAGGAAAGGAAGTAAAGAGATTAAGAATTGAAGGATTCTCATTGCAAAACATGAAGCTTTTGTCGCCAATCAGACGACCTGTGACAGCGTCATGTAATTCCGTGCAAGGCGATTTTACATCTCCCTGTAAGGGGCTTGGATCCTGTGATAAGTCATTTTGTTTTGAGTGTTGTTAGAACAGTCCTACATGTACAACGGCTGTTGTAGAACAAAACCTTAATTAAGCATATCTGGCCAATCACAACTAATGTAAATAATGCCACTAGCCAATCAGAACATGAAGCAAGACTTCTAACTGGTGCCAAGCGCGCGAAAACTCGCAGCTGATACCAAGCGCGCTCGGAAATTTGCTACGGGTACCAAGCGCGGGAAAACGCGCAGGAAAATGCGCGGATGGCTTTGACTTTGCTTTTGATTGGTTTGGACGAAGGCGTGTTCGTTTTAACTGGTTAAATGGCACAAGTGTTTTTCAGACAATGAATGAGCTCAGCAAATGCCGGCAAAGCCATAGCCGAGACACACGCCTCTATGTTAATAATCACTCTAATTCACTACATTTTAATAGGCCATTTCCGAGTTACGTTATGCCTCGTTGTCAAAGCGAGGCTAGGTGCACAACCTTTCATATGAAGATGAGTTTTATTTGCATTTGAATAAAAAATCATTTTCATATGAAAGGTTGTCACCTAGCCTCGCTTTGACAACGAGGCATACATACATACATACATACATAAACTTTATTTTAACTCGAATAACAACTTGGAAATGGCCTATTGGTGTGAATCTCGGTGTAGTTTGGGGCTGTGGAAAAACCTAGCATATTTTTAATTCTTTGAATTGTGTTATAGTTGAGTTTTAATTGATAAAATACCTGTAACTATGTGTCTACGATACTACATTTTCAACTGTAGGTTTTTGATCAGACATATAACTTAGCCCGCCATTTTCATTGTTGAAGTTCAAGCAACATGACAAAAATATATATACAAATATAAATACATATTATATTTTTATTTAATAATCATATACAAACCACAGCAACTTGCTGTATAAAGCAAAATATAACACTGCGGTGGAGAAGTCCTGCCAAAGGGGCTTGTAAATATTGTAATTTTGCAGTAATCCTTAAATATATTTTATATACCAACTAACGAGAAGTTTTATGGGGCAGTTATTTGAATTTTGGAAAATATTTTAATCTTTTTTTGACAGTTGTTCCCATTTGTTGAAACTGTTGTCGCGTTTTATTTCTTAAATTGTATTATAGTTGAGTTTTAATAAAATATCTGTATAACTGTGTGTCCATCACACTATTCTCCACTATAGTTTTTGATCGGACGTATGACTTACCGTGTGGTGCAAAGTTTTTGGCGGGTTCTGATGTTTCCGATTTTTGCTTTTTTCCACGATCCGCATTTAAAATTCCCGCAAAAATTTACTCCACTATCACTCCTACTAAAGTGCAAAGAAGTGGTCACCGAAAATATTTCTGGACTGTGTGGTAATCCTGAGAGTCGATAAGTTTTAATGGTAAATATCGATTGTGGGATAGAACGTGACTCTGAAGACGAAGTAGAATACCGGAGTGAAAAATGTGGTAACTGGTGATACTGCATTAAGTGGTACCGAAGTTGTTGCTAATCCATTGCCAGGGCAACCGGAGGTTTTGCACCATTGAGAGTTCGCAACTAACGAGTTCGCTAACACCTTGTACGAGTTCGCTCCAAGATTACGAGTTCGGTAGCTGGAGCAATGTTTTTTTTTTTTCGTTCTAAAACGCGAGTTACACGAAAGGTTAATGGAGTCCATGGATATTTCTCGTTCTAAACGCGAGTCATAGGAAAGGTTTATAGAGAACATGGATATTTCTCGTTCTAAGCAAACTCGTGTCAGGTGGGAGCGAACTCGTTGGTTGCGAACTCTCAATGGTGCGAAACCTTCGTAAAATATTACCAGAGCAATCAGCCACACTGGCTAGGGCATATGTAGCTGTAATAGAGTGATATCGATTAAGGTGTTTTGCATCTGCACGTTGTTTCACCTGTATTTCGATTGCATGTGCTCAAATATTGTACACAACCAGGAGTAATAAGCTCCTGACACGACTTCCTGCAATTGGCAAAAATTCATTACTAGCAAGAAAAAAACGTTTCCCAATCGCAAAAATTAGTTTCCGCAAAACAGAAAAAATCACCCATCCGCAAAACTAACCTCCAGCAAAAATGTAGTGCCCGCGCACGATTTAGTCTAGTTTCCATATCATGATATGGAAACTGGACAAATCATCGTCGGAATCGTCCCAGTCGTAGTTTTTTAGGAAATTTTTTTAGGGAAACAGGGAAAAGTGAAACAGGGAAACAGGGAAACAGGGAAACAGGGAAACCGGGAAATCGGGAAACAGGGAAACAGGGAAACAGGGAAACAGGGAAAAGGGCAAAGGGAAACAGGGAAAAAGGGAAAAGGGAAGATGAAGAAGGGCAGGGACTGGTACCAGAGGGTGGAGGTAGGGGGTAGGGGGTTGGGACTAGCCTGCAAGCAAGCTGTGCTGGGTTAAAGGGGATTAGGGAGGGAATGAGGGGGGCCTCTCTAATCCCCTTTAACCCAGCACAGCTTGCTTGCAGGCTAGTCCTGTAGGGGTTTTGCTTTTTTTTTCTAGATTTGCACATTTTTAAACGAAATTTAGTATTCAATCGTTTATTAATTTTGTTGAATTATTACTTTTTATCGTTTATTAGTTTTGTTATTTATTGTTATTTATTATTTTATTAATAAGAAAAGACAACAACCTACCATGCAATAAAAACTATAATAATAACCACAAACCAATGAAGAGTGCCCGATCTCTCGTCTGATCTTTGGTCTTTAATAACAACTATAATAATTGGTTTTGATTAAAGATAGACATACTTACACATACGGTTTTTGATTACGATTTTTTTGCATTTTTACACACGTATTTTTACACATACGATATTTGCCGCGCTCTCCAATGCTAATTTTGTCGCAAGTGTAAACTTGCGGCGATTTCTGTGCGATTCGGGTGCGACATTTGCTGTGATTTTCCGAGGTCTAGATCCTAGATGGAACACTTATGCATAAAGTAAAGTTGAGTCCATTGGTATCCGACCCAGTTTGGTGGATAGTTCTTGTGCTTATAACTGGCGGCCTTTTTTTAACTTAAGGAACTGATTAATAATTAACCAATGGGATAAAGTGACTGAT
Source organism: Dendrophyllia cribrosa (assembly GCA_024195265.1). Taxonomy (NCBI): domain Eukaryota; kingdom Metazoa; phylum Cnidaria; class Anthozoa; order Scleractinia; family Dendrophylliidae; genus Dendrophyllia; species Dendrophyllia cribrosa. The sequence continues at coordinate 26,348,998 of JAJLRJ010000002.1, forward strand.
TTTGAAAAAAAAATTATATATCAAAATAGTGGGATTTCCCATAAAATTGTTTTGAAAAAAAAAAACACCTTAATGAAAATTTTTCCATGAAACCAGTGATGTTCCCGGTCGCCCCGATCGTTTCGATAGTTCTTCAAACGATCCGGACGATCATATGGAAACCATGTTTTAAGTCCCCCCCCCCGCCCCACACACACACTCCACTCTCTAATAAGCCTCCCTTTTTGCAGCGAGAAATTTATTAAGCTCCCCCCTCCCCCTCCGTCCCTTTTCCTTCACAAACAAAACAATGGGTTTACCACGTTATAAAAACCTGTGAAGCTCACGAGTGACGTAAAACAAAGGAAAGAAAACATATAAACAATAAAGTGCACGACAACAATAGGTAGCAATAGGTAGAAAACAAAGGCAGGTTTTTACGCCGAGGATGAGCCAAAACAATAAATTAACGACAGACTGTGTTACGGGCACATTTTTACCGTAACAATCCAGACACGAATTCACCTACAGTACTCGCGAGCTTTGAGGAAATATAACCGTTACTTGTACTAAACTGACAATTCGTTATAACGGTAATCATGAATGTATTACGCTTCATTGATCAATCGAAGTATTGTTTGTGGACAATTATTCTTGTGCAGGTTAGAGCCCCCTCCCCCCTCCCCCTTAGAAGACGCTTGAATCAAACGCGCTTGAAATAAATGAGCTACTCGAAGTCTAGCGACACATCAGTAAAGTGTATACAGAGATGCTCCGCTCTGAGGTCCAAACCCTTACCCTTTTATATACTGTTTTCCATAGAAAATGGTACCCCTTTCATATACCTACAGAAGAAACACTGCTTCTCTTTACTATACCCTTGAAATAAACTTATGGAACGATATCCACGGAAAAACATCAAGCGTTACCACTATTGATGTCAACCAAATAATATTTTTTATTCAGTTCAGGTTGCGGCAGTTTTCCCTACCCTTTTCTATACTTCAACTCGTGAAATCACTACCCTGTTAGGTATTCCTTTCGGGCGGAGCATCCCATTGTAGGTAGTACCCCCCGCCCCCAGGTGGGGGGAGGGACTCATAGATGGTGTGAAAAATGCAAAATCAGGGTGGAACTTGCAAGGCAACATTGTTACAGGACAAGTTACAAGAAAATGTTGCCCATATTACTTTATCAGTTTTAGGAAAAAATCGACTGTTTTTCAGTCTAATTTGACGCGTAATCATGAACACGTAACTCTCGCTCCGGCTTAGTTGATCAGATTACTTTATTGGATATAATTTTATTGTCCTACACAGCAACTAAACCGTTAAGCTTGCTATAAATCAACCACACACATTCAATGAAAACACACGCGCGCGGGAGTGGAAAAGATCATTCGCTTTGCGCTCGAGTGTCCCTAGCGAGGACGTTTTTCACACCGGCGCTCCTGCGTGTGTTTTGTATCTTAGACGATCAGTGAGAGACAAAACTACGTTCTATCATGACATTTTAATGCTCTACCAGCATCTATAAAGCAAATACAGCAAAATGAAAAATGTAGGTGGAGAGGTGAACTAACTAATAAATATTGATTAACTCAAATGAACAAAAGGAAAGCTGTAGATTGAGCTTTGGCCCCTGAGAGGGGAGTTGGTTGAGGGAGGGGAGGCGGGGAAGAACTCCCACGTAAGAGTAACCCTTAAGGGCTAATTCACTAGATTTTAGTGTCATTCACTTTGAATAGTCGAAAGGTATATAAGGAAATCTAACAGTAATGGTCTAGTTTAGGAGCCGATTACTATTCACTGTTTGTTTTTGGCATGGAAATGGATTGCAACTTGAAAAATGTAGGCTAAATTTTTCAAATTCCTCGCCCGTGTCTTTGAAAAATCGATAGAAAATTAAAGCTATGATTCGTTTCACCATTCACCGACATTTACTCGGAACGCCTGGAAACGAGACACAACCTCGTCCCCAGGGCCTTCCCCGTTTTCAAAATGGCGGGACGGCGAAGAAACCCACAAGGCGATAAGGTTGTGCCTAAATCGTACCGTCCAGAAGGACGTCGGACACCTTATTGACTCTTATATAACGTAATGTCGACACTTAAGAATTTTATTTTCAATAAATTTTTAAGTGTAAAAAAGAAAATCTAAAATCCCCACTCAGGATTGAACTCGTGACCTCAGCTAGGCTTAGGGTTACATAGCCTACCGTACCACCTAGCTTCTCGGGTTGCTTAGTCCTAAATTTAACTATATAAACTGCAACCCCTAACCTCAACTGAAAGCTAACCAGTTACTCCGTTATGTAAGTCTCAATAAGGTGTCCGACGTCCTTCTGGACGGTATGATTTGGGCTTGACCAGGCGATAAGGCTGCCAAACTGTACACCAAGAATCGTGGAGCATTTTGTCACGTGACACACGATAAAATAGCATTTTCGGAGGTTGTTTTCAACGACTGGTAGCCATGTTTGTTTTCTAGAAATCTGAAACCTTTGCTCAAATGAAACGAAAATATTTCATCATGTTTTTTTTTGGAGTATTTAGGCAGCCTTGTCTGGGGGTTTCTTCGCGCGGTCCGCCATTTTGAAAGCCGAGAAGGACCTGGGGACGAGGTTGAATGAGGTTGGCATTGTCTACTGCGCGTTGCGTAATTGAATCTCGTCGATGCTGAAAAGTGCTGCCTTTATACTGCTTTCATTAGAAACTCAAATGGTTAAATCTTTATTCAAGGCTCAATTTTTGGCGTCAGAATTCGCAATAAAACGATAAGAATAACCGAGGGAGCCAAACGCAAACCACAATGTACAAACACAAACACAACCTTCAATGAAAACTGCTTAAAAAATCGTTATTCTCGATAGCTGACGATGATTGTTAAAACCAAACAAAACAATAGAGGTTAATTTCTATTTCACTGACTCCACCTACATAGTTATGTAAGTACTGCGGTTTGTTGCTTTCAGTCAACATCAGTTACGCTGCACATCATTTCACTCTTTGTTTGTCGATCCATTTGTTGGTACTGTTGGATGAGGGAACTGCTGAATTCCTTAATGATATCGGCGAATTTCTTGCTTATTTCTGGGACTGAAATACCTTCACAGTTATTAATATCTGCTGGCGGAAAATTCGCAACGTCTGTAGAGCTCACGTACTTCGACACGAAAGCTGCGACGCCTTGGCAAAGGTTCAGATTCTTCGACATCAGTAACTTAGCACATTCTACGTGAATCGCCTTGGCACATTGCCTCGTTGCATCATCTAACATACAAGAAATAAATGGTTAAAGGAAAACTGTCCCGCCGAAATATATTTGTCTTACCCCATTTTCATGTTAAACAACTTTACTGCACAGAGCAGTTTTCAATCGAGTGTCGCAAAACCAAAACCAAAGTAATTACTCTAACCAATCACAGCAGTCGTAAACAATTCAATGAACCAATCAGAGCTCGAAGCAATTACGCGTCGGCGGCACCAAGCGCGGGAAAACGCGTGCGAGCAAGTCACGATTGGTTTTGGTTTTACTTGTGATTGGTCGAGAAAGTGGCGCGAGATTTTTTAGCCAATCACAAAGTGAGGAATGCAAAACCAAAGCAATTGTGTAATTACTTCTCACACTCAATTGAAAACTGCTCTAAAAAGATTCTACAGAGTAAAACAGAAGCAGTAGTTTGGAGAAAAGAAAAGTACTGGATGATAGTGGATTACAGTTCAGCAAATTTCGTGAGAGGCAGTCAATTAAGAAATCAACTTGAAATTGGCATTCTTGAGCCGCTATTTTGTTCCTTCAGTTAAAGTGTATATGACAGTTTTTTTTTTCATTTGCTTGATCGAATCTACATGATGTTCTGATAAGAAAATGGAAAAAAAAATTCGATATCGATTTTTCTTCTCTGCGTTGCAGCCGTCTAAAAACGTGAAATTTCACTTCCGGTGTGTTACAAAACCGCGCAAGAAGAAAGACTGGAAATAGTCCGCTGTGACGTCAATACAGGAATGCCGGTGTCGAGGTTTCTCAGTTACTCACATTTTTTGATGCGCCCTGACATAGTTAATAGAACAAACTGGTTATGAAACTCTGTCAGTCCTTTGTTATATGTTTTTGTTCTCCATTTCTTTTGTTCGTTTGCCTTGACCCTGCACAAAACACAAAAGGTATTGAAATGCATATGAGCAACCGACCAGTAGAAACATTTGGGCAAACACGTTAAACAAAACAATGTGCAGGGTCACGGTTCGTTCAACATAAAACAAAGCAGCTTTGTACACTCTTTTTGAAATTGGTGAAGCTTCATAACCAGTTTGTTCTATTAACTATGGCCCTGAGGAAGAATCATAGTTCTATTAAGGTGTGTTGTCTATGGTTGTAGCAACACGCACCAAAAAACGGAGGAACTAAGAAATCGCGACACTGGCATTCTTGTATTGACGTCACAACGGACCATTTCCAGTCTTTCTTCTTGCGCGGTTTTGTAACACACCGGAAGAGAAATTTCACGTTTTTAAACGACTAAAACGAGGAGAAGGAAAATCGATATCGAATTTTTTTTTTCCATTTTCTTATCAAAACATCATGTAGATTCGATCAAGCAAATAAAAAAATCACTGTCATATACACTTTAATATTTCTTTGCTTTTATCGCTTTTGGCGGATTTCCTTCCTATTGCAAGATAATTAAACAAGTTTAAAGCAAGCTCGTTTCTCGACGCCTATTTTCTCGTCGCCCTTTCTTGAAAGTGGGTGTGTCAGTGAAGAACTAGAAAGAGAGCAAGAGAGGGAGAGAAAGAGAGGGAGAGGGAGAGGGAGAGAAAGAGAGGGAGAGGGAGAGGGAGAGGGAGAGGGAGAGGGAGAGGGAGAGAAAGAGAGGGAGAGGGAGAGGGAGAGGGAGAGAGAGAGAGAGAGAGAGAGAGAGAGAGAGAGAGAGAGAGAGAGAGAGAGAGAGAGAGAGAGAGAGAGAGAGAGAGAGAGAGAGAGAGAGAGAGAGGGGGAGAGGGAGAGGGAGAGGGAGAGGGAGAGGGAGAGAGAGAGAGAGAGAGAGAGAGAGAGAGAGAGAGAGAGAGAGAGAGAGAGAGAGAGAGAGAGAGAGAGAGAGAGAGAGGGAGAGGGAGAGGGAGAGGGAGAGGGAGAGGGAGAGGGAGAGGGAGAGGGAGAGGGAGAGGGAGAGAGAGAGAGAGAGAGGGAGAGGGAGAGGGAGAGGGAGAGGGAGAGGGAGAGGGAGAGGGAGAGGGAGAGGGAGAGGGAGAGGGAGAGGGAGAGGGAGAGGGAGAGGGAGAGAGAGAGAGAGAGAGAGAGAGAGAGAGAGAGAGAGAGAGAGAGAGAGAGAGAGAGAGAGAGAGAGGGAGAGGGAGAGGGAGAGGGAGAGGGAGAGGGAGAGGGAGAGGGAGAGGGAGAGGGAGAGAGAGGGAGAGGGAGAGGGAGAGGGAGAGGGAGAGGGAGAGGGAGAGGGAGAGGGAGAGGGAGAGGGAGAGGGAGAGGGAGAGAGAGAGAGAGGGAGAGGGAGAGGGAGAGGGAGAGGGAGAGGGAGAGGGAGAGGGAGAGGGAGAGGGAGGTATGAAGGCTTTTTCTCGTCTAAAATATTTGTGGAAAATTAGTCACCAGACCCTTCATCCATGTGTTTTATCGAGCCTTCATGGTGGCTAACCACCTGTTTTAGCCAGTTCAGGACATTTTTCTGTTTTAGAAGCACTTCAATTGAACACTACAGATCTCCCACTACATAGACCTCTTTTACTAAAAATTATTTTAAATCCTGATTATTAGTTCGGTGTCATACTGCATGGGGTGGCGTGATTATTTTAAGGCCAACACCTGATTGGTCAGTTTGAATGAAGCCATGTAATTTTAGAGTTGGCGTGTTTGTTGATTTTCACAGCCTCTCACACAACACTGACAAGCAAAATACCTCCAGCAATGATGAGAATAGAAAAACCTTTATGTGCAGAGGTCCACACGGCGCAGAAATTAAACTTGCTGGTAGTTGCCGGATCTTCCTTGTGAAAGATCTCGTGCCAGGCGTCACTTGAATGTGAAAATACAAAACTGAATGCAAGGCTGGCACTACTTTTTTTTTAATTTTTTTTTTATTTTTTTATTTATTACAAGTCGCATACAAGTTGTAATACTTACATTACAGTTACAGTATGAAACGCTACTTACATTGCATTACTTACATTACGTTACTTAGACTTAATTACACTACTTACAATACAACACCTAACATAATTGTAATTACAATACGATACTTACACTAATTATAGTACTTGCGATATGCAACGCTACTTACAATGCGATATTTAGACTTACACTATATACTATTCACAGATGTAAGTTACGTATAACGGTACTAACATATACTAACGGGGATTGGGTTTCGCTTCAAGTCAGAGGGCAATTTTCTATTTTCCATTGCATCTTAAGTTTGGTTCTAAATTCATTTATATCGGGGTATTTAGAAATAGTTTTGCACGTATATATGTAATACTTTGCAAGTAACAAAAGAAGGTCCAGTCTGCGTCTTTGAAGGGAGGTCAGCTCGGTCAATTCGTTGGTCGAATTAAATAAAATCTGTTCTTCAGTAAGATTCAGCTTTAGACAATGAATGTCATTGAACCATAACAACACACTAGAGTATAGTGAGATTGCTGCATCACATTGAATAAATGCATGAAATATAGAGTCTGGATTGGAACATAAGGTACAAAGATCGTCTGCAGTAATATTAAACTTCTTGAGTTCTCTTTTTGTTATAAGTATGTTATGTATGAGCTTGAAAAGAAATTGCCTAAGTTTATTCTCATGAGTAATCTGATAGATCTTCTTAAAGCAACTTTTCCACTCATTAAAAATGACAGGGAATTTTTCTTTCCATTTTTTAACTCCTGTAGGCTCCATCACACTCTGTTCATTAAACAATTTGTAGTAGTGTTTACATTGCATTTTTAGCAAATTTAGGTTAGTATCTTTGTTTAATTGGAAAGTACCAGGGTTTGAAAGAAAGTTTTCCGAAGAGACTGGGGTCTTGGAAGCAGCCAGTTTTAATTTACTTGGGATGGAGGCAATCATCTGAAAATAGTGCAGGTAGTTAACTTTGAGTCTAAACTTGTCATTGAAGTCTTGAACTGATAAAAATTTTCCTTCTTCATTTAAGAGATCTTGCACATAGTAAATTCCCCGTTCAAACCAGGTTTTCCAGAAAAGAGGCTTTTCTTCTATTGTTATTTCCTTATTGTTCCATAATATAAATTTACTTTTATTTCCTTCATCATATTTGCTGAGAATTTGCTGAAAGAATTCTAACAATTCTCGGTAAAATAGGGGGAGTTTCGCATCAATACTTTTAACATCATAATTACATTTTAATAAGAACGCTAGTCCACCATACTTATTGAAAAAATAATTGGGAATAGCCTTCCAGTCAAGGCTGGCACTACGGCAAAGGGCAGATTTATTAAATGGCCAATATTTCGACTAATAGAACTAGTCTCCTCAGGGCCAGGGCTTTACTGGAAGAAAATATTGCAACGGCTCCTAAAATTTGAAAAATGATGAGAGCTATATGATATATGATATCCGATCTCGGTCATGGGAGCGAGAATGCAAATAATCTTCACATCATAGGCGCAAGGTAATATTAGTTTGAAAATAAATATCATGGGGCTCGGAGTTCAGTTATCTTAGATTATTTTCTCTTGGTATAATAGAGCGTTTGCACGTGACGTCACGGCGACCAAATTGACACGGTCCCAAAACAATGAAATGATGGCCATAATGGTGCCCTAAACGAAACGTATGGGACTCAATTCTTATTCAAACATATTGTTTTAACACTCCAATATGGAAGCTGAGCACGTGAGTGAAAACACTCTATACAGTCTAAACAGGCGTTGTTACTTAACCCATTGACACCTGAACCGCCCGAAACCGTCCGTACAAGACTCCACTGCTTTAAAAAATTGCAACTTTCTCAATCGTGCGAACAATGTATTTCCCATGGGCATACGCACCATAACTATGCTTGGCATTCGCAGTTTTTGCCTATTTATACCACTCCTTGATTCGTGCTATTCACTTGACGCCTATCAGCCATCCAACAACTTTGCTCGGGGAAATTTTACCAGTTATGACCGACGAAGCGCAGGTTAATGAAGCGGCGACTCGTAAGGACTTCGACCAATTTAAGAGTTTTTTACTAGATCAGCTTCGCCAGCATAAAACCGACTTGTCCGCCCAATTTAGCAAAGCTAGCGAGGCAGCAGATTCCGCTTTCCAGATATCCAAACAACTGAAGTTGGGAGCGGATGTCACATTCAAGTATTCGGGCAACGAGAAGAGCTACAAGTTCAACTCCGGGGTTATTGACAAGTTACAGAGTGCGCTTATCGCTGGAACAGCCGAAGAAAAGGAACTATTAATACGCGAAGCTATCGATTGCTTGGAGGAAAGGAACCGTAAAATCAGAATTGCAGACTCCTCCGAGGCCGGTTGGTTAACCGTGAAACACTACGAGAGTAACGCTGTGGCTCTGAGTCCCGAAGACGACAAGAAAATTCGTGCGGCGGAGAAGGAGGCGCTACGTGAACGCAGCCGCAATAGGATCAAACGTAATGTGGAGCGATCTCAGGGCAGAAGTCCGCAATATCCTTCATACGGGGGCCGTTACGCAGGACAAAGAAGCTCGTCCAGGTTTTTCAACCAGTCCTCGCAGTTCAGACAGCCGGATCAACCAAGGGGACCCTGCCATTTCTGCGGAAATTCCCGGCATTGGTGGCGCGAATGTCCAGTCCGTCTTGCTAGATTCAATCCCGTTGGCAACACCAGTAGCACAGCCTCAAGTACCTCTTCGCCTTATACGGCCGCCCGGTCATGATGGCAGCAGGCAGTTCGCGGACGTCTCTCAAGAGCTTTCTAGGAACTTTAGCAGTAGTACTATCGAGGAGGAATTGGATGCTTTAATGACAGATAAGTGCAACAATGATTTGCAGGAATTTTTTAGGCATAACTTGCATGAGTATGAGCAGGGCGCTGCGACGCCTATTGTTAAGGGGCGTTTACAAGCGCATATTCAATTTTGGATAGATATTGGTGCACCCGAATGGGTTTTGAGCGTCATTAAGCACGGTTATTTCATTCCTTTTGAGGCTGCACCTCCTAGCATTCACTTAGGTAATAATCGGTCGGCCATAAGTCACCCTCTTTTTGTGTCTCAAGCCGTTTCAGATCTCCTTGAATTAGGTCTCATCACTGAAATGTCTTCCCCCCCGACCGTCGTCAATCCGCTTACCGTTTCTTTCAATTCGGAGGGCAAGGGAAGGCTTATTCTCGATTTGCGCCACGTCAATAAATACGTTCCAAAGGCTAGGTTTCGTATGGAGGATTGGAGAGTTTTCATGCAGTATATTGTCCCGGACGGGTTTTTATTTAAGTTCGACATGAAGTCAGGATACCATCACATAGACATTGCTTACCCACATCAACAATTTCTGGGGTTTTCGTGGCCTCTCAATTCATCAAGCGACAGATTTTTCTGTTTCAACGTACTTCCTTTCGGTTTGTCATCCGCCCCTTATCTTTTTACCAAACTATTCCGTCCACTTGTAAGGCATTGGAGAGCCCAAGGTTTTCATTTCGTTTTACATTTGGATGACGGCGCGTGTTGCGAGGTAGATTTGCCTTCCTGCTCGCTTCGCTGCCGAAATTATTCGTTCCGATTTAGCTAAGGCCGGAATCGTCGCCAATAGCAGTAAATCTATCTGGGTTCCAACTCAGGTTATGGAATGGCTGGGTTTAATATGGAATCTTCGGGAGGGTTTTCTGGCCATCCCACCGGCCAGGCTTCAAAAGCTTCTTGATTCATTGCAATCACTTAGGAATCATTTGCCTCACGTCGCTCCGCGTTTTCTCGCTTCCGTTGTGGGAAAGATTGTTTCGCTTGCGCCAGGAGTGGGGAATGTCAGTTTACTCATGTCTAGGTTTTTACAATCCGTTATTAGTTTTCGGGATTCTTGGGATGCGCCGATCGACCTAACTTCCTACCAATTTTACCCCCAGTGTTTGGCCGAAATTGACTTTTGGTTACGCAATTGCTCCAAATTGAATGGCAAGGTACTTATTCAGTATTCTCCACCGGTCGTGATTATCCATTCCGATGCCAGCGATTTTGCATGCGGAGGTCATGCATTATGCGTAGATTCTCACGAATTCGAGCTGTTTTTTCAAGCCTTTTCCTCTATTGAGGCGAAGCAAGATAGCAATAGCAGGGAATTGTTAGCTATTCTTTATGGCCCTAAGTCTTTTAGATCTTTCATTCAAGGCAAAATTGTCAAGATTTACACCGACAGCAAGAACGCAGCTATTATCGCCCACAGGGGGAGCATGTCTCACCGTCTTCACGATTTGGCATTACAAATTTTTCAGTTTTGTGTCCTTCACAATATTTCAATGGAAGTTTCTTGGATACCAAGATCGATGAATGATTTTGCTGATTCCATGAGCAGGATTGTTGATTACGACGACTGGAGCGTGTCTGGTGGATTTTTCGAGTACGTCAGTTCAATTTTCGGACCTTTCTCAGTCGATCGTTTTGCATCTTCAGACACGGCCAAGTGTCGCAGATTTTATTCTAAATTTTGGTGTCCAGGGTCGGAAGGCACGGATGCGTTTAGTACCAGTTGGGCAGGAGAAAACAATTGGCTCGCACCTCCGGTGTACTTAATTCCACGTACTATTTTGCACCTCGAGTCTTCTAGAGCCGTTGGAACTTTATTAGTTCCCAAGTGGCCCTCGGCAGTATTTTGGCCTATTTTGTTTCCGACACACGGGTTTCGTTTTTCAGTTAAGCAGGTACTGGAATTCGTTGATCCGACAGGCATTTTTGCTTTATCGCGAAATAATACCATTTTTTCTCCGTTTAGGTTTCGATCTTCGGTTTTAGTTGTGCGACTTGACGCTTCATAGTGGATCTCATTGATTTATGGTGTGTGCGCAGTTCACTAAGGATTCCATTTCGCTGAAGCGTTTTTCAGTAATTGTTCGTATTCCCCAATGGGGTTTTGCATTCCGCCAAGGGCGATGATTGTCTTTTTGGCTTATAGGAACGTTTTCCGCTTTTATTGCGCTATTTATCACGGTTTTTTGTCCTGTGTATCGGCGTACTTGTTTTCGAATGTTGGGATTGTCATTCCTCCAAGGGAGATGTTGCATGCATTGCGATTTAGTTCCGCCGAGGGCGATGCAGTGTCATTTGTTTAGCACGCAATTGTAGTACCGCCAGTTGGCGATGGGTGTGGTTGTTTGAGCAGTGCTTATTGTAACGCGAAGATATCCAGTAAATTTCTCTTTTTTTTGAGTGCCATAGAGGCCAGGAAGGTCCCCGGCGTATTTTCTCGCTAATTGATATTCCGATTTTGCGTTTTTCTTTTCACAATATTTCTATTTACGAGAATTAATGCTCCGATTATTCCTTTACAAATCATTTCAGAGACCTTTCCAGTCCGGAGTTGCGGTCCTTAGCAAGACAGATTCCTTCAGTCCTTGCCGGTAGCAGAGCTTCGTCAACTACAAAAGGATACCTCTCTTACTTTAGGAAATGGAAAGCTTGGGCTTCACTTTTTCCCGAATGCAAGTACTTTCCAGCGGATAAGACTCACGTTGCTTTATATTTACTCAAATTATTGCAATCGGGTTATTCGTATTCTTCCATCGCGTCAGCCTTCTACGCAATTAGTTTTTTCCATAATTCTTGTGCTGTATTGAATCCTTGTGATTCGAAGTTTCTGAAGTTCGTCCTCGAAGGTTGCAAAAGGCAGGTTTCTAGCTCCATTTCGCATAGGAATAGATTGCCTATCTTGCCCGATCATCTTCATAAGTTAGTATGTCAATTTGCATCGCCAGACGCTAGTTTGTCTGACATAAGAGATGTATGCTTTTGTTTAGTAGCCTTTTCGGCTTTTCTTCGTTATGACGAGATTTGTAATATTAAGTGGTGTGATGTAAATATTAGAGATCAGTATTTTTCCCTGTACATTCCAAAGGGTAAGACCGATCAGTATTATGAAGGATCGACTAGATTGGTCGCTAAGACCGGTAAGCTTACTTGTCCTCACAGTATGCTCGTTAGATACGCACAACTCGCCAAGGAGGACACCAGTTCAGGCGAATTTGTATTTAGATCTCTAGGGTTTAGTAAGAGTAAAGGCCATTTTCTTCGGCCTGGTACAAAACTTTCTTATTCGAGGGCTAGAGAAGTTGTATTACTTAAGCTTAAAGCGATAGGGCTCGATACGTCTAGGTTTGGTCTACATTCTTTAAGAATCGGTGGAGCTTCTGCCGCTATCAATAATGATTTACCCGACCGGGTTGTTAAGAAACACGGTGGTTGGAAGACGGATAGAGCCAAAGACTTGTATTGTCGCGAGGACATTAACCATCAGTTGATGGTCACTCTTAACATAGGCATTTAGTTATTCTCCCATTTAAGTATCTCTTGTCCCCCAGCTTTGTGTTTGAGATGGCTGGTCGGCTCCCTCCAATTGTCTCTAGTGTTTACATGGGAAATGTGTTCTATTCGGCTGAGCGCAGCGATAGAGAATAGAAATGTATTTCCCATGGGCATACGCACCATAACTATGCTTGGCATTCGCAGTTTTTGCCTATTTATACCACTCCTTGATTCGTGCTATTCACTTGACGCCTATCAGCCATCCAACAACTTTGCTCGGGGAAATTTCTTTTTGCATACTACATGTATGTACCGCTATAAACAGCATTAATTAATTCTAGTTGTTATTTTCAACCTTTAAACTCCAGAGGTTAAGGTGGTTCTGCATTGGTTTGGAGAATATGTTTCCAGTTTTTTCTCCGAATTAGGAGTTTTTTCACTGGTTTTTCGCATCCGGCTTAATCACCGCTATAACGTTACGTAAACTTTCAATTTTTCGTACCATTTACAATCAATACTGTCTTTAGGACAGACTTCCCTTATGGGGGCCGTGGTTTGTGATGCGCTTGCGCAGACAGACATTGTAAGAGTTATGCTTTACTGCGAATAAAATGGCTGGTCGAGATGGCTGGTCGGCTCCCTCCAATTGTCTCTAGTGTTTACATGGGAAATGTGTTCTATTCGGCTGAGCGCAGCGATAGAGAATAGAATTGCCTTTTCTAGCAGCTGTGAGCATTGACTAGAAAGTCCCTCAAATTGAGATACCCAATAAACACAAAAAAGTCAGCGATTTTTGCAGAATATCAGCATTTGAATTTAGACAATAACAAAAATGACCGTTTTTAACGTCATAGAAAAACAACAAAATCACGTTTTTGCCTTTAGTTTTTTTTATTCAAATCATCGTGGCAAACCCAAAAGTCAACATTCACAGCAAAATTCAGTCCTAGTCCTAGCTTAGCAGTGAATTGTTTTTCTCTTATTCGTTGCTCGGGTCGAGCTACAGCCTCTCGTCTAGTGCATACTGACCTTGCCTCGATTTTCAACATCACCACCGCACTGCATGCTGGGAAATAGCCACAATTTTTGACAGCGTTCGTTCCTTTCCGCACACATTTCATATTTATACTAAGTCCACAGCCACTCCGACAAATTTCGCGCTTGTTGTGTTCTTCAGTGGTCGCAACTTCCAAAATATGCCGTGGTAGGTCGAGAAATTCATCCAGAGTCGAGTGCCAAGGCTACTTCGTTTCGTGGCGGCCATTTTTCCAGTTGAACGAACAACGAGCCAAATTCGTAAACGAAGTACAACACCTAACTCGCTTCATTGAGAAAGTGGACTCTGAACTACCTTCAAGCTTAATGATGCTCATCAGGCAGCTACTAAAGATGAAAAATGGCTGTGAACTTACCAAAAATCGTAGATACACCATATTTGAGCCTTAATTGCAATTCAATTTTAGAACAGCAGAACTTTCGATGGTAACCCCAAATATGGAGTCACGAAATCCTATGGCTCGTTTATATGCAGAAAATCACTCAAAAACGTAAAAATTCTCAGGAGTCAATGGATTACAGCCATTGTAACTTACCTGGTATGGGCACATTGTGAATGCTTTGGGGGTTATCCTGGAAACCTACAGACATAAAAATTAGTTAATCGTAATAATACAATTTCTGTGATTTGATTATGGAAGTAAACTAAGTAATTGTTAGAACAAAGTAATAAACGTAACGCTGATCTGAAATCATGATTATGAGAACAATCCGGGAAAAGTTAAAAAAATCGTTCATCAACATTTTTTTGAGACCACTTTAAAGGAGCTATATGTCATGCTGATTTTGAATTTCAGTTGGGGCAAAACTGCCCCAAATTAAAACTATAAGTACCTTTGTCGTACAAGATATGTTAATAGAGCACTAAGAGGAAGATATCAAGTGAATTTTCTAAGAGAAAATAAACCATAGTCAGAGTTTCAGCAAGTTTTCCAAAACAGAAGCGATAAACTTGAAAAAATAAGCCCAATTTTTTCAAGATGCAATCCACTTAGCTTCCATCCTGGCCATCTGCAGCCATCTGCAGCCCAAGACACTTATTTTTACTCGACTTATAGCACTAGCAGGGGCGTAGCTACCTGTACGCACGTACGCACGTGCGTACCTGAAAAAGTCGATAAAAAAAAAGAAAGATTTGTGACTTTCGGGTTGGGGGTGGGGAGGTATGGGGTGTTTGAAATTAGTGATTGTGCGTACCTCTGAAAAAGTCCTGGCTACGCCCCTGACTAGTAGAATACGTTTAAACAAAACTGGACTTATTTTTGGGTTTACACTGATATAAATATGTCTTTTGGCTTTTTAAAGTTACAACGAAAATGGTAACATAGCCTCTTTAAGTAAACTTACCCAATTCCTCCATTTTGTCTTTTAATTGTGCGATACTTGGTAAGCGGTCTCCACATAGGTGAATTTTCTTACTGATGACGATATATTGAAATGAAACAAAGACCCACTCCTGAAGCACTGTACTGGTACAACCGAATCTCTTTACAAACTCGTTAGTTTTATTTTCGGCGCATTTCATCAAAATCTACCAAAGCAAAGGGAAGTATAAATTCAAAGACAAGCAATTCAAAGCGGGTGGAGTGTTAAGTAGCGCTTACCGCCTTCATTCACAGAGTCGATTATTAGGTCATGAATGTGGTTCTAACTTTCGAGTCTTTGGATGAAACCCTCAAGTGTGACCATTCAAATGAAAGCTACTAAGCAGTACTTTCCTGTGGTGCTGTTTATTATGCTGTACAAGGTGGTTCTAACTTTTGAGTCCGTGTACAAAATCCTAGTGTGACCATTCAAATGAAAGCTACTAAGCAGTACTTTCCTGTGGTGCTGTTTATTATGCTGTACAAGATGGTTCTAACTTTTGATCCTGTGGATGAAATCCTTTAGTGTGACGATTCAAATGAAACGTCTTTAGCAGTACTTTTGCATGCTACCATTTGTTTTTCGATATTTTAAAAAATAAAAATTGGAATTTTTCTCGAATTTTGATGTTTGGCACTCTTGGGAGTGAAAGGGTAATGGCTTTCATTTTAATAAATGGAAACACTGTAAGGTTTCATCCACAGACTCACAGACTAAGAATAAAGGCGATTTATTTAAATACAAGTTTTTATGAGATTTTGTGTGCAATTTTAAATCGTCTGTGTAAACTACAAAATACGTATACCGCCATTTCGCCGCGATTTCATCACAGGTAGCCTAAGCTCAAGTGATGTTTACACGTTGTTTGAACGTCGTGGTAACTGTTGCGTAATAGTGAAATTATAAGGATTTGTATGAGGAAAATTCACTTCGAGGTCGATTCGAAGCGATTCCAGCGAGTTTTATTAGTTCCATTGTTTCTTCCTTCCTTAAAGAGAGACAAGTGTCTCTCTTTTAGGGAGGAAGAAAAAGAGACAAGTGTCTCTCTTTTAGGGAGGAAGAAAAAGAGACAAGTGTCTCTCTTTTTGGGAGGAAGAAACAATAGAATTAAAACTCGCTGGAATCGCGTCGAATCGACGCAGAAACCACTCAAGACACAAGTAAACACACAAAGAAGTTCTGGTGAGCCAGTTTTATTCAAATATCGTTCCAAATTTTACGCTCAAATTCGAAGTGAATTTTTCCCCTACAAATCCTTATAATTTCGCTATTACGCAACAGTTACTACGACGTTCAAATTACAACGTGTAAACATCACTTGAGCTTGGGCTACCTGTGATTTCATGGCTATTTGATTGCGATGAGACAGCAGAGAGATTGCTAGTTTTTGTGCTCATGCTTGTGCTTATTTCACGCCGGGTGTCACTAGCGAAATAAGCACAAGCACAACGATAACAAAAGAAAAAAAGTATATTTCTTCATTTGTACTTGTGCCTATCTCACCATCGGTTCTTGCACGATTTATGTTATGCTTGCGCTTATCGCATAGTAAAAGAAAACCTAGACTTCAGTATGTCTCTTATTTAATTATGCAATTTAAAACTTCAACTATTCCCACTGCTTATACATTTGTTCTTGGGGGGGGGGGGGGGGGGGGGGTTTGCACGGGGGGGATGTTGGAGTTTCGAATAGATCGCCGCAATAGTTTCGTAAGTCGTAAGGCAGGGTTCAATGTACCTTCATCCCTTCACAATAAGCATCTTTCATTAGGAGTTCAGTATTTTTATTGTAGTAGTCTTTGATCCTGCTGTTACAGCTCATCATGACCTGCGTGGTAACTTCCGTAATCGCTTCTGTTGTGTCGTCACAACTGTTTACATTTTCCACTTCAACAAAGCTGGTCATGAAAACGACAATGGTGACAAAAGGGAACAAGCCAGACAAGAAATTCATCTTTTCCTAAACAATAAAAAACGTTGCGTTCAGTGCTTTGGAGTGGTTTACAATTTAGTGTTGATTGATTGATTTATTTGCCACACAAGTAATTCCCCACTCCAGAAACTATGAAAAATACCATAATACCCTTTAAAGTGCAAGTTCGGGTGGTGGGGTGGTTTGGTGGGGTAGTTTGGGGGGAAAGATTTGTGAAATTTAAAAAAATATTTAATGCATTAATCAAAATTAGAATACGAAATTAATAATTAGTACATGGACATCAAAATAGTCCGCCACCAATCTGGGGTGCTCTTGCGAGGATATCAACTGCTTGTTGGTGTTTCAAAAATCATTTTCTTTCTTCTTTCCCTTCTTTAAAACTGTTACGCTTCATTCAAATTCAGTCATAAACGACATTTGGTTTGGAGTAAAAGATGAAATAGAGCGGTTTTCAATTTTGCATTGCTACACTTTGTGATTGGCTAAAAAGTCTCGCGCCACTGTATCAACCAATCAGAAGTAATACCAAAACCAATCGTGACTTACTAGCACGCATTTTCTCCCGCTCGGCTCTGGCGACATGTATTTGCTTCGCGTTCAGTGATTGGTTCATTAAATTGTCTGCCTCTGTTATGATTGCCGAGAGTAATTACTTTGGTTTTGGGTTTACGACACTCAATTTAAACCGCTCGATGCCACAATCTTTTTCAATATTTTGGCGGGAACTGAACGTAAGCGTTGTACGTTTGACCGCTTAAACTTGCAGAGTTTGCAGAGTTTGCGCACTGTAGGTCAGCAAATAGTCTGACTACACACAAGGGGTGGTCTGACTTCTCTAGCTTAGTTGTCCCTGACTTTTAAATTCCCTCTGACTGAGAGATAATGCTCATGCCACAGGTTACCCAGGCATGTAGAAAAATTGCTACTCGCTACCCCCCACAAGGCAACCATCCTGTGGAGATGCTCTTGCGTGGGTGTTTCTTGGTGTTTGAAAATTCATTTTCCCTTCTTTAAAACTGTTACATTTCATTCATATTCAGGTATATTGCCCCCTAAGGGGAAAAGTGCATACTGGTTAAGAAATGTCTTAAAAACTTACAACGTTCTAAATTGAGGAGTAAAAATTCAGACATGTTACAAAATGGAACGTCTTCGTAAGACCAATTATCAGCTTGGGATGCTTTCATGAATACGGCGCCAGGAGTTGAACCGCCAATCTTTATATCTAAAGACCAACGTGCTAACCACTACACCCCATGTACAAAGCTTCCACAGCATGAGAATAGGTACTTAAGAATAAAACACGACAATATCGGCATGAACTCAAACCACATAGGCCAACGAGTCCTATATCTGACCGGCTTACAAATGTGATCAGAAAATTGTTTGATGATATGCAAGAATTGTTTGATTATATAATTTTTGCTACTTCTTCAACCGGTTTCGTTAGAGAACTGCAGACTTCATCAGGGAGATGAACAAGATTACACGAGAAGCTGATATTTTATACCTAACACTCAAGTCGAAGGCTATTGGATGGCCAAACTGAAGACCAAATACTCTCCCCCTCTACGGTATAAAGCCTCGCGAAGAACTGAAATGAACACGTTCCGAATAAACTCACGGCAACTTGTAAATATCATTTTTTTTGCGGGTTTTCTAAGCTCGAAATGTAGCTCGCGTGTGCCTATAAGGCAAACATTTTGCCTTTAAGAATTTATTTATTTATTTTTTATAGCCGTTCCTGATGAAGGATTGAAGTAAAAGTTCGAAACGTCGCTGCAATCTTTTAACCGGTTTTATCTTAAGATCATCGCAAATCTTCGCAGATCCCGATTATTCTCTGCTTCTCTTTTGCTTGTCTATATTGCCAATAGAGTGTGACATATCACAAGCTTATCACGTAGATCTATATATATCAACGGGAAAAAGCAATCAGCATATTTCAAAAGCGCTATTCTAGAGTTTCTTTTAAATGTTAACTCTTGCAACTTTCATCTGGGGACTCAAAATTTAGAACCCCTTCAAATAAATCAATGTTTGGATTTATGTTCGGACACATTGCGGACCTATTTTAAACCATTTGTCCATTTTATACATGTAGAATGAAATTGTAGAAAATGAACCTTTAACTCTCGAAAATTCCCACGATCAAAATAAGAAAAAATGTACCAAACTGTATTCCGCAAAAAAAGAGAGAAACCGGATAACACAAAATGAAAGTACGACCCGAAACTTTTGAATGGTCACATTTTAAGGCTTCGTCGACGGACTTACAAGTTATCAAAGGATCACGATGAAAAAAAAAATTAAAACCAGTTGCCAAGTAATATTTTTTCTTTAAAAAAATTCCAGCTTAGTACTAAATTAATCCAAAGAAACACAATCTTGGTTGTCATCAAGGGCCTGTGTTGATTTAAATTGTTTTCGATTGCAATATCGCCATTTGAGGGTGTAAATCAACAATAATTTTAAAAATGAAAATATCGACAGGCTAGGATAAGTTAATTCCTGCTGAATTCGAATTCGCCGCAGTTTGAAACTACCTTAATTATATTAAATCAAAATGCTAATGTAAAACCTTCTAGTCCCCGCACAAGTGGATATTTTCAAATTTGTTAAAACAATAACAACTGGTCCAATTAGGAAAGTACTGCTCAACAGCTTTCATTTTAAATGTCATCCTTCAGGGTTTTATCAACAGACTCAAAATAAAGTACATTCATTGAATGAATGAATGAATGAATGAATGAATGAATGAATGAATGAATGAATGAATGAATTTTTTAAGTGTCAGTGTAACTTTCAATAACTACTCAAAACTGGCTAAAATAGAAAGAAATCGAAGAAAATAGGTTAATTTCCACCAGATAAAAAACTTTTCGGCAGGAACTAACGTTACCAATAATTATAAGAAGAACATCATTAACCTAAATTTTGGCAGTTTTCAGTTTTTATTATTATCCACTATTTACTTTTTAATGCATCATATTGCACACTTAGTAAATATTATTGATTTACACTGCTTCTCCGGATCCTGTCAAGATTGATTAAAAATGTTTTACTTTTAATGCCGCGGATCAGTTATCAATAGACAACTGCAATTTATATAGGCCCTTCATGCCTCAAAATACTTTTTATCTGCATTTGGGCTTCGAGAAAGTGTGTGTGTGTGTTTTTTTTAAAATCCAGAGGCCATTTACTTAGTAAGCGTCATCATTATTAACTTTTATTAGTTATTAAATAAACGAGAGATTTTTTATTATGTTTGTCTTTTTTGTGTGTTAATTAAAAACGAGCTCTTGTCTAAGAAGGCCAAGCGATAGCAATGCACTTATCAGTTGAATTAAGAGATCGAAGAAACGCAATGTGTCCACAATTTTTTTTAAAGAAATCCAGGCATCACCAATTCTGACACCAATTCTTTCGTGTAATCTCGTACCCAGCCCATCTCATTTGGATATTCATAGCCTGGTCGTGGGAGATCTGCGTACGGGATTATATATACCTGTTATCCAACTGATTAGAAACAGCACTGATCTCGGTATCGTACTTTCAAATTAAAATGCTAATATTACTCTTCTAATCCTGCAATTATTAAGTGGACAATTCAGTTTAAATTCAAAAGAAGAATTCCCGTTCGAAAAAAGAAAGGATTGTTTAACTGATTGCGCCGGGGTTTTATCTTAAGGTTGAAAACAAATCACGGCTCTACGAAGGAACGGGAAAAAATTAATTTCTACGTATACAAGAAAAATGTTTTTCGATATTAATTAAAGACGACTTGTTGTGACGAAGCAAAATTTGTATAGGCCAAATAAGATTGCTCAGCTTGCACACCTTTGTAAATATTACTGATTGATTTCCACTGACATCTCTCATCTTTTTCGAGGATTAAAACTGCTTTAGCTTAACCACGGCAAGTAGACAGCCTAACATTGAGTACTTTTCGGTAAAGTCACAATGAAACTAAAAAGGCTGGCTTTTCGAAGATAACACATTCATCAGTGATTGTAAAATGACCAACGAAATAAAGTACTTTGCTTGAAAGTGAATAAACAAATAATCTTAGTTTTTGTTTGCGTTTGACTTTTGTGGTTGTGTGTATCAAGGACCATTCAAGAAATAATATTTCACAAATAACCGTACTTGTAATTCTAGAATTTTTATTAGCTTTCTCTCAAAACATACTTTGGTAGCAATGCACCAATCAGTTGAACTATTAAGAAAAGCGCGACACTTCATTCAACCGATTACGTAACAGATTTAAACAAGAGTTGTCGGCGCCAACGGTTAAAGTTGCAAGGAATCTGCCACTGCACATTGGATGTTGATAAATAAACGACTTTCGTTAGTTTAACATGGTTTTCTTTTGGAAAATTTGTATGAAGTATTGAGTCGGTGTGAAGATTCGCAACGTGGCTAATGCTTGCATTATTTCAGTTGAAGTGAGACTGTATCAGTCATTGTAACAACTTTTCATTTGCGAGAGAGTGCATGTAGCGAATGGGGCTTCAGTACGACGTGGTTTTGCGCAGAATCTCGCCCGGTGTGGAACGTGAAGCTGACAAAAAAGGCTGGGAAAAACATTCCGTTTTTTTTATATCAGTTAGAAAGCGAATCAAGAAAAGAGCAGTAATTGTGTTTGTGGCTGACCGATTTCGGCGCATGTGCACCTGTAAATGGTGCAGCACTTTTTTTTGTTTCTGGCTTCGTTCGTAAATCCTCTCAATTTTCCCCAATCTTGCCCATTATTGCCCGCCTCCTTGCCGTTTTTTACCTTCGTAAACTGTTTTTTTTTAGGTATCCGGCCATCCACTCACGAGAGCCAGAGGATTTTCTTATTAAAGTACTAGTAAAACCGACTCTTTGCACCTGAAGCGAACAGACCTGACGCGATTTGCAGCACTGAATTGTCAATTAAGCCTAAAAATACTCCAGATTCTCGAGTCGTTACTCACCTCAGTTTTTTTGAGTGTGATATGCTTTCGTATTTACCCGGGAGTGTAGAATACTGCAGTTATCACGACAACCTCCAAGCACCGAATGAAGGCCGCACAGGCAACTAACCCCTTTAAAAAGCCAATTATCGTTGCCATGTCCGGAAACATTTCTGTCAAACTATAAAATAAATAATTAGGCACGTAAGGAAAACAATATATATAACAAGGAGTTAAGTGCATTTCCCGCGGCCTCTTTCTTTAAAATGAAAGTGGGGTATTGTAAAGAAGTCAACATAATGTTTCAATCGAAATGAAACGAAAATTATAATTGCAAAATCCGACAGGGTTGTTTTATACAGCAAATAAATAATAAAAAATCTTGCACATCCAATTTCAACATCTCGCCTCGGGTCGGTTTGTTTACTGCCCCGGAAAAAGCTGGATTATTGAGGATTTTCGTCGAGTAAAATATCTGGCTATTAACACAAATTAGTTTAAGGAATATTTTACCAACTAACTTATCTCTTAAAGCATCGGCGTGGTAAAAGATCGAAAACAAAACATAATAATTTTGTCAGCGTGATCGAGAACGAACAGAACTAAATGAAAAAAAAACTTGAACGGTTACAATTGGCTGTTTCATGATATAACAGGAGAGAAGGTTCGGTTCTGGTGTAGTTTCTATTTCTCACTAATCAGTCTCCCCACTTTATCTTGTTCCGGGCGTTCAGATAGTGGGAAGCGAAGCAAAATTATTCGGCGATTGCTGAAGGAAGTGGATAGGCACGACAGAGAGATTGCTCGTTCGAGCGCCGGTTTCTAGCTACTTCCAGGTCCCACAATCTTAATGCCTGAAACAGACTACTTGTTGACGGATTTCTTTATTCTGATAACCTGAAAGCTTGACAAGGTATTAAAACTGAAATGAGAAATAAGATATTGATCAGTTAGCGCATCTAAAGCCGAGCAGCTGGCGAGTACAGATCCCATTGCAGCATTACCGACTTCAAAGTGTTTTGAACATGCAAAACATCATCGATAACAAAAATGGCGTGTCACAGCTTGAGTTAAATTGCAAGAAATTGTAATTTATTTTTCTGGGCTCGATTGGTTAAAGAGTGGCTAACGCTAAGCGTTAACAAAACCAATTGCGTTATCCACTAGATAGAGATTGTCCAGTACGTGGTAGCACAGTATCCACCATTTGAATAACCGGGGCCTGGCGTGCGTTTCTCGATAGTCCAAAACCTTTTAGGGCCCGAAAAGCTGTGTTATGTGCAGTTAGTTTACCGACAGGGATTCAATATTCTTTGATTTAAGAGCTAAGCAAAAAAATCCAAACGACGAAAAACGCCACTGGAAATATAAAATTGAATTTTAAAAATAGCTTTCGGGAGGCGCGCGTTTCAAAAACTCCCGAAAAGCTACGTTATGTGCAGAATGTTGATTTTGAAAGCAAGGCATTAAAATTGTACGTTTTCTACATGAGCTGGGCTGGTTTGCGGGCTATAAACGTCAAAACCATTCGTTAAAAACGTAATCTAAAAAATAGCTTTCGGGGGCCCGAAATGTCTTCGGGAGTTTTAAGAAGCGCACGCCTGGTCTGTGTATAAAATACTGAAGTGCGAAAGTGAAAGCTATCGAGAAGGACCGAGAAGTACTTTCCTTTGGTGCTGTTTATTATGCTGTACAAGGTGGTTCTAACTTTTGAATCTGTGGATAAAAATCATAAGTGTGAAAACTACTAAGCAGATCTTCCCTATAGTTCTGTTTATTATGCTGTACAAGGTGGTTCTAATTTAAGAGACTGTGGATATAATTATTACAGTAAAGCGATCAAAGCCTTCTTTCGTTTGGTTCTGTTTGTTAATTTTTTCTAATGTATGGAAAAAGTTACAGGAACTACGTTACATTGTATCTGAAAGTAAATAATAAAACTGAAAACCAACAAGTTCTCAGTAATAAATTTTTGGTGGTCACCACCTAAAATTTATTAGAACTTGTTGGTGAAGTTATGAGTTCTGTCCACCTTCATAAGAGTAGCTACGAATTAAATAAAAATAAACGCCAATCGCATCAACCAAAGACAGATTTCATGTTGATCCTCCAGCAGGGATTTGGAACTGGTGGGTTTTGAGGAGGGAGCATAACCAGGCGGAGAACCCTGTAGTTTACATCAACTTTTACAACTTGTCATTTTTATAATGGTATAGATAAATTCTCGATTGTGATTGGTCATCCGCACCCCTATTCCTTACGTAATTGGCTTACTTTTTGTAATATTCGTATTCTCGGTATTGAACTGGAACTAGCTTACAGTCGAGGCTAATGCGGGGGAATATCATTAAAAATATTTGCATGTGAAGTGAAAAGATTCCCCCGCATGAGCCTCGACTGCACGCTAGTTCCGGTTCAATACCGTGAATACGAATATTGCCTAATAATCGTGCACTTAAATAAGTTTCTTTTTTGCTGTTTCCCTCCTGGCTTCAAGCCCATAGAAAATATCCTTGACGTTTTGAGTGCAAAAAGGCCACAAAGACGTTTCAAGTTAGTACGTTTTGGCAGCTAAAACATTCGAGATTTATTTCAAATGGTACATCCTACTTGGGATGAAGCTATTTACAAAAATTTTAAACGTAGTTGTTACATTACGCAATGACAACACAGAGCCCAAACAAATCGATAAAATAACTTTAAAATACTTTGTGGTAGATATAGCACTGTTTGAATTGACGACAAGATCTGTATTCGGTTAAACAAAGGTGTGCAATGTTTCGTGACCAATCAGAACAAAGAACTTTATGAGCCAATAAGGTGCAGACAAAGTACTTATGGTCACTTGTCTCACCTGACTGTAACCGCGCTTTTCATAGATTGACGTTTATATACCTGCCAACTTTTCCCGAGTGATAGGTGTGAGAATCTTTTCGTGGGAGTGCTAGGATTTCCGAAGGCGACCCGACCAAATCCAAAGACAACCCGATCTATTCCGAAGATGTTCCGAAGAATTCGGATGTTTCCAGGGATATACTTCATGGTGGGTTTTAATTTATGCACATCAAAGAATCCGGCACTTATTTAGGGCTAAAAACTCATTTTAAAATGGTTAGCTTTTATTTACTGTTATGGATATCACTACCCATAACAGTGAATAAAAGCTAACCATTTTAAAATGAGTTTTTAGGATCCCTATGTGATAGGATCCCTATATGGTGTGTTAGCATGAAGTATATACCGGTTTCCATGGACCTCGTACCTCCGTTTAATAACATCCAGCTGTAATAGTAATGTTCAGAGCGATAAAAACCTACAAAAAAGTGCCAAATTTTCATGAAAGTAACTATATTTTTAATTGGATCATGCGATCAGTTAAGGCTGATAGCTCAAATCTGTAAGTCAGGCGTGAAAAATTGCTCCATAGGCGTGAGATTAGAGTTTTGAACTCGCAGGCGTGAGACTTGGCAGGTATACGTTTATTTTGAGTTCCGATTGCTAAAAATGTAGTTTCACCAACCACAATGTTATGGCATGGGCTATAGGAAAAGTGCATTTCGACTAAATAAAGTTTAATTTATCTGAAATTAACTTAAATTACTCATAATTCAGTAGTCCTGTGTCTTTTCCTTTTTTTCGATTTTGAATAATTCGCTAAAACATTTTTAACACGTATTTTTTCATGTTTGAAATATAAGCGGTCAAAACATTCCATATCAGTAAATTACCACAGACAGTTTCCTCAGACTAAAATTATTACTCCCTGCAAATAGCTGCCGTTTAAAAAGAGCGAAAACGTCAAGCAAAACCGCATTTGAATGGAAAGCTCGATCTCTTTTTTGCCGAGGAGTTAGTCAGAGCTATTTGCAGGGAGTAATAATTTAAGTCTAAGGAAACTTTATGTGGTAATTTAATGATAATTTGCGAGACCTCTTACATTTCAAACATGAAAAAACACGTATTAAAAATGTTTCAGCGATTTATTCAAAATCGAACAGTTTAATTTGCTTGAAATTTTCCCATTTGTTGTGCTAGACTGTGTAGATTATAGCGCATTTATTCGCTTGTCGCGGGTAGCCCCAAAATCGAAAGATAATTAGGAAAAACTGTTTTTCGCCATGTTTGTTTACCGTTGCTATGGAAACGCCGATTAGCATAAAAAGAGCATCGCTCAAAACTTTCATCCAAGCCTAATATCTGGTTTCAAATTCAGATTCATTGAGCTAAAGTAAGATTATGTATGAGCGCATTCAAAAAGGTGTGACCCAAAGAAAACTACTTGGAGCCACCTAACGCAACGACGATGGCGGCGCCAAGGAAAACGTCACTTCAAAAAAGAATTCGCTGCGTTCCAATTTGTTTAGTTTGTCTAATGTTATGTGACTGGATTGTCCATGCAGGAGCTCAATTTGTACGGATGGCTTTTAACTTCAAATAGAGAAAGGAAACTTAACCGTCGCATGTTCACTTTCTCCACAAAACCTATAATTTTAATATCATTTGACATTAGGGAGCTTACGCAACGAGGACGGCAACGCCAAGGAAAACGTCACTTGAAAAAAGGAATCGCGCTATTTTAAACTACTTTGCAATTGCTCTAATTTGTTTAATTTGTCTAATATGACTGGATTTTCCAGGAGCTAAATTTGTAGGGTCAGCCTTTAAGTTCAAATAGAGAAAGGAAAATTAACCGTCGTGTGTTCACGTTCTCCACGAAACATATAATTTGATCATTTGACATTTATACTGTTTTGCAGGGAAGGCAAAGAAATGTACCAAAATGTAAAACGCACGTGCAACACGTGCATAAGCATTGTTTTCGCTCATTAAACCTATTGTTTTGTGCCGTTCTCTCTGCCGTCGCCGTCGTGGTTGCGTAAGTTCCCTATTGTTGTTTTGCAGGGAACGGCAAAGAAATGTACCAAATGTAAAACCGCACGTGCAGAGGCACCAAACTCGCCATTTTCGCGGTCGTGGTTGCTTTTAGTTCTTGCAAAGAGTTCTTTTATAAACAAACAAGTGTTTCAGCGTGGATGAAAGAGCCGAAAAGCAACAAAGCGGCAAAGAAAACGAGACAACACGCCTTGATGCAGAAGAAGCCCGGAGAATTTTTAATTCTGTCCCGGCTTTAAAAATAAGGAAGAAACAATTATCCCCAGTGGGGAGGGTCGTCTTTTTGTTTTATAACTAGCAGTACTAGCGACACTAGCTGGGGACTTGACATGACATGACTTTTTGGTTCTTACCAGTTGAAGACGAATTTCAGAAACAATTGCCATTGTCTTTTCTGCCCAACGATTGGCCAATAGCCCAGATCTCTTAGCAACGACCGAACCTTTTCCCACCCAGTGATTTTTATGAGTTAACACCGAGCGCTTAGCTCAAGCGTCTTGGATTCGATAAAAACGCTTGGTTGTCAAGACTTTACGAATGCTGTCACTATTTCTGAATCGAATGCAGTGTTTTGAAAGCTTTGTCTACATAATATATGGAGAGAAACGACAAAAAAAGACACAGGACTACTTAATGTGAGCAGTGCAAGTTTTTTTGAGATAAATAAAACTTTATTTAGTCGAAATGCACTTTTCCTATAGCCCATGGTGGTAAGCTTCCGGCGGATAGGCGTCGTGTCTTTCACCATCACCATCATCGTTGGCGTCATTGTCATCATCACCATCGCCATCATCATCATCAACAGCACCAACACCATCATCATCAACCTCATCATCATCATCATGATCATCAACCTCATCATCATCATCATCATCATCAACCTCATCATCATCATCATGATCATCCAGTCATCATCACCATCATCATCATCATCATCATTCATCACCATCATCATCGTCATCATCACCATATCATCATCATCATCATTCATCACCATCATCACCATCATCATCATCATCATCACCATATCATCATCATCATCATCATCATCATCACCATATCATCATCATCATCATCATCATCGTCATCATCACCATATCATCATCATCATCATTCATCACCATCATCACCATCATCATCATCATCATTAGACTGATGGTTTTCGGACTTTGCGACCTTAACTTAAAAATGATTTTTTAAAGCAGAATACTTATCTTTCTTAAGTTTAAAAGTATGGTTGGTTACTATAATACAAAATCCATATTGTGTATAAATGTCATGAAAAATAAATAAAACGGGACTCCAGCAGATCAGTTTTAAGAGTCTGTCCACGAGAGGACCAGGCAGACGTGACACATGCCATCTCACCGATTTCTTTCAAACTTTCACAGATTTTTAGGTTCACTAAGTTATTCAAGAAACCAAAGTGGTTCGGTCCCCTGACCATTCCCTGGGGTATTAGAGGCCCCACCTCAATTTCCAGGGGTAAAACCCAAAAATATCCCTTAAAAATGCACTGACAAGAGACTTCTCTCAAACTAACAGAATGTAATGGATTCTAATCTAATTTCATCCAACAATTGCTGGAACCCTTAGGAACTGAAAACTTAAAGTTCATGTAATTTAATATTATTCCTGTCAATTAAGAGCTGTCAATCATTGACCATGTCACGCAACTTCGTCAAATTGTACTTTTTCAAATGCAATTATCTACAATGGGCAACATTGTAATTCAACAAACGTTATACTACAACACAAACCTATCCTAGTACTATGTTTCTGTGAAAAAAAATTTTTGGCATCTGTCAAATATTCTTAATGGCATTCATTTAAAGTAAGTGACCAGCGCCTTCAATGTGCTTTTTTTTCGACACAGAGAATATCAAAAAAATTGAATGCTGACGAGCCATTCAATGCTATAATTATCAACATGCCTCCTTTCACTATATATTATGCGTCGAAACACATTTTCAAGACAGTTTAACTGATAAATTTATAGCTGATATGCTAAATATTCGATGACAGCGCAACGTGGACTACGTTAATCAGTATACATAATTAATTAGCATCACGTCTGCTTTATCGGCTCCATTTGTAGCCTACACATTGTTAGGGGAAAATGTTACCCAGTTGAGTCATTTGAAAACTCTTTTGGGTAATATTTTCGTTCAAATTATCGCTCTGCGCGATTACCTATTTTGGCCATGTTACTCATGTTTCATTCGGTGTTGTTTTTGTTGTGTTATCATATTTTCCGGCGTATTTTATTATATATTACGGGGGAATACGATACAATACAAACCTGCAGAGGATGTAAAGTCAACTTTGGACAAATTTCCAGCTTTGAAATAATTACTTTTCTCTTTTCAAGTCATTTTTGAGTGTATTGAATGTTCTGAGCGACAAATGAAATCAACATTGCGTGACAAGGTGAACAGAAATGTTCATAAAATGTGGGTGCGTGGTGTGACACCCGACACGGCATTCTTTAAAAAACATTTTGGCTTGAAAATAAAGTTCAGGTTCACATTTATTATAATTACTTGAGTCAAGTACTTAGAATATGAAGTTTAGCTGAAAATCCGCTTTATACAGAAATTTAACTTTCTCTTGTATATCTGACTTTTACCATCACATTCAGTTCACATGTTTCTAATTACCAAGGTCTCGCTTTCTGTAAACAACAAAATAAAAATCACAAACGAAGCGCTTCGTGGCGGCCGGAGTCGTATTATTGTTTACTTGTTCAGTGCAACGGAAAGAGAATATCTGATGTTTTAAATAGTTGCGTCTTACTACAGCAGCCTTTATGGCTGCACAATTGTCAGAATTGTCGTGTTCGTTTGTTGCATACTGCAAAAACAGTTGCGTTTTTTCGGCACGATTTCCTGGGCGTATTGAGTTTTTCACTCTGTCTGCATGTGTGAAGGACATCAATGCAAGTCCCATCTGCGACAGGTAAAGTAGCCCAAACTAACGTCAGCACAGAAAGATGTCTTATTTTAGCGCGTGTTGGATTGTTTGATCACGACCCGGGATCACGACGGACATAATATGACCATTTGTCCAAAGCATCGTACTTCGCTAGGAACATGGTGGAGAACAAGCCTGAAATGTCACCATTCTCTTCACGGCAATTCCTGAAGAACCAGGCAGAAGGAGGAGCAAACCTTCAAATAAGCAAAGCTCGATACACAAAGAGATCATGGCTAAATGGAACGCTCTTGTTCCAGATGGTCCAGGTATGAACGCAGACGATACCCGAGTATTCCCATTACTAAATGCATGGTATTGCCGAGCAATTTCAACGAGTAAGGAAATTACAATAATACAAACTAGAAATAAATAGGTTCCGTTCCGCCCCAGAGGAAAAAAAAATGTTTTTGTTGCAAACATATTTCAGCCAAATTTTTATTTCCGGAAAAATATATTTTTGCATGATAGGTTCGCACCAAATTATATTCATGTCATTAATCTGTTTGTCAACCCATAGCTGGACGAAGCGTTTTTAGCCTGCGAGCAAGCTCTCGGGCTCGGGGTTTAGGGTTAGCCCGAGAGCTTGCTCGCAGGCTAAAGCGTTTTTGGTCGCTTGTCCATTTGTCGTACTGTTTCTTGCCTTAACTGTCAGGAATCTCGTTGGCATACCAAAAAATTGCCCCCTGGAAAGAGACATTTGTTCCGGGCGTGCGCGTTAAGGTGGATTTCCACTGTCGCGTAAAAATTTACGTACGTAAAACGTGCGTTAAAAAAACTTACGTTACCAATTTCCACTGTTGCGTAAAAAATAATAAAAAACGTTTCCGTTTTACGTACGTTAAACGTACGTAAATACCTGCCATCCTGAAATTTTGGCGCGAAAAGGTTATTTGCCGCTAAAGTAATGGCCGCCGTTATAAACAAGCGGTTCTTTCTCCTGTTGTACCTTAGACAGAGACGAAAAAGACGACAAAAATATCGGAAAAGATTTCGGATCAGAGAGCTATTTCAAAATCGGTTTCAAGTGGGGGAATACCACACTCTAGTGCAAGAAATGCGCGAAAATGACCACGAGTCATTTTATAAATACTTCCGGATGACACCTGAAAGATTTGACCACCTTCTTTCTCTTGTGGGACCGATGCTGTCTAAGAAATCCTTGTATCGTGAGCCAATCAGTCCCGGTGAACGTCTCGCTGTTACTCTTCGATTTCTAGCTACTGGTGATTCCTTACAGACGATATCATTTAGCTACCGCCTTGGCCATACAACCGTGAGTAGAATAATTCCTGAGGTGTGCGATGCATTGTGGATTGCACTACAGGAATATGTAAAGCAGATAAAACAAAATGGCGTCTACATGGAGTTGGTGTCATGTGACAAAATCCGAAATTGCCATTGGTTAAATCGCCGCGTAAACGCAGACATCCGCGAAAAAGTTGAACCCAGTTCAACTTTTCCGAAAACGCTCGCGAGGGCTACGTGCCTTTACGTGCGTATAACGTACGTAAAAACCTAGAAAAAAACGCGGCACTGGAAATTGGACAACGTAAAGTCAACGCACGTAGTTACGCGCGTAAAATTTCATTTTTACGTACGTTAAAAATTTTTACGTACGTTAACGTGCGTAGGCAAAAACGCGACAGTGGAAATCCACCTTTACTAAAATGAACTATTGAGCTCGAACGGCCTGGGCGCGAGTCCGCGCAAGTCACCAATGGAAGCCAAAATGGGCTCAGTCGAAGCATATTGCACTAAAGAAATGGCAAAATGACGGTTTTTATTTCGCTCCAACTAAATCATATTTCCCACCAAAATGTTTACTAGATCCCAGTCTCTTCAAAACCGAGTGTGTATGTTGACATTACGCCTATTGAAATGAGTTATACCGCTAAAAGCGATGACCGCGCGGTTGAACTCCATACAAGCCTTCACGTGACATTGGTCACTTCAAGGTCAAAATGACGGGACTTTTTTTCAAGTTATTAAAATATTTTAACGTTCCCAGATAGAATAATAACCATATTACTGGAATCCGAGTGTGGATTTTCGAAAAGTAATTCATAAATGGGCGAAATTTTGATTATCCCTTCAAAAAATGGCGTTTTCGCTGTGATTTTAAGGGTCAAATTGGGGGTCTGGGGACGAGCTAAAAATTTAGAGGCAAATGTCATCCAATTTTTGCCATGATTCTCATCAAAACGTGTAACTGGCAACCTAGCGGTATTCTGCTATAAGCTGAATACAAAAATAACTAACAGGCCAGTACAAAACGTGGACCCCGCCTTCTGGACCCCTTCTGGACCCCCCTTCTGGACCGCCTCTTTTTCTTCCAGGAAATTGCCAATTAATACATTTGTGCGAAGTAGCAAAAAAAAATAATGTAAAAAAAAAAAATATATATATAAATATTAAAATTGAAATAAACAGAACATAAAAACAACTGGGCGACTGGAAAAGGATTTGAAGCGCACTATAAAAAATTACAACATATTTCCCGCCTTTACGATTGCACCATAAGCTCTTTACATAACTACTGCTGACTGTTACCTGGCTGTTAAAATGGAGGTGAGTGTTTTTCAGGTTTCTTTACTATTTGATGTAGAATCTGGTCTTTTCGGAGACCATCGTTAAATAATAATGACATACCGTGGAAAGAAAGTCTGCAGCTGCTTAATATTATATTTTTTCTACATTTTTTCCTACTTCGCACACGTGTATTAATTCAAAACAGTAATTTGTCAATTTCTTGGAAAAAGAGGTGATCCTGAAGGGGGTCCAGATGTGGGTCCAGAAGGGGGTCCAGATGGGGTCTAGGTGGGGGTTCAGATGGGAGAAATGGGAATATTGAAATAAAGTTTGTTGTTGTACAGTGCAATCGCCAATTTCCGGCTGCATGCAACCACGTGTCACTTCCGATTTCTTACTAAATTCTTCATACTACTAATCGTTTTCTCGGTAAATGATACTCTATTCTAGACCAAAACTATCTGATTTCTATACCCTATCACGTACAAAATTGTTTGAAACCCATGCCCAACATATAGTGTAAATATGAGAGTTAAATCCACGGCTATCGTCTGCGTTCAAAGACTTCAAACCTGCACCATCTGGAACAAGAGCGTTCCATTTAGCCATGATCTTTTTGTGTAACGAGCTTTGCTTATTTGAAGGTTTGCTCCTACTTCTGCCTGGTTCTTCGGGAATTGCCGTGAAGAGGATGGTGAAATTTCAGGCTTGTTCTCCACTATGTTCCTAGCGCAGTACGATGCTTTGGACAAATGGTCATATTATGTCCGTCGTGATCAAACAATCCAACACGCGCTAAAATAAGACATCTTTCTGTGAAACACTCAATACGCCCAGGAAATCGTGCCGAAACATCGCAACTGTTGTTGCAGTATGCAACAAACGAACACGACAATTCTGACAATTGTGCGGCCATAAAGGCTGCTGTAGTAAGACGTAAGCTATTTAAAACTTCAAATATTCTCTTTTCGTTGCACTAAACAAGTAAACAATAATACGACTCCGGCCGCCGCGAAGCGCTTCGTTCGTGATTTATATTTTGTTGCTTACAGAAAGCGAGACACATGTGAACTGAATGTGATGGTAAAAGTCAGATATACAAGAGAAAGTTAAATTTCTGTATAAAGCGGATTTACAGCTAAACTTCATATTCTAAGTACTTGACTCAAGTAATTATAATAAATGTGAACCTGAACTTTATTTTCAAGCCAAAATGTTTTTTAAAGAATGCCGTGTCGGGTGTCACACCACGCACCCACATTTTATGAACATTTCTGTTCACCTTGTCACGCAATGTTGATTTCATTTGTCGCTCAGAACATTCAATACACTCAAAAATGACTTGAAAAGAGAAAAGTAATTATTTCAAAGCTGGAAATTTGTCCAAAGTTGACTTTACATCGTCTGCAGGTTTGTATTGTATCGTATTCCCCCGTAATATATAATAAAATACGCCGGAAAATATGATAACACAACAAAAACAACACCGAATGAAACATGAGTAACATGGCCAAAATAGGTAATCGCGCAGAGCGATAATTTGAACGAAAATATTACCCAAAAGAGTTTTCAAATGACTCAACTGGGTAACATTTTCCCCTAACAATGTGAAGGCTACAATTGGAGCCGATAAAGCAGACGTGGATGCTAATTAATTATGTATACTGATTAACGCAGTCCACGTTGCGCTGTCATCGAATATTTAGCATATCAGCTATAAATTTATCAGTTAAACTGTCTTGAAAATGTGTTTCGACGCATAATATATAGTGAAAGGAGGCATGTTGATAATTATAGCATTGAATGGCTCGTCAGCATTCAATTTTTTTGATATTCTCTGTGTCGAAAAAAAAGCACATTGAAGGCGCTGGTCACTTACTTTAAATGAATGCCATTAAGAATATTTGACAGATGCCAAAAATTTTTTTTCACAGAAACATAGTACTAGGATAGGTTTGTATTGTAGTATAACGTTTGTTGAATTACAATGTTGCCCATTGGAGATAATTGCATTTGAAAAAGTACAATTTGACGAAGTTGCGTGACATGGTCAATGATTGACAGCTCTTAATTGACAGGAATAATATTAAATTACATGAACTTTAAGTTTTCAGTTCCTAAGGGTTCCAGCAATTGTTGGATGAAATTAGATTAGAATCCATTACATTCTGTTAGTTTGAGAGAAGTCTCTTGTCAGTGCATTTTTAAGGGATATTTTTGGGTTTTACCTCTGGAAATTGAGGTGGGGCCTCTAATACCTCAGGGAATGGTCAGGGGACCGAACCACTTTGGTTTCTTGAATAACTTAGTGAACCTAAAAATCTGTGAAAGTTTGAAAGAAATCGGTGAGATGGCATGTGTCACGTCTGCCTGGTCCTCTCGTGGACGGACTCTTAAAGTCGGTGATGTCGCTTAGTCAACAAAAGTCGTGGTAAGGGCTAAAAACAAATGGTAAACTATGATTTTTACAAATTCAGCGAGTTATCTAGGTACCATTTAAGCTATTGGGAGCTCATTACTTACCACACAACTTTTCTAGTCCCATTTTTTCTGAACTTTGCAAACGCCACAGAATGTATTACATTGAACGGTCGATGTGAAGTTAAATTTTCTTGATGAATTTAAAAAGTGTAATTTCGAGGTCAAATCAAAATACGAAACAGCAGATTCAATCATTTCACTTGAAATTTTGTCCGCAGGTAGAAGTAAGTAATGTCTAACTGTCTTTCAAATTAGAACTTAAAATATTTTTGTTTTCTTTTTTTTTTAAGCTTCTGCTTAGAAGACCCCCTTTTGCGTGCGGGTCACAAAGTCCACTCGATTTGCGGTTGTCAAAAATATGGAAATATTTCAATTACAATTTGACGAAGGTACTTCAACTTCTAATGGCATAAACCCGTCCCAAAAGTGATTACACAGATCAAGTTTAGTGTTGCTTTGTTAAAAGCACGAGCCGTGAGATCATATTTTGTTAAAATGGAGGTCGCATTTTCCACAAACTTCGCGGTGAAATTTGTGAGAGAATTCGTGTTCAAATTTCAATCCTATTCATAAAACTTGTCATTTATAACTTTGTTGAACAATGCATAGTTATACTGCACTATTCCCGCCGATTTGCAATGTACAGTATCGTGATCCCACCCATGTCTGCGGCGCGCCAAATCACAACGTCTACGTCATGGGACGTCTAAGGTCTGTCGTTGTTAAATTTCTTGGCCGGTGGCAGGAGTGCGTTAGTTCTGCTTTTTTTTTTCTAAGCGCAAACACAAGGGTCTCTAAAACAATGACATAGTTACGTTAATTTTCACCAATACATACCGGTGTACATAAGGGAAAAGCCACACGCACGCTAAGTTCGATTTCCGCCGCCATTACGTGACGTGTTTTGAACAAGATCCTTTGTGACACAGTGGGTAAATAAAGTATGTTGCAATTGAGCTGAGAGTTTGAGACACCAAGTTCAAAAAAGGGAGATTCAATTGTATTTTAAGTGATGTTGACTTCTTCAGACCTCGAGAAAAGACGGCTGGTCCCGTGTCTGTGAAGCTCAAAGGTCAGTCAAGACTGAACGCAAGTTGAGTGAAACAAGCTTTGCTTTTACTTACGGGTACGAACTACATATTTCAGATTTCTATATCACTGACTTATCGAGATGGGTTTGAATTCGAGATAGTGGGGAGTTCGAGATAACCGAATTCAGCTGTCGGGGACTGGGGCACACATTACGCAATTATGTAACCGTGACAACGGAAGCACGTGAATTATTAGGAACTTACACACCCAATAAGTTGTTAATTCGAATCGATATAATTAGAGATAGTTTTGACCGTGATCGTGTGAAGACCTTGTGAAAACCTGTGATTATTAAACGCATTAGCATCAACCTTGTGACTTGTCTTGGATACTGTCTCCAGCGGCCGGAGAAGTCCAGCAAACAGCGACGTTTAACTGAAATCAATGTTGGTGATAGAAGACCACATAGATTTCAGTCATGTTGAGAGACGAACATGGCACAATCTCATTTAAGTGTAATGAAACTCGTATCAATAAAATACCATATACACTTAAAGTGTCTTTTATTGACTCTCATTGAGACACATTGGGACTGCATTGGCAGCGTACCCCTCGCCCCCGGAAACTGGCCGGAGATGTCACCACGAGAGTTCATGGAACACCGCTTCAACAGTTTCGCTTGAAAGAAAGGGCCCTTCCTAAAATAGCGACAACTTTCCATAGAAGTGATAACAAGAAAGCGCAGGAATGGTGCCGCTTTTCAATAACCGATAAGCTGAATACAGTAGCATTCCCCTGTCAATGCCCAATGCGAACCGGGCAAGATTTCCGTATAACCCCATACATTAATTATGCATACGCGCTATTATAAAAGAGAACAATAGAGAAAACAATAGACTGCCCGTATAAGCGGCAACCACTTAAAAAGAAAATTTGCGGTCCCAAGACAAGGATAGCTCACAAGTTTCACAAATGTATTAGCGACAACTTTTGTTTTTAAATTAACAACTTATCTTCTAACACAAAGGGAAAGATTAATATTGGCGCGAATGAACGTTTGCGACAAAATACGGACCTCGTGCTGGTTCCTGGTATATAAAGTGACTTCCTGACGTTTTCCCATCGTACATTGCGGTGGCAGCTAGCTTAATATGTGGTCAACCATATTGGAATTCACCTGTATATGTATAGAAGTGAAGCGAGAGGCGAGTGTTATTTCTTTTGTCGCTTTTATACGCCGTTAACATCTCGTAATTTGGCAGAGGTAAGAAACAGAACAGATAGAACAGTAATCGAGTTTTAGAGTGACATGTTTTTGTGTTGTTGAATGGCCCGGCGCCTTTAAGTCCTAACGATGTTTGCCTGAATTCTGATTTGCCCTGATGGAGGTGAAAAAGATCCGAAGCCAGCTACTCTTGTGGTGCGACAAGTGGAGAAAATACTTATGACATTAGGAACTGATAATATTGAAAGTCTGTTTGACAAGGCATTAATTCGTGACAAGTTTTATCCAGAATCAAGAGCTGCACACAAGGCGGGAACCACAATAAGTTATTTACATTCCTTGCGGAAGTTTTATACTTTCGCCACAACTGAAGATGACATTGGTATTTCTCAAGAATGTCAAAACGCAGCAGATGTCCTGTACAAGAAATGTGGAGAATGGTGTAAAACTCTACGAAAAGAAGTGAAGGAAAGATTCTGGGAGAAGCAGGAGGAAGATCTTAAGAATCTTATTACTCCGGAAAAAATTCATGAGTTCGCCAAAACAGAGTTTGCACGAAATCTAGTTAAGACCATAGGTCAGTTGATTGAAAACCACAACGAAGCTCCTGCACTGGGACAAAAAGAGTACTGTGACTTAAGAAACTTCTTGTTCATCCACATTGTGAGCCAAAACGGGCATAGAAGTGGTGTGCTAACGAACAGTACTCTAGCCGAGTACAAGAAAATGACCTGTGTTGATGGTACGTATATGGTTGCAGTAAAAGAACACAAGACATTTTCTCAACATGGCCAAGCCAATCTCTGTTTTGACGAAAGTCTTAAAGCATGGGTAGACATTTATGTTGACCACGCAAGAAGTCAAGTTGCCACAGGCAATGAAAGCAGCGCTCTTTTTCTAAATTGGAAAGGAGGAAAGATGTCAAGTAGTGATCTTTCAACAGCATTGACCAGTGCTTGGAGAAAGGCTGGTATGATTGGCAACGACACTCGCATATCTGGAACTCTCTTGAGGAAGTCCTGCACTACAGCTATTCGCACCCACAACAAAGAAGCGAAAGGGAATGTAGCCGCACACATGGCTCACAGCGAGCGTACTGCTGACAAGCATTATCATTTAGTTCAGAAGCGTACCAACTCTGCTTTTGCAGCACAACAGTTGACGGCCATCATGCATGGTAGGGCTTCGCCTATGCCATCAAATGAGGGAAAGGATTGTGAGGCTGATCACTCTGATGTTGAGCCTGACTTCACACCTATACCACTTGAACGGCAGAGCTGGACGGAAGAAGAAGAGAAAGCAATTAAAGAAGTCTTTGCCGACCAAATAAGTCGCCAATCAGTCACCATGAGGGAAGTCCTAGACCTAAAGAAGACTAATGAATTGCTTGTGAATTGTCAAAACAAGAGACTGCTAGATAAAGTAAGGGGGTTTTATAGGTTTCAGAAAGAGAGTGCTTGTGTGGAAGTCATGCAAACAAGTGGTGATGACATCGGGGGAACTGATTCGGTCTCAATTATAAGTCCATCGACGAATCAAAGTAACGCCAGAGTTTTTAAAGAGGAAGAGGTCGCCGTTTTGAGAAACCTTTTCAATGACATGATTCAAAGAGGTAAAAAGATAGAGCAAAACATTGTAATACAGCGATTGAAAGTGTGGCATTATTTTTTACTAGTAACATTGTGTCGTTTGCGTGTCGATTGGTATATTGCGTTTTGCGCATGCAGTTTGTTCCTGCGTGCAAAATCCTTCAGTCATGCATGTTGAGATTACGAGAAAAGACTTAGTTGTCTGTAACTTCCTAGCACAAGAGCCGTGCTTTACATGAACAACTTGAAGGGATCTTACCTTTATGAAACAAAATTTAAGGAGGATATTACTTTTGTAAATCCATTAAAGCGTTTATTTTGACTCTTCACAGTGTTAAGTTACTGACTCCTTACTTAGGACCTGCACTGCAGACAAGGGACATTGTTATCGATAACTACTTTAGTTGTTGATTATAAAAGTTATTGATAAGAAACATGCATGTGTGTCAAAAATAATATTATCAACAGTTGACATAAAAAGGAAAACAACTACTGTTACCGATGACGAACGCGCAATTTTGTTATCGGCATCTTATTTTTCCCGTATGTGAGACAGCTATCGACAACCATTTGTTATCACTTTAACTGTTCCCCTATATCACTGTAAAATAGTTCGCGAAAACTGAATTGCAACCTCGGCAGTGAAACTTTCAGCCGTTAGTCAACCCCGGCTTGGCCCTTGCCTCGAAGACGCAGAGGTGGCAAAGTTACGAGGACAGTTTCGGAACAAGTGGTCGAAGTACTGGCATTGAAAAACAGAAAAAAGAGAATATATAAACTTAGTGTATAAACAAAAATAAATGAACCAGTGCTAGTAACACGCCGAGAGAAAGAATATACATCCAACACTTGCTTAAACACTTCTATACAGAACACCCAGGAGACTACATAGCATAACTAACATAGAAACAACCGTGAAAACCCCAAACCACATGTGTCGGATTCCGAAACGCACAGAATACAAATATATGCTAAACTTCGTATCGCACATATTGTGCTATTCTTAAGATGTCTCTACCCAACACAAAGCAGATCTGAAAGGTGATAAAATAAAAAAGAAGTTGGTCGCAAAATCCACATGTCAAAGTCGTGTAGTCCACAGAAAAGGTCGTTAAGTCAACGCAAACGTCGTTAAGTCAACTTTGCCGGGTCGCAGAGTCAACAACAGAGTCGCAGAGTCAACATCAGGTTGCCAAGTCCACATTTGCGTGTCGCCAAGTCAACAAAAAAAGGCGCAAAGTCCACGATCAGTCTAATCATCATCATCATCATCATCACCATATCATCATCATCATCATCATCACCATCACCATATCATCATCACCATCATCGTCATCATCATCATTCATCATCATCACCATCATCATCATCATCATCATCACCATCATCATCATCATCATCATCATCATCACCATATCATCATCATCATCATCACCATCATCGTCATCATCATCATTCATCACCATCATCACCATCATCATCATCACCATCATCACCATCATCATCATCATCATCATCATCATCATCATTCATCACCATCATCGTCATCATCGTCATCATCACCATCATCGTCATCATCACCATATCATCATCATCATCATCACCATCATCGTCATCATCACCATCATCGTCATCATCACCATCATCATCATCATCATCATCATCATCATCATCATCGTAGTCTTCGACTTCATCGTCAACATTATCATCATCGTTAACGCCATCACCATCAATACCATCGCCAACCTTTTCAACGCCATTACGTAACTTGGTGCTACAAAATGCTAACAAGACAGCTCATGTTTTGGTGTTATAGCTCTCATGTCAAGACCAAGATTGGTTTTGCTACTTTGAAATTTCGCCACGGAGTGTTGGTGCTTGCATTTCTAAACAAAAAAAACTTTCTTGTCAGAACAGATGCACAAGAGCACTATACAAAACAGCTCTTAGTTCACAAACACGACCATGTGAATGGATTTCTTGCACATAACTAACTTTCCTGATGAATAAAACCATTCGCTCTTGAAACGGCATCCGCCTTATTTTTGTAGACAACAGAACACTACAGCACTTGCGTGGTTTGCGGATATAGCGGAGCCAAACAAGAAAAGCGCTATGGTGTCCACAGCATTAGTTTCTTTTACACCACAGCGTACTGCTGGTACAACAGTTCCCGGATCTTGTAATAGTCGTCACACACCGCTCCTTCCAGTCCCACGCGGCCAGTCTCGTTCTGAAGAAGAAAATATTAAATTAGCCATAAAGCAACGTTGATGATGTGAACAACGCTGGCTAAGTCGTACAATATTTCATTCCCAAGAAAGGCCAAAATCGAAAATTCTTAAATTTATTTCTGTAAATTACTGTAAAACAGACAGAATCGTAGGAAAGTACTGCTGAAGCAAAGCGTCGAGAGAAACTCTAAAATTTTGAGGGTAATCTTTCAGAAACACTTTTTCGACGTCAACAGCATTTTGTTAATTTTTTTTGCTGTTTCCTGTATGTCACCGCACTTGCCACCAAATTTTGTATTTATTATTTTGTATTTCTTTTTATTCCACGAAAATTAAAATTTAATCCTAAACTTTGATTTGTCTGTTTGTTGAAATTGTCTTCGAAAGGAGGGGATCGGCAAATCGGACGGAGGATATCGGCTGATAACCGACATCCGATTTTGTACCACGTGATGTGTTTTATCCAATAATCGGTGGGTTATAATGTTCTCTAACATCTTCTAGGAAAACCGAATCTTCGTGATCCCAAACACCGTTAAAGTGTTCAAACTTCGGCATCAAACGCCTTGAGACCCTCTGTTACGTCTTTAAATTAAGTACTTACCCTTCTAACTGCTACAACATTGTTACAGATCAACACGCCTCCAGCAAATTCGGCTTGTATTCCAGCCTTGTTCAATGCCTGCTTAAAATCCGACAGGCGCGGCTCGTTTATATAAACCGAGGTGTGTCCGGTGATCTGGAGAGAGAGAAAGGATATGTGGATTAGTAAGACACAGGGTGCCACTGTCTACCCTAACTTGGTAAGCCTGTCAAATTAGGAGAACACAGTAGGGCTTTGAAGTGTAACGGGTGTGTTAGTATGGTCAACAGCAAACCAGACGACAGACCAAACTCTATTATAGTACCCACAATCCCC
The DNA here is from genome assembly GCA_024195265.1 of Dendrophyllia cribrosa. Lineage (NCBI taxonomy): Eukaryota > Metazoa > Cnidaria > Anthozoa > Scleractinia > Dendrophylliidae > Dendrophyllia > Dendrophyllia cribrosa. Next base: position 26,390,598 of record JAJLRJ010000002.1, read on the forward strand.
TACAGCGACGGCATCATAAGTGCCCCAGAGGAGGTCGTGTTCAGTGTGAATTAGCTTGACGAGTTCTTGCCTTTTTCGCTTGTTCCATTCTTCTTGTCTTCCACTCTCTGTAAAGTGCTCATAACCGTTCAAAAAAAAAAGTCGACCTCCGTTTGGGAGAAAATGGTCAGGGCTTCAAATTATTCATGCTCAGATATTGTATTTCTTCAGTTTTTCCATGAGTTGGGAATAATACAACAGTATTCTTTTTGGGAAAATAGTCCAACATTCGAACAACGTGGCCAACCCAGTGACTCAAACTAACATTCACCAGAAGATCCATCCTGAAGCCATTTCACGATCAAATACACCTTATTCCAAAATGGTGGCCAATTTATTATTCTTTTATATGTATGTTATTTAGCCCTCTTTGCCTCATACAGTCGAGGCTCTCAGTGAACGAGAGCTGGCCGCTTATGAGAGCTTTTACTAACAGAGTTTTACTGGGAAACGGGGTCGCTTACGATAGTGGTCGAGAGATGAGCATTACTAAGTTGTACAAGAATGCGTGACATTCTTACATGTGAGAGTGGAAGCTGTTCTAATACGGGCACTGTGTCCATTGGTTCTTCTTTACTACTCTGATCAGTTTCCATTTTCTCCTGACCCTCCTCCTCGTCACGCAACTCCCCATCTTCTAGCAGCAGTCCCACGTGTGACTCGGATGCGTTCATGTGCAGTTGTCCATCCACCCACGCGAGTTCTGCGTCACGCGCACGAGAAAACTGCAACGAGCTAACAAGGGCGTCACGCAACTTGACCTGAGGGTTAAATATTAATTCCACACAACATTAGGAATTCTTCACGGGAGTAACAAGGAATGTCAGGGATTTGGACGTTTTAGGGTCAAAACTGCCCCAAGTTAAAACTAAATAATTTTGTCATCTATAAATCAAAATTCAAGAAAAATCCCAAATTTCATTTTGTAAAATACTGAAAAACAAATGGTACCATGCAAAAGTACTGCTGAAGAGGTTTCATTTGAATGGTCACACCATAGGATTGCATCAACAGACTCAAAAGTTAGAACTAATGGTACCATGCAAAAGCACTGCTGAAGAGGTTTCATTTGAATGGTCACACAATAGGATTTCATCAACAGACTCAAAAGTTAGAACAAATGGTACCATGCAAAAGTACTGCTGAAGAGGTTTCATTTGAATGGTCACACCATAGGATTTCGTCCACAGACTCAAAAGTTAGAACAAATGGTACCATACAAAAGTACTGCCGAAGAGGTTTCATTTGAATGGTCACACCATAGGATTTCATCAACAGACTCAAAAGTTAGAATTGCATTACATGTCTCCATTATTGACTCTGCGAGTGAAAGGGTTAACGTAATGGGTAATGTAAAGTGCCCCAAGTTAAAACTAAATAATTTTGTCATCTATAAAATGCTTATAGAACAGTAAGAGGAAGATATCAAGTGAATTCTAGAAGAGAGAAGAAATCATAATCAGAGTGTTAACAAGTTTTCTAAGACACAAGGTGATAAATTTTTTCAAGTTGCAATCTGTTTCAATCCTGGCCATCTGAAGCCCAAGACACTCATTTTTATTCTAAGAGCACTACTCTAAGAATAATTTCAAACAAACCTGGACAATGATTTTTTTTTTTCGCTTTTGAAAGTAACACTAAAAGTGGTGACATGGGCCAAACAAAAGGCAAATCAAGGCCAGTTAGTGAGTGACAGTTACGAATTTAACGGCCCCGCCGGCCAGTTCTGACAAATGGTAAGTTCTCTAGTACGTACTTCCGTTAAGGTCAAATACGTTTTACCCTAATTTCCCCTCTTTCCATGTTGGTTAACCCTTTAACTCCCAAGAGTGCCAAAAATCAAAATTCAAGAAAAATCCCAAATTTCATTTTGTAAAATATTGAAAAACAAATGGTACCATGCAACAGTACTGCTGTAGAGGTTTCATTTAAATGTCACACCATAGGATTTCGATAACAGATTCAAAAGTTAGAACAAATGGTACCATGCAAAAGTACTGCTGAAGAGGTTTCATTTAAATGGTCACACCATAGTATTTCGACAACAGATTCAAAAGTTAGAACTACATTACATGTCTCCATAATTGACTCTGGGTGCGAAAGGGTTAATGTATCAATGTGCGAGTTGTTTATTTTTTCTGGAAGAAAGACATCTTTACCCTGTTACCGATTGTACAGTGAGTTACGAGGTTACTTCTCTCTCTTTTACCTGGTAAATATATCTTTCTCCTGTAGAGTCGACAGTTTCGCCGCTTTGTGGAGTAAACACCTGATTCACCTGAATACTGCTGTTCTCTCTGCAGTACTCAGCCAGATGTTCCGTGGCTTCCGCATTCCCATGCACAAGAATCTGAAGAAAAAAGGTTCATTAAGGTCAGTATCAAGAGAAGTTAAAAATGGAAAACAAATCCCCAATTTCATTTTAAAAAAAAATAAAAAATAAGCACAACAACCTACGAAAGTACTGCTAAAGAGCTTTCATTTGAAAGGTCACACTTAACGATTTCATCCACAGGCTCAAACGTTATTACCGGCACCTTTTACAGCATAATAAACAGTACTACAGGAAAGTACTGCTCAATAGCTTTCATTTGAATGGTCACACTTTAAGGATTCAAAGTCAGAAGCTTTTACCACCTTGCATAGCATAACAAACAGTACCACAGGAAAGTACTGCTCAATAGCTTTCATTTGAATGGTCACACTTAAGGATTTAGACTCAAAAGTTATTATCACCTTGCATAGCATAATAAACAGTACAACAGGAAAGTACTGCTCAATAGCTTTCATTTGAATGGTCACACTTTAAGGATTCAAACTCAGAAGCTATTACCACCTTGCATAGCATAATAAACAGTACCACAGGAAAGAACTGCTCAATAGCTTTCATTTGAATGGTCACACTTTCAGGATTCAAACTCAGAAGCTATTACCACCTTGCATAGCATAATAAACAGTACCACAGGAAAGTACTGCTCAAAAGCTTTCATTTGAATGGTCACACTTTAAGGATTCAAACTCAGAAGCTATTACCACCTTGCATAGCATAATAAACAGTACCACAGGAAAGTACTGCTCAATAGCTTTCATTTGAATGGTCACACTTTCAGGATTCAAACTCAGAAGCTATTACCACCTTGCATAGCATAATAAACAGTACCACAGGAAAGTTCTGCTCAATAGCTTTCATTTGAATGGTCACACTTAAGGATTTAGACTCAAAAGTTATTTTCACCTTGCATAGCATAACAAACAGTACCACAGGAAAGTACTGCTCAATAGCTTTCATTTGAATGGTCACACTTAAGGATTTAGACTCAAAAGTTATTATCACCTTGCATGGCATAACAAACAGTACAACAGGAAAGTACTGCTCAATAGCTTTCATTTGAAGGGTCACACTTAAGGATTTAGACTCAAAAGTTATTATCACCTTGCATAGCATAACAAACAGTACCACAGGAAAGTACTACTCAAGAGCTTTCACAAGAAACTCAATCATTTTCTGCTTCCACTTAAGGTGGCTTACTACAGTTTATGGGGGTCACCAGATGCTTCCGATAATATCGATCACAGGTGACATTTGTGGGAACAAGCAACAATTACAAAGTCAAAACCATCGTACAAGACAGTGGGAGTTTGTAATTTCGCCATCCTCTTGTTAGAAGTGGCTTAAAACAAGTGGCCGAGTGGTTGTCAGAAGACTGGGTTCTAATTCTATGAGGACGTTTTACTCAAAAATCACCCGTACGACCCTACCTCAAAATCTTACCATTTAAACTTTGGATTAAAATAAACGTGCTTACAAGTTAAAACAAAAATCTGTAAGAGAGTTTTTCGCATATCAACGAAAATATCAAAAATAGGAATTTCGACAAATATTTTAAAATCTGTCTTACAGATTTTGAAAAAAAATTGTTTGCAGATCGATGTTTATGTATATTTAAGGGTGCGTTCCTTTGGGATGATCCGGATCCGGATCACTGATCCAAGATCACTCGGATCATGCTGCATCAAAGGAACCGATGAATCCTTGTCCAGAGTGGATTCGTCGGTTCCTTTGATGTCTCATGATCCGAATCCGGATCATCCCAAAGGAACGCACCCTAAAAATATCAAAAATTGAGCATAGGTCATACGGCTGGATTTCGAGAAATTTACGACCAAAAAAACGTTTCATACGATCTCTGAGCATGCGCACTACTGCGTACACCACGACCATTCGCTTATCTGCGCGCGCGGCTGCTCGCGCATTACTAAATGAGTGCACGAGGTCAGAGCTTCGTTGTTGTTTGCTCGCGCGGTATTGCTTGCGTGACATGCGCGCGTAAGGAAATTTATTGTCCCTCAAAACTGTAGTCGGCCACCTTAAAATATTAATGGTCAAACCTAGGGACATTATTTATCCACAGACTCAAAAGTGTTTGATTTACATTTGATTTGTCTTTAGTTTAGGTGGGAAGGGTTCAACATCAAAACTTCCAAGACTGAAGGGTAATGTTGCTGGTCACTTTTGTAGCTCTTAAACACAAAGTTCAGCTGTAAAAGGGATGGCACGCTTTCACAAAGGTGTCAAATACAAATTTAGGAGTCTTTCAGTCATGAAACGTGGTGGACTAATAACAAACAAACAAACAACAATTTTAATTTACACCTTCCAACCTTCCAGAATAGAGTGTCCTATAAATAAAATCTGCTTCACAAATGTCTTCGAAACTTAGATATTGCCAAAGCAAAACAATAAAAGAAAACAGAGGTTGATAAAGACTTGTGATATAGCGTTGGTAAATGTTATTCCTAATTTTGTAAGCAATGGTCTTAGTAACGATTTAGTGGTTGATTGACAACTGAAGGTGAGAATGGCCAGGTCAAGCCCCTTTTATTGGAACCTCCAGTTTAATCCTAAAAGAGCAGGGATCATCCTTACACGTCTGTGTGTGTATCATATCAATGCAACTTTCGAAATTCAACACGTTTGGGGTGCAAAACTTATCTCTACCTTCAAACCAATACCAAGAATAAAACAAACTTTTCTACAAACTGCAGAAGAACAGAATTTTACTTACAAGGTTTCTTGGATTAACAAGTGAAAGAATTCTTTTGATGGACTCGCCATCTGACCGCCCTTCAAAGTCAATATGCAACAACGAACATCTAAAAACAACACACACAAGTTAAAAATACATGTTTATTAACTTTTGCATTCTTGTCAGTCACTCTCAAATGAGGCTATTATTGCAACTCTGTCGCTCATACCTTGACTAAGTTTAACTTGTGGCTAGTCTAGGACAGATGAAAGAACATCATGTACATGTATGTTCATGTATGATCAACGAGGCGTACCTTTTTGCCTACTGAGGCTATACATTTGTAAACTACGAAGGTCAGACAATTTCTGGTCGGATACTTCCGCGCACCGGTCAGATGCTCTAACCACTGAGCTACGAGAGACTTGTGATGAGCTTAAGGCCATATACATGTACTACATGTTTAACCGCGGTCAAACGATAGAAATTTGCAAAAGTAAAGTAAAGTAGTTAAAAGTTAAGGTTGTCATTTTCACTGTTTAAGTTTAATATATTGCCAATACACTGTCAATTTACCAAACGTTTTGAAAGTTTACCAAAAAAGTTCTAAGCGTTTAAAAACTGTGAACTGCAGAATTGTCGGCGCCATTTGCCAACATAATTTTGATCAGGCGCAAAGAGTTTTGGTCAGTTTTCAACCGAAAAAAGCTCATCATTTTGAGAAAAATTAAAAGATAGTAACGTCAACTAATTTTTTTATTCTCCCTTGCCCATACATGTATTTCCATTCAATATTAAATAAAATCTCACTAAATAAAACGAAAAACGCCTCGGACGTTTGACTGTGGTGGAGGTTCATGTATGACATGCGTCCGGCACACTGCTAGGATCAGCAATTGTAAACTTATAACTTAACTTAAAATAAAACTTGTTGTTGTTGTAAAATGTTGATAAATAAAGGAAGATGGTAAATGTTAAGCTTGGTAATGAAAATTAATGAGAAAGATAAAAATGTTCAGAAAATTCCTTAATTTAAATGAAATCAAAGAAGAGTGTTCATCTGGATTTCCAAACACTGTGACATTCTGTCACATGTGTACCCTCTGTAAAATAAGTTGTTATTTGAATAGTCACAACGTACAAAGGATTTCATCCAAAGAACTTAAGAAAGGTAATCTAATTAGTGACAGTGAAAGTTAAAAGGAGATTTTGCAAGGAAAGTAAAATCTCACCTGATGTTGAGCTGTTTTTTCTCCACAACACACTTTGTTGGCACTTTTGATAAGTCTCCTTTAAAACAAACAGAAGCATCAAAGTTGTCATTCAATCACTTTCACGGAAACATATGAACTCACAATTGACCTTGCTCCCAGTGTGTGGCTTCATAGCTCAATTGGTAGAGCATCGCACCGGTAACGCGGAGGTCATGGGTTTAAATCCCGTTGAAGCCCTGAATTTTTTTTCAGGCTTCTTTGCAATTGCTTACATGTAAATTGCAAACACAACTGCGAGGATCATTTCTTCACTTTACATTCTCAATCCGCAGTTCACAAATATGATTCACTTATCATATATCTCATTTGTCACACTGTATACTATTGCGTACTGCAATGAAACATCAGCAAATACTGATTATACTGTAGGAATAAAATAACAATTCCATGAGTTTGTCTGACCTTGTCCAGCAATAGTTTCAGTTTCTGCAGCTTCCTTTTTACTTTGTTCCTGTAGAAAAATAATAGTAAATTTCAGTGAGATGTGGAATATACTTTCTTGATGGGTGATTGTGATAGAATACACTGTAGGTAGGCGGTTTATAAAGAGTGTATTTTTGTACAAACTTAAACAAAATTTCTGTCAAGATTCACAATCAACATTCACAACTCTCACCACTTTAGCTTTTTCTTCCTCTGCTGCTGCCAACTCCCTGATCATAAAATCCTCAGGTCTGTTAAATAAATAAATAAATAAATAAATAAATAATAGTTAATGATAAAAAAAATTAAAAATAAGACCCCTTAAGCAAAAAAAGTTAAGAAATAAGATGCCTGTATTTTTCACAGACAGTTCGAGACATACCTTTTTTACCAGTTTTATTAAAATATTATTGCTTGATAATATTATATAGCTCAATTAAAAAAATATATGCAATGATGCACATTTGCTTGACCATATATTCTTCATAACTGGTCCATGTTGAAAACTCTACAACTGGTGCAGGGCTCGACACTAACGGTGGTCAACTGGACATTGGCCAGTGAAAATCACACTTTGGCCTGTAAAAGTTTGGGAATACAGGCCATTTTGGCCTGAAGAAACTCTTTAAAATCTGACTTCACATTTCAGATTAATTGAGAATTATTTGCATATGTCCAGTACACCAAAAAGTTAGTGTCGAGCCCTGAGGTGTATACGGACGACAGTTTAGACCTGTTTATCACAGATGTGTAAAGTTAGTTAGAAAGTACGAAAATTTTATTTATTCACTTTTATATTGCTTCACATGTATCTGCAATTGCAAAAATTTAAATTATCTGATATTAATTGGTAAATTGTATTTATGGGATTGTAGAAAGAAACAGGTACTTCCAAACATAGAAGGTTTCAAATTTAAAGTAAGAATTAAATACCAAGTTGAAAAATATATTTCCACCAAGAATAATAAATTAGAAACCTTTTATGAAAAATGGCCAAAAGACATTTCCCCCCTTTAATTAGTTTCGTGTGTATGCTTTTGTGTGTATGTTTGGGTGTGTTTTTGTTTTATTTTAGGGTGTACTGTAAATAAATGTCAATTTTCTCTTTTATCAACATAATTAAGCATTAATTCTTTGTAATACAAGCCTCATTCAGCAATTGCACGGCTGTTTTTTGGCTGTAATGTAAATAATCTTGAAATCTTGACAATTGTAAGTATGTCTGTTTTATGACGGTTGAAGTTAAAAATAAAATAATAAAAAAAAAAATTAAAAAAAAAATTGCAAAAATGATTATAAGAATGAGCTGGTGATATCTTGCAAACTTGTAAAAAGTTTTTTGGATGCTCACAGTAAGGCGTGTCGCACTGTAATGTGTTTACGCACCTAATGAACTCTCCATAATCATCCCACTTGATCTTCTCTTCATGACAAGGGAACATGGGGTATGATCTAGCCTGTTTGAAAAAACTACTTTTCCGGCCACCCTGAAAAATAAGGGAGAAAAGAAAGATTTTAAAACAACATGTCCATTCTTCTTTTTCTTTAAAACAAAAATACAACAGTTGGTCCATTGGTCTTTCCTCTCTGAACCTATCCTGAGTGCTCTTGTCCTGTGTGCGTTACATGATGCCCGGTTGCTTTGCCAGTTTCTCACTTTTATTATCCTGGACCAGGTTGTTCAAAGTGCGGTTAAGCTAACCCAGGGTTAGCATCAACTTTGATTCCAGTTACATGTAAATAATAATTAATCAATGGAGATTTTTCCAAAGTATTTTTGCCCTTTAGTTTCATCTCTGACTTGTCTTCGCATGTAACTTATAATTAGCTTTTGAAAACACTTCTAACAAGAGAAATTAAATCCTCAGTTAAGTTTTAATCTGGGTTTAGCATTAACCCGCTTTTGAACAACCAGGCCCAGGGTGCCAGAGTTTTTATTTTTTTTTTAAGTGAAAACCGACGTGTGAGCAGCAAAGCCATGACAACGAGGTGCAATATGCAACAAGGTGCACTTGAGTAGCCAACCTCATTTCCATGCGATTTACAAAATGTACTTGTATGGATCAGATATCTCACCAAACCGGTTTTAACTCTGGGGGACCAATAATTATGAGTATGGAGTTTTCCGTTTGTTTTTATTAAAATGTTTGCGTATGTCAGTAGACAAATTTCTGTTGCATGTGTAACATGAATTTTGCTACATCTGGCTGTACTGGAAGGTTTAATTTATTAGAGGGGAAAAATTCCAAAGAAAAAAATGTGGTCAGGCGATTGTACAAAGTGTTGGGATTCCTGTCAACAAGGAAACTGGTGTATCGTCATTGTTACATGTATGTATTACATGTACATGAAATTTAAGGGAACTAGAGAAGCTTGAAATGCAAGAGATAGTAGAAATAAATTTTGTCAGGAAGTTTTGGAACCTGCTCTGGTTCAAAGGGAATGCAAATATTCAGGTAAATGAGGGAAGAGGTGCCACAGAAGTTCTCAAGCCACAAATATTAAGAACAATCTGCTTTCAAAGAAGTCAGCTTCAAGATCAGTACCTTTCCAGGGATGCCCAAAACAGATTTTAAAACCTTCGCGAGGAGTTCGTTATTCTGATAAAACTTAAGAAGATAACATCTACTGTGGCGAAATGTACTGGTCTAGCCAATCAATTTTGCTGTAACATCATTAAATCCCGCCAGAGTCTGGAAATGAGTAGGAGTAACCAATCAGCAACCTAATACAGATTTCGGTATTGATATCTCGCATGGAAATGAGGTTGTGTACTTGAGTGGTCAGAGGTCCATCTTGGGAGCTTCTTCTAACTGTGTTTATGCGATTAATTTCACTCTTGATATTTACATGTACAGATCAGACCACTGGAGCCAAGGTACACTTCCGTAAGTACTTCACACATTTGATCATTCATATATTAATTTAAAGCATACAAAATGTACCTTTTCATCAGCCATCATGAGGTCATGCCTAACTCCTCCTTCCAAATCTTCATCGCTGTCACTATCACTCTCCTCTGCTGTCAAGTGATGACTGAAGCAAACAACACAACATAAACAAAAGGTACACCAAACTACTAATAATAAGCTACAGTGTAAGTGTTGGGTGCATCCTCTTTTTAATTAACACTTGGTGCATTGTACAGTATATTTATTGAAAAGGTCTTTTGTTGTCTTGTTTTTAAGAACACAACTTTATGTATCAGTTTATCTGCAACAAAGCCTGGGAGAGATGTTATTATAATTATTTTGGTGTGTTAGTCTTGGTACCACTTACATAGGGGAAAGGGGGGGGGGGGGGGGTCAAATGATGAATTCTGAAGAGAAAATACAATTTCTATAAATTTTGCAATATACCTTCTGTCAGCGGCTTCAGTCCCTTGTTTGTTCTTCTCCTTTTCCCTTTCTGTTTCCAAATATCTTTCAAGTTCTTCTCCTTCCAGCTTCACTCTTGTTTTAACCTGTGCTCAAAAGCAATGTTCAGCCTAACTGAGTGCCAGTTACATAGAGATTTGTATATTTGTGTGATGTACTGACAAACAAGTACAATAAGTTCACAGCTGAAGCAAGGTTCTAAGTTGCGGCTACACATGCAATGGTTTGCTTGCACAGGTTGTTGGGTTGCCAGTAGATGGTGGTGGCTACATGCATGACAAATTTTGGTGACAAAAATGTTGCAATAATAAATGTGTGAGACTGGGTTGGTAATTAAGCCTGAGTTTTGTTTTAGTTCTTGAATCTTATTGGCTGGATACCCTTTAATTGCACGTTGCAAGTGCAAGAAAAAAGTTGCAGGGTGGCTACACAAGCGACAATGTGTGCAATTTTGTCATGAAATATTCAACCCTCGCCACTTTTTTCTGCTACATTTTCAGCTATCGTGTTGCATGTTCACGAGTGGCTACACATGCAATTATTATTGTGTGCTGACGACGTCACAATTTTATGGCATCACCTGTGCAAGCAAAAAATCGGATCTGTAGCTGCATCTTTAGTTAGACGGGAAACTGGACACCCACATTTTGAAATTAGAAATTTTAAAAATAACTTAATGTTTTAAAAGACATGCATAAATGTGCACTGTAGCCCAAACTTCACAGCAGTCAAATATGCCATGTGAGCTAAAATATACAAGTTTATTTACAGAAAATGTGAATATTTCAGGAAATTTAAGGTGGTGTCTGAAAATGTTTAAACTGTTTTATGTTGAGTACTACAGTAGAATCAATGCAAAAATTAGTTATGGTTAATCACTAGTTCTGTTGGCTTGGATTACACTGTCACTATATCTCTTACATCATTATCTTTTTTCCAAAGCCCATAAGTGTTTTGGATTAATCCAAATAATAATGGTATTGGAAACTGCAGTGGGATAAATTTTTTACATTTGAATGCTGTGTACTTCTCAACTTTACCTCAATGTCAACTGTCTTCTGTTGTAAGTTGTCAATCAAAGAGCGAGCTAGCGTTCCAGGTGAGGCTCGGCAGGTAAACACTACTGTATTTTTGGGTTCCTCTGCCCACTTGATGAACAGTTCTCGTGAAAACCCACAAGTCAGGTCTGCTACTGATGCTAGCACGACCTTTGGTTCAGGAACTCTGGCAAGGTCAGCCAGGCTATGACACAGAGCACAGTGTCTGCAAAATACAACAAGTCATCAAGAAAAGAACACTTGATCACTCAAACTTTGTTTGCAACCACTATCATGACAAAACTTAAAAAAAGCTGTAGTTAACCCTTTCACTCCCAGAGTCAATTATAGAGATATGTAAATATGTACATGTGTAGTTCTAACTTTTGAGTCTGTTAACATAAACATTAATCTTATGGTGTGACCATTCAAATGGAACCTCTTTGGCAGTACACTGTACTTTTGCATGGTACCAAATTTGGATTTTGAGTTTTGGCAATCTTAAAGGGTTAATAAAAGAAATTACATGTCACAAAATAAACACAGTGTAATGATGTACAAACCTGAACTGATAAGGGTTCATTCTACCTATTTCAAAAGATTTCATAACCTTGTCACTCATCCATTCCACCTGAGGAAGAACAAAAAATAAACATTTTGTTGCATTACGATAAACATTCAATAATGCCAATAAAGTTTCATTTTGATGTAAATAACATCCAGTTATTTGATTGTTCAAACACAACTTTGAAATGTTCTTAAACATTCTGTTCTATAACTGTTCCTCACCTGTGACTTAGCAAACTCCACTACATTGTAACTGACATTGTTAAGCATTGCAAGGGAATATGCAGATAATCCTGAATCTGGGTTACGCCATAACTGATCCTATAAATTAAAACATAATTATGGTGAGAATCCACCACATAATTTTTGTGTCATGTTATTGCCTACATTACTGGTTATGTGGCACATGTACATTGTACATGTATCTTTACCAGTAGTTGAGATAACTCCAAAACTCTTCCAGCTGTATCCACGACTATCAGTACATTTCCATCCCTTCTGGCTGTTGTCAAGATTTCAGCTATTAAAACAAAAACAATGGAAGAATATTAAAGGAGCAATGTCACAAGGATTTTGTTGTGTTTTCATCAAAACTGTACTAAATGTTAACTAAATACCTTTGCTTGAATACATGATCTTAGAACACAGAGACAAAAGTATATCAAAAGATTTCTCAAAGATAGTACAAACCACAATCAGTTTTAAGTGCTTTTTCCAAGACACACACAAAACTCAAAAAAGAATTTTCAAGTACATTGTAATGTTGCAATCCATTTCCATTCTGGCCAATTATCCATTTCCATCCACAGCCAAAGGAAACAAATACTAGTTTCTGTGCACTCGTAGAGTAATAATTGAAGGGCCAAGAGCATGTCCAGCCTATATGACTTTTTAGGCCTTTTTTTATTTTTTCTTGCTCAGATTTGTCCAATTTTGGCATGTGAACTAGAAATTAGTTGCAAAACATTGTTCCGAATTTTTTTTCTGTTGTTTTTTTCCATCGTTTTCGAGAAATACCGTATGCAAAAAAATAATCAATCAATCAAAGGCTCCTATTGTAATGCAATATTGTGGTAAGCTTCTGTTTTCACACTGACGCGGTTCGATATTTTTTTAAAATTAAACGTAAGGAATTTTGACGAACGCAAAAAAAGTAAATCACTTTCATAATGTTCAGTTTGAAAAAAAAAAGAAAGATGCTGAGCGTGATTCGAACCCGGAGCCATCTGAGCGCAAATCCCCGACCAAACCACTAGACCACCGAGGAACACATGCTCAGTTCAGGCTAAGTTTTATTATTTAAAGGTTGATACGCATCAAAACGCGTATCTCGATTTCAAAATCCTTTTAGATCGAATTTAATGTTGCATTAAAGACTCCAAATGCGAAACGTCTTCCCGCCGGCCAGCAACAACTCACTTCGAGCTGCCCAAAGCTGTATTTCAAGTGAATTTAGTTTTATCGACTGAGTCGATAAGGTAAATTGACCACCGTAAAAAGATTCAAATAGCTGACGTTTCGAGCGCTAGCCCTTCGTCGGAGCGAATCAAGGAATTGTGGGTAGTGTGTGGTTTTATATAGTAAGCGGTGGAGCTACGCTATTGGTGGAAATTTGGTGACGTGAAAAACAAATGTGACCCTCCATAGGAAAACACGTCTTATCAACAAAAGCGTTTTTTGGGGGGTTTCAGGTCACTTGGAAACCCTTTGGAAACCCGGTTTCGGAGGGTTTGAAACCCTTTAGAAATCCTTTGGAAACCCTTTGGAAACCCGTTGGAAACCCTTTGGAAACCCTTTGGAAACCCGTTGGAAACCCTTTGGAAACCCTTTGGAAACCCTTTGGAAACCCTTTGGAAACCCGTTCGAAACCCTTTGGAAACGCTTTGTAAAAATCTTTTTTGTAGCCGTCGCTTTGTAACAACTGTGTAAATCTCGCTTTGCTAACACTTTAACAATCCTTGCAAATACTCTTGGGCGTTTTCGTGGCTATTTAAATAGTAAAATGAAACAAAAGATTTTTCAAGTTACGCGCTTTAAATCACCGTGAGACCGCTGTCGCGACAGCATTGAGAAAGAAAAAACCCTTTCCGAAGGTTCGAATTTCGGCATTGTTTCCTAATGTTTTCGTCTTTTACATTAGGGCTGTTGTGCAATCAAAAGTTGTGCATTTCAAAACGTTCGCTCCCTGTTCGATTGTGTTCAGAATGTAAATAAACCAAAATCACGGCAGCAAGACCGTTTCCCGTGTCTTTTTTGTCATTCTGCTTTCGACAGTTTTCCTAAAGTTTTTCAATTGAAATAAGGGCTATTAATTCATTGGAAAGTCTATCTTTACGCTTTCAATTTCGCTAGCTATTCAATTCTGTTTAGAATGTAAATAAACCAAACAATAGTTACTGATAATAGAATATGATATAAAGCACTCAAACTTTCTTGACATAAAATTGACTTTTCATGACAATACAACAACAGGCCAGTTCATTAGCACTGTATTTCACACCTTTTGTCTTCGCTCGCGCGGTGGAGGCAGGCCGGTTCATTTGTGGGATTAAAACTTGTTACATTAATCTCAAATGTATTCAGTTTTACCGCAACAGCAAACTAAAGATGCGGAGTTGAAAAGAAAACTTTGTGAAAAAATCACAACGTTTTTATTCGAACCAATTTGCAAGCAGCTATTTATGAACGTTGTATCTCGGTTCAGATTCGAACCACTTTTGTCGAACACACCGTGGTGTGTTTAGGTTAGAGTCACGCAAACCAGAGAAAACAGAGTACACCAGTCAGGATTATTATCTTCAGATTATCATTAAATTTCGCAACCAAGAATGTAGCTGATGCATTTTCTCTTTTAGCTAGCAATTTTAATTTAGAGTAAACATCAAAATAGCGTGCTAAAAAATATATTTCGGCCCACAAATTAATTCTGAAACTTGATGTGTTCGCGCTCATCGGGCCGTTAATTTTTCGATTTTGCGTGAGTTTGAAAACGGCGGGTTTAGAAACAGTTTTTATTAAACAGATTTCGACGAACTGTAGTTTATGCTTGTTACATTTTTTGGCTTGCACTCTCACTAGGGGAAAATGTTTTAGAAGTTTTCATTAAACCATAAGGTACGCGCGGCGGTCAGGCGGCCAGTTCATTTCATTGACTGTTCCGGTTTTATTGTAATAGTAAACAAAAGATACGGAGTTGACAATAAAAACTTTGTGAAAAGGTCAAAATCAAAGGCTGTAAAGAAATACCACTGCAATCAAAACCACAACGTTTTTATTCGAACCAATTTACAAGCAGCTATTTATGAACGTTGTATCTCGGTTCAGAATCGAACCACTTTTGTCCTTCACGCCGTGGTGTTTTAGGTTACAGTCACGCAAACCAGAGAAAACAGAGTACACCAGTCAGGATTATTATATTCAGATTATCATTAAATTTCGCAACCAAGAATGTAGCTGATGCATTTTTTCTTTAAGCTAGCAATTTTAATTTAGAATAAACATCAAAATAGCGTGCTAAAAAATATTTTTCGGCCCACAAATTAATTCTGAAACTTGATGCGTTCGCGCACATCCGGCCGTTAATTTTTCGATTTTGCGTGAGTTTGAAAACGGCGGGTTTAGAATCAATTTTTAACAGATTTCGACGAACTGTAGTTTATGCTTGTTACATTTTTTGGCTTGGATTCCCACTAGGGGCACATTGTTTAAAGTTTTCATTAGAAACCATAAGGTTCGCGCGGCGGAGGCGGGCCAGTTCATTTCATTGACTATTCCGGTTTACTGTAATAGTAAACAAAAGATACGGAGTTGAAAAGAAAACATTGTGAAAAGGTCAAAAATCAAAGGCTGTAAAGAAATATCGCAGCAATCAAAACCACAACGTTTTTATTCGAAACAAATTCCAAGCAGCTATTTATGAACGTTGTATCTCGGTTCAGAATCGAACCACTTTTGTCGAACACGCCGTGGTGTGTTAAGGTTACAGTCACGCAAACTAGAGAAAACAAAGTACACCAGTCCTGGGATTATTATCATTAAATTTCGCAACCAAGAATGCAGCTGATGCATTTTTTCTTTAACGTAGCAATATTAATTTAGAGTATAAACATCAAAATAGCGTGCTAAAAATATTTTTCAACCCACAAATTAATTCTGAAACCTGATGCGTTCGCGCTCACCCGGCCGTGAATTTTATAATCTTGCGTGAGTTTCATCTGTCCGAAAGTTATTTGTCCGAGAGAGCACACAACGCGATTTTTTAAAGTTTTAACGCTGACGTGAACATAAATGGGCTTCAATATTTTTACACAGAAATTAGTTGGAACAACACGTTGTAGGTAATTTTTATTACGTCTTCTTAGTTAAACCGTCGTTGTGGTTCTTGTACGTATGGAAGGTTTCGTATAGCTTTCAACGAGTTTGCAATCTTTTCGGAAGCGCTTGGACACTTTAGAAACGCTTTAGAAACCCTTTGGAAACCCTTTGGAAACCCGTTCGAAACCCTTTTGAAACCCTTTGGAAACCCTTTGGAAACCCTTTGGAAACCCGGTTTCAGGTGGTTTGAAACCCTTTGGAAATCCTTTTGAAACCCAGTTTGACAAAATTACAATGTTTGATAAGACGTGTTTTCGTATGGAGGGTCACAAATGTAGATTAGTTGAATGAAAAGCATTCGTTAATTCCGTGGGGTTTGAGAGTGCCGATTTGAAAGATGATTTTTTGTTCTAGGTTTTTACGGCTTTCTGTGTTACCCTGGTGTAGGGAAAGGCCGCAGATTGTCATGTGTTGTTTAGAATGGTTAGTAAGATTAAAATGGCGCGCGACTGGTTTGGATGCGTCTTTGTCATTTTTTTCAACGTCTCGGAGATGTTCACGAAAACGGTCGCCCAGTCTCCTCCCTGTTTCGCCAATGTATATCTTTTTGCAAAAAGTACATGTAATGCAGTAGATAACATTTACGGAGGTGCATGTAAAACGATCAGTGATTTTAATAGATCGTTTGGGTACTGTGCCCGACCACGCACAGCGGACCCATCTACCACTGTCGCAAAGCATGTCGGGAAATCCTACAACAAAACCGAAATGGAGTTCCCGCCTGAAAGTTATTGCAAAATGCTATAAGTCTCAAAGCACTTCGGATATCGGGCATTTCGACCACGGCACGGGATGGGAAATGGCCCACAATTCTCAACGCTGCCCCTTTTCTGATCCAAAGTGATTCCAGACTTTCCCGCCGGCTCGTCTTCCCGACCAAGGTCTGTTTTTCACCTCAAGCGCTAAATGGCGCTTCAGACACAAGGAAGGAAAAGAAACACGACTCGTTTCTTTGAGAAGTACTAGAGACTTAAGGATTTCCGGACTTAATGATGTCTTTCAATCACCGGACGGGCCTCATACACGTTGGCTTACACACACGCTACAGAGGCGATGTGTTGCCGTAGTGAGCTCACGATAGATAAGCGAGCCAGGTGTGCGTAAATAACGGTATTTTCGTTCAGGTTGTTGGCACTGGTCAGAAGTATTGCAGTCGCGTATTCTCACAGCCATACTGCTTTGAAATGGCTTCGAAATTGCGCTCTGAATGTACAGTCAAAGCACTGGAGAGCCAGAACTCTGCTTTTTTCAGGTGAAATTGGTCAAATTCCTTAGGGTTAGTGCAAATTTGACAAGGGCTTGTGATATTATCCGTTGTACGATAAAATGAGGCTATTCTGAGCGAGAAAAAATTAAAAAAGGCCTAAAAAGTCATATAGGCTGGACATGCTCTCGGCCCTTCAATTACTGTATGAGTGAACAGAAACAAAACATGGACCATTATTTTAAACATAAAATAAATAAAGAGCTGCAGATGAATGAGCAGACAACATACAGTATGTGTCCGGTTTACATAATTGTATTCCCAAATAAATATGTTTTTTGGCTTTTCAAAGTGCCACTAAAAATAGTGACATTGCATCTTTAATAATAAAACAGCTACCGGTACCAAAATTTGTGGTTATCGTTTTCCGTGAAAAACCTGGGTATACAATGCAAGGTAAGCCGCAGGTGCAAAAAGTTTCCTATGTTTCGCACAGTTCTTGCAAGCATAGTGCTTGAAACTTACTCATGAGTTGCGTGTCTCTTTCTCTTCTTCTAGCTTGCACGTTGAGTGCATTAAAGCTGTCTGTTATGAGCAAAGAAGGTCTGCTAAGGGTTTCCAAAACAGCTCCATTCAGATGCCTTGAAAAAGAGAAAGTAAAATATAGCAAGTATGAGTTCTTCCATTAAATTGCTTGTGTATAAATGTTTATCAGCATTACTTTTCTGGGTACCCATGGTTATTTCAGAGATACCTTTTCAAAATTCCCTGACTTTTCCCTGACAAAAGTCAAATTTTTCTGACCGATAAAAATGTACATTATTTTAGTCAGATAAAGTAGTGGCCACCAACCACCCAATGCATTTATTTATCAACAACTCACAACAAATCACATTTCACGTGCATTCAACTAATCTTTCATTAGGGTAAACTGGATGAAGTTCATTATTGTACTCTAGTGAGCTTCAGATTTTTCATGTGAACCAACACACTCCGTGTTAGTGTGTCAAAGTACATGAATCACCACCACCATGATGACTTAGAAATTTTTTTAGCCTTAAAATTTAAAACATCCACGCTGTTAAAATTATAGTTTTCTTTTACCTCTATTCAAAACATCAATTTTCCCTGACTCACATCAAATTTCCCCAACTTTTCCTGGACCTTGAAGAATTTTATTTTTTCCTGATCATGCCCTGACCTGTGGCAGCTCTGGAACTATCTGTTTTTAAGCGTGTTACAAAATAAAATTTGGGGTTTTTCATGTTTTGATTTCAGTCTCATGTACATATGTACAGTAGTTACCCTAAAGTTCCGAAAATAAATCTTTGTTACTTTCAGAATTAGCAGCCTTTGGGGTTCCCTACTTTTGGGCGGTCATTACTTACATGTACAATGTACATGTATGTGTGGTTGTTAGTTGTGGGGAACAAAACCCATTAAATAAAGCTGGTGCAAGCTCTTTTATTGAATGAAATAAAAGACAGAAATCTGAAACAAAAATTGTTGTTGAAAAATGAGAAAAAAATTTGTTGTTGCAGTTTTATGTTGCTACATGTACCACATGAGTGGGCTCCACAGACCTGTCTAGATTGTGTTGAGTAGAATTTAAAAAAATCTTGGTCTTGTTACTTATGGGTGGCTCACGACTTTTGGGGAGACACCTCTTTCTGCAGGCTCGCTCTTTTCGGGATTATTAGCAGCCACAAAATTTTGGCATTCCTTTTGGGGGTTGTTACTTTCAGAATGTTACGGTAGTCCAGCAGTAGCAGTGACAGTGCTCAAACCCACCTCTCTTTTTTGTGATTGTAATCCACAGCATAAATAATGTCCTCTTCTCCATCCTTAACAATTTTCCACATTGTTCCACCAATCATATGTCCAGCAGCATAAGGAGTTATCGTCAGACCATGGCCCTTTCCTTTACGAAGGAAGATCCAAATCAGTAGGATTGGTTCAAACAAAACACATCATAGTGCCCAAACCATTTTGACTATTAACATGAGCAATTTACATTCGTAATAAATGGCAGTTCCCCAAAACTTGTAGAGTTAAACTTGGTTCACACTACCAACATAATTATTATGACATACATGTAATGGTGAGGTCATGCAAATGTAAAACACAACTTACCGGTACATAATTATATATCAATGTTTTCTGTGACCAATGTAAACAACACGACATACAGTCATATAATGGGAACATAATATCACAAACATAACAATGAAGAAAAAAACTGTATTTTCTTTAGCTTGTTATGTCCATGTTCTTATGCCATCATGTCAAGGGGATGAACCAGGCTTCAAGTTAAATTTATGGTGAATTTGAGAACAGTCATTGTTATCATTGTCATCACTATCATCATTATTATTGGTAGCTGTCATAGAAAATTGCCTTCACATACAGTATGCCTTCACATACAGTGTACCACTATTGGGCAACACACACTGCTGCTTCAAAAGTGACTCCTGCCTCACTCAGATCCTAAGACACATCCATCATCAAGACCACATCCCCATCAACTTCATCCAGGAGGATCCCAGAAGAAGAGTCTATACAGCAGTCGGGTTGATAGTGCACCAGCAATGTGGCCAAACCATGCAAAAGGTTGATTAGTGGGGGTTGTCTGATGACAACGGGTCACACTTGATATCACAAACACGTACCTTTCAAGCTGACATTTTGAGAGTACTTCAGCTGAATGATTTTGTCAAAAGCAGCATCTACATCGTCCAGACTAAAAATGTCAAAATCTTCATAGTTTTGATGAGACTGAAACAAGAAAAAAAATTTCTTTTTTCTGAACTTTTAAGGAAGCATATTATAAAAATGTTACTTGATAGCAATGCTTAGAGGATGTACATGTACATGCAGTTGGTGTGGTTCAAAGTTTTCTTTGTTAGGAAAATTTTCAAACCAGTTTAAATTTTATTTTTCTTTGCTTCAGGTTCATTATCATAATCTGAGAGACAAAGGAAAACAAAAATGAAACTGGTTTGAAAATTTTAAAACAAAGAAAAATTTATACCTAAGCATAGTTTTAGTCATCAATATGGAGTCAGTTAGTGATTTAAGAATAAAAAAGAGGGAAAGTCTGTGACATTGGTGCCAGCACTTGGTTCAGTGTCTGTAGAATGAAGTGACTACTGTAGGAATATTAATACTATTTCATGAATATGATGGTTGTCTATCAGAGTCAATCATACATGTATAACTCAACCTTTATTATTAAACTAAAGCCTTAAATAGACAAATCATTTGATAAAGTCAACAACAAAAAGATCTATTCCAGAAAAAAAAAACAGGGCCAAGTTGTTCAAAGGACGATTAGCGCTAATCCAGGGTTAATTACCATGACAACTCATATGTTCTGTTGACAGTTAATCCAGGATTAGTGCTAATCAGGCTTTGAACAACTCGGCCCAGATGTACAATGTATAATTTATGTAAACAATTGTTTTAGGACCTGTGAATGATGCAGCCATGCAAGGCATACATGTAGAAAAATGACTCTAAATTCTAATAATATACATGTACATGAAAAAATTACTCAATTCTCATTGGCTAAGAGCAGTGCAGTTCAAGTGTAACACCAGTGCAAATTACAATTTAAAAAAATTTCCCCCGAAAAATTTTTTGCCAAAAAAAAATCCAAAAAAAATGGATGCAATTATTTTTCATGTATAACAAGACGCTGTGGGAGCGTATACTTGGGCGTCGTTGTATTAGGCATATTGGAGAATAATTGTCTTGGGAATCTGCATGCACGTTATTTCACGGTTTGATGATTGGGAGTATTCGGATAGTGTGAGCAGTCTAACAAAGAAGCGCGTTAACCGTCTAAAACAAGAAGACAGTACACTTAGCGTGCGAGATCGCACGCAAATTATTAAAGTAGCGTGTCCACTGTGTCAAAAGACGAGTACATACTGAAAAATACAAATCGATGCCTACTTTGTACTTAACGTTGAAAAAAAGGCCGTATGTCAGAGTTTCCCGATGGTTGTTATTGGTTTTAGCTAAATCTTGTAACTAGCTGGTCTGTGTTTCCGACACTTTTGAAGTGAATGCAAATGTAGCCGCAAAGTGGCCTTTCGAAGCCATGATGTAATTGCCTGGTCCGGACCCGAGGTCAAAACAACTTTTCCAATTGAAAGTTTTGCTGGAAGTATTCCCGCCGTTATTATAATAAAGTTTGAATGAAACTTATAAATTTAATCAAAGTTAACGACAGAAGTGATAATTTAGGAGGAGAGAAACAAATTTAGCCCTTTGAAATATATTTTTTCAGTTGAGGTAAAAATGTTGCAATTTGCATAATGTGAAAGTAATTTGAAACCTTTCCAGCTATAACGCATAACGCAGCTGTTTCATAAAACATCTCGCAATCAGACACACGAAAATATATCCAGTTTTTATTCCTCTGTATCCGAAACACAGAAAAGAACATTAAATGAAAAAGTGATCGCTTTAAGGTTATTTTCGCCCGAGAAATATTCACTAGCGTAAGCAAAACTCGCAAGAAACGTCTCGCAAGACACCGCGTGCATTGTTTACATCTTCTCTCGGCGGTGAATTTTTGCACCCAAAGTTTCAGTTGGCTGTTCTGTTCCTTCAACTTCACGAAATAAAAATTAATGTAAGGCAAACAACCGAAAGAAGTGAAATTAATTGGGATTCCTACCACGCTTATATTTCTTCCTTCGCTGTCCACCGTTCACTTCTTATTAAATAAGCGCTATGTATGTATTAGTCTAAATTATCTTCTTCATGTTCGTTTTAACATGTTTTAGCGGGTTTCCGTCATGAAGGTATCGTAGAATTAATCGCGAGTGTCAAATACTTTCGCAGTGTCTTCTTGAGTAATTTCCTTACGCATATTGAATATGAAACTGTTAGATGCAACAGAGAAAACACAACTCGCACTTTGTGACGTTCGCCTCGCATCAACAAACAACAGGTGTACTCCACCGCGGTCAAACGAGTGAAATTTGCAAAAGTTAACCAAAGTACTTCAAAGTTAAGGTTGTCATTTTCACTGTTTATTAAAAGTTTCATATATTGACAATACACTGTCAAGGCACTAAACGTTTTGAAAGTTTACTAAAAAAAGTTGTAAGCATTTGAAAACTATGAACCGCAGATTACAGAACTGTTGGCGCCATTTGCCAACACAATTTTGCTCAGGCACGAAGCGTTTTGATCAGTTTTCAACAATCGAAAAGAAGCTCGTTATTTTGGGCCGGAAAGATGAAAAGATAGTTACATAAACTAATTATTTTATACATCCTTGCCCACGTTTCCACTTAATTCTAAATGAATCCCACCAAATAAAACGAAAAATGCCTCGGACGTGTGACCGCGGTGAAGGTTTGAACAAGCCCATATTCCCGCCAGTCCCCAGAGTTGCGCAATACTGCACATTTGTGGACGACCAAACTGCATTTTAATACTTGGTCGCTACGCCCAAGTAATTATTAATGAGTAATCATATGGTTTTCTCGTTCAATTTGGGATTAATTTGCACTTGTGAGTTTTTCAAAAAGCTCAAATTGCACTCGCCGAAGTGGCTCAATAGTGCAAATTAATCCCAAATTGAACTCAAAACCGTATGATTACCTACATGTATACAAATTTTAAAATCAACTCTTCCACGCTGGAATGGTGGGTGAATAGGAGAAAGGGTACTTGGTAATAACAAATAACAATAAAGAAACTGAAAACTTCTAATAAGCTATGTTACCAAAATCCCTCAAATATTAGCACTCGGACTTTCAATTGTGTGTGAGAACAAAAGTAAAGTCGTGCATGAGCCACATGTGGCCCACTCGGCCAGCGGCCAGAGCGTAACCCAGTTTTTCTAGCATGAAGCAACGAGTAGCAGGACAAATAAACTCCCACTCATCCATTCGTTTGAGACAAGTACTTCTTGATCTCGGACAAGTGGATTTCCAAAAGCACTTGTCTGACGGGATGAGTACAATTTACCAGGAGAAATTTGTCTCGTTTTTCACTGAGTTCTAAGTTTTCCAAGCATCTCTGGACTTCATAAACCAATCTGGTTTCTGCAAATTTCTGTTTCTTTTTACTTGTAAACTTTCCGACCGTGCTAATTTCTTGAGCACATCTTTGTATTTAGCTTGGTTACTAAGGATAACCAAGATGGCCACTTGTTTACACACTCTTTTCTTTGGCTTCGAATTTGTTCATCTTTGGTGTTCCTTTATTGCTAAAAGTTTCAAAATGTCAGACAAAGATAGGGAACACTGTTTTAACACAGGTATTATGACAATTTGAGGCTAAATTTTAAAGCCGCCTGATAGGGAAGGATTTTGAGGTGCTCAGTCCTTAAATAGGGTATCCTTTTTGGTATTTTTGGTATTGTGATCCTTAGATAGGGCCACTAAATTGCAGTATCCACCCCAATGCGCAAAACAAAAAAGATATAGTCTGTTAAAACTTGGTTTTGGGCCTTAAAAAGGGTATCAAATCATGATTTTCTACCCTAATAGGGTCAGGGTTTAAGAACCTTGGCGGCACACACCTATCCTAAATTGTCGGGAGTACCCCCCGGGTGCTGATCCTTATTCTTCAATTTGATTTTTGGTCTCAGAGGCACTCTGGCAGCTCTGTTAAATAAACAAGACTCACTTTTCTACACCATCTAAAGTTAAAGAATGTTTGCTCCACATTGTACACCTCAAATAAATAGAATGTTCAATTTCAAGGCTCAAAAAGTCTGGTCAACCGGAAAGTACAGTACAGGTCAGAGATATCCGTCCAACGCAAACGCAAAACATGCTCACGTTTTTTGCGTTAACGCGTTTTCAAAAACGCGTTAGAAAACGCATTTCTCCGATGCATTTTCACTATTGTTATTCACTGCCGTGAGTTTGCTTTCTAGATCACTGTTTTCGAAAACAAAGGTTAGTCGTTTTCAAAATGCCGCCGCCAAGACATGCGGATCGAAATTTTCATAACATAGTAAAATTATCAAAGCGAATAGCGTTATCATGTTATTTGCCCGGCATTTAGCCACAGCGTATTTATAAACACCAGACCAAAAACGTTTTTAAGAAGTTTACCTTTTTCCGAATGATCTAATGCCGCATCGATCCATCGACCAATTAAGATTTTGTTTGGAGGGAATAACTATTTGTTATCAGGCGACCTTTTTTGAAAACTTTTTTTCGCAGAAAAGCGAAATTTGCATAACGTAGAAAACATGACACCAAGAATGCAATGGCCACGATTTCCGATTTACCGCTCAAGCTCGTTTATTACTAGTGTGAGTTCTAGTTAAATTTTGCCCGCTTAGCTACGTTAAGCAATCAAGATGTAAACACAATCGTTCGGAGGAACGACAATATTAGCCACCGGGGTTTCTGTTTAAACTTTCATTTGCGCTTAGAAATTTACCACTAATGAATGTAAACAATGGCCGCCAAACTGCTCGCTTGTCGCGAGTAAAATATATTTGCTAAACTTTCTTTCACGCTTTGGAAGTTTCCGCATATATTTGTAGTCACTCGAATGCCATATCATTCTTTCTTAATTTCTGTGAGCGAGTATTATAAAACACTTGTTTTTACTCTTTAGAACACACGACGCCACAAGTGTGATGCCCATTGTTTTGCAATGTTCGTTACCGAAGTTGAAAATTTTAATATCTCTGGTTCTACAAGGCGTAACAAAGTGCTTGAAACAGGAAAATGTTCTGTCGTTTAAGCTCTAAACTGAAATGAAATTTATATTGACGCGCCACATCTTTCTAAATTTCTGCGAGCGAATAACACTTGTGTTTTAACTCTGTAGAACACACGACGCGACAAGTGTGATGCCTATTGTTTTGCAATGTTCGTTGCTGAAGTTGTAAATTTTAATATCTCTGGTTTTACAAGGCGTAACAAACTGCTCGAAACGGAAAACTGCTCTGTCGTTTAAGCTTTAATTTGAAATAAAATCTATATTGACGCGACTAATTTTCTGTGTAAGTGTAGGTTTCGTGACGGAAAGTTTTAAAATTATAATAAGGCGGCGTCGTGCTCGTCGGCTCGTGTGACAACAGTGCAGGTGAACGGCTGATTTTACAAGCGCGCAAATCCTGCTAGAGTAAAATAATTATTTCGAACGGCTGGCTGTCAACGACTGAACGGCTAAAGAATTATTTCGATCGGCTTACGGTGAACGGCTGAAGAAAAGTTTCGAACGGCTGGAACAAGCGGCCCCGAGTCCCAAGTGGGAATTAGTCACTTAAAATTCATGTGTGAAATTCTTTCTTAATGTCGTGTTTACTAATTATTAAAATAAATCTTGAATGAAACTAAATATAATAATCGAAGTTAAAGACAGCAGGGAAAGTCATGTTGCAGAAAAACAAATTTAGCGGCTTTTAAGTTTGACAGTTGTCGCGCGGTAAAAAGTGCACCAAATTTGCATATATCAAAAAGGTAATTTGAAACCTGCATACAGACCAAGCGCTTCAAAGAATTCTCTTTTACATGTATCCTTGTAGTTTCGCTCGCCAAATTACGGCTGATAAACGGTAAGCGAAAGGCTTGAACGGCTCGAATGGATAGCCGTTAGTATCGTTTTCGCGTGAGAGGTCACATATGGCAAAAAAAGCAGTGGCTCGCATGAAAAGGCTCGAGGCTCGCAAAAAATGGCTTCGACTCGCAGGCTCGCACATTAGTTACTCTAGATCTCTCATTCCACTACGCCGAAGAATGAAACTGTTCTTTGCATTTATCCTAAGTTATAAAAATCAGAAAAGGTTTATTCTTATTTTATTGCAATACTTAAGCTAATACTTGAGATGTAAGCTGCGAACATATAAAATATGACGCTCAAGACGAGAGTTTGTTGACATAATGTAAGTTCGAATAGTCAGACGATCGCAACCGGCCGTCATTTGAGCCCTCAATCGGCGGGTATTTATGCTGACTGCATTCACAGATAAGTAAAATTTAGAGCATCTTTATTTTTTTGTAGATACAATTAAAACTTAAGCAAAATTATTATGACTACGTACACAAGCTAGACTGATTCCATGTCGCATTGGAGAAATTTACCCGTTGGCGTTGGATGACAGAAAGTTGGGCGCCGTTATTTCGGTTTGCTTTTGTGATAATAACCTAAAGGCCATTCAAAATAAACAATAAACCATAAACAAGAGGAAACAAAGAGCTACCTCATACATACTAATGAGCTTCACTGAAAGTCCGTTTTCCAAACCCGTTTGGAAAACGCAAACGCGTTAACCCGTTTTTTGAAAACGCATATAACGCGTCCATTTGTGGTCGGATATCTCTGACCTGTACTGTATAATCTATTGCAGACGTCCACGCAGATAAGCCGCACCCCCAATTTTAAGCAAACATTTTTGGGCAAATGTGGTTTATACACCAGTTTTTATGGTACATTGTAAATTTGTTTTACCGCCACATTTTTTTTAAATTTATTCATTTTTTGGACGAGTGAATTTCACTTTTGGACAACCAAGTACAAGTAGTATTGCTACATGTACTCCCCCTGAATGGGATGCTAGTCTATCACTGGGTAATCCCTAGCATTATGTCGCCAGTATCCATTTATACACCTGGGTGGAGAGAGACAATGTGGAGTAAAGTTGCTTGTCAAGGGAAACAACACAAAGGCCGAGACCAAGTCTTAAAACACCAAGCTAACCACTATACCACTGTGTCTTCACAAGGGTGAGAACAAAGCTTAACACTTAATTTGTATCTCAGCCAGTGGAAAACAACACTTCTTTGTTAAATACATGTGCTGAAAGTTTTATGTTAATGTAACTAAAAGATAGCCAATTAACCCAATTAGTCTAAATGGTTTTAAGAAAAGTGTAGGTGTCATAAAGAAGGATACTGTCTTTAGTTTGAAATTAAACTCATGAATGATAGCATACCTGGTACAAATCGTACATGAACATCTGCCCCATCTTGTACACAGGAATAGTTGCATATATAGGGCAATGCAGACCACACTTCCCCACCAAATATGGCAGTGCTCCCATATGGTAAATGTCAGGAAAAGTCAGAAGTATGGCATCTATCTGGTGTATGTGTCTGACGGCAGAATAATAAATATTACATTTTCAATGAAAGCAGCCATAATATTTACTAGTCAGATGTATGCTATGATAAAGTCAAAGGCAAGCCACAGGTGAACCAGTCATAACCGAAGCTTACAGTGCGACCACGAAAAGTGGTAATGCCGAAAATATGTCTGGAATGTTTATTGTGTTGCAGCCAATCAGATTCAAGAACCAGCAGACAAAAAGCCAACAAATTGGAAGCTGCTTCATTGCCGCTTTTCAAGGTCATACTGTAAACCAGTTTCTCAGTGTAGCATGAAGCAAATACATGTAGGAGTATTGCTACTTACTGCTCAACCAAAAGGAGACTGCTAGAAGGAAATGTGATATTTGCAATTTTTTAAAATTTCTAAAAGAAGTTTTGCATTGCTTTAACGTGTTGTGAAAGTTTCTAGTTGCTATATAAGCCATGTCTTCAATACTATGAGGTTTCTACATGTACAATTTGTACTTCAATAACCTCAAATAATTTGAAGCTCAGTGTTTTTAGAGAGACAACTACTTATTACTGCTCGAGTAATGGCTAAAAATACAGAAACTGAACCTCCTTAGAATGCACTAAGACCAATGTGGCGAAATTTTAACGACTTACTTTTTCACCGGCTCAATAACCTCCGCGCTAAAGGTCTCGTTCCAACCGCAGTCGAGAAGAAATCTGAATTCGTCGACTTGCAGGAAATAACACAGCGGCCCCTCATCATACGCTCCAGAAAGAACAGACAGCTTGATAATGGAAGTCATCTCTCTCTTTTCTACCTTTACTCTAGAAACTCATTTAAAAGAGATAAATCTTCGGAGACATTTTACGATGGAACACATGTTCGATTGAACATTCATGGTAGGCCGCCATTTTGCCTTTCTCCCACAAGTCATTGCGGTACCATTGAGTTCATGCTGCATTCTGGGTAGATTATGATAATCGGCGAACTGATCCTTACGGTCGATGAAAGAGTAAACAAAAGAATAAAACAAAACCTTGCCGTAAGGATCAGCTTGCCGTTTTCTGATTTTCTACAAGTAATTATTGTACTGATCCAGGTCTACAACTGGGAGATCCGGCACCTCTCAACGGTTTGTCGCTGGCGGGCGGATCCGGGGGTGGGTGGGGGGGGGGGGGGGGGGGGGGGGTGGATAGGGGTTCAACGAGCAAGCGAGCAACAGGTGTTTTTCGAGTTCAAACTCTAATTGTCTGATGACCAATCAAGCTATGTCTCATATCCTAATTAAATCATATCATGTTTTTCATCACGTGTCCAAGCTCATCGCTACCCTGATATATCCTGAGAAATAAGCTAACGCCTGTAACATGCCAGGCTATGTGCATCACAACATCACAAAGTGGACCACTAATTACATCGAACGAAATCAAAAGAATTTCTAGGTTGCAATTAATAAATGAATCTTTATTTCCCATTTTTTTTAACAATACATGAGCTATTGCAAGCTATACTGAATACCTACAGATGGGAGAGGAAGTGAAGAAACCCTTACATGCTTTTACAAGCTGATCCCCCTTTGTTTTATTTCTTTAACTAATTAAAAATTACGTATTTCGTCAACCTCGTTCCCAGGGCTTTTCCCGCCGCCCCTCTCTCGAAGGGATTATATATAATTATAAGAAAATAAAAATATCAAAAACAAAACGTAAATGCAACGCTGTCTGCAGACATGAGAACTCCCCCCAAAAACAATGTTGAGACATCGTGGCTTGTGTATAAAAATCAGCATTGTATTGGGGGTGGGGAGCGGGAGGTGACGACAAAGGCAATTTGTGGGGGAAAAGGTCGAGTGTCTCAACATTGTCTGACCAATATTGTAAATACTAGGTTCCTAGTACTAAGGGAGGTACAACAAAGTAACTGGGAGAAAAGAGGCAACAGAGATAATCGCACGTACAATTAGTAGCCAATATAAAAAATTATCTGATTAACTGGATAAATGAGTTGTTTTTGACCAATTTAATCAAATAACGGTAAGTAAAAAAAAAACATTCAACGATAAAAAAACCTTTAGTGATACAGAAATGGTAATGCAACTGAGCCGGCGCGGCAACATTACTGAAATGAATGATCAAACAACGGTACGCAAAAAACATTCAACAGTAAAAAAAACCGTCAGTGATACAGAAATGGTAATGCTACTGAGCCGGCGGCAACATTACTGAAATGTATAATCAGCTTGTAACATTAATGTGCCGTCTTAGTTACTGACGGGCACACAAAATTCGTAAGTCTATTTCGTACCCTAGTCTAGTGGTTCTATTAAAACACACGGATTTTAGGTGATTATTATGTGTACTGTATTCTTTAGGAATAAGGTCAACCCCGGCAAACGTATAAAATTATATCTTTTCGGTGTTTGTTTAATTTCGGCCGAGCGTTTCCTTTATCCGAGTTTTCAACGCAAAGTTGTTCATATAAATTTTGTGAAACGTTTCTCTTCTCTGATCATTAATTACAGACTATAATAGTTGACCTAAAACTGGAACGAAGCAACTGTTTTGTCGGATAAAGACTTGCATAAGTTTAATTTTTTCTCCATTTTCGAGGTGTTTAACTGACAAGTTATTTTAAGAACAAACTATTTTTGAGAACAAATCACTTACCGGTGCGTCGGTTAGTGCCGTGAATTCCCCAAAATTGGTGGTCTGCACGGCGTCCATGTTAGTTGGGACAGAACAATTAAATTTCCATTCTTTGGGAATAAAACTCTCTTTTTGTGGAAACGATTTTTATTGTTTCTGTCAACCAACATGACCGCCGTTTAAACGGCACCAAGCAGCAAAATACAGTCAAACCTGTATATAACGATCACGCTTAGGAAATGGCCAGATGACCGTTATATACAGTCTATACAGGGTGACCGCTATATACAGGGCCGGTTTGACTGTACATAGACATAGGGTTTTGACCCACCCCCTCCACTCACGCATGCATACAGTTGTTAACGCCATCAAGAGCTACGTACTAAGGAGTGAATTCCCTTCCAGGCCAGGGGAAGTACGATATAATCGTGTGCTCCCGTGACCAAGGTATTTACACTGCAGTTGTCCCAGTTTATATTGCCCGGGATGGTTGCTGATAACTGATAAGTGCGGTATTCTTGATAGCCTGTTTCAGGCGTCCAGATAGCGGGGGAAAGCGCGAATAGTTGGGGAAGGCGCGAAGAAAAGCAAGTGAAAAAAAAAGCTTCCTCTCCCCAGTCTCCCCGCATTTTTTCGCTCGCTTTTCTTCGCGTCTTCCCCAACTATTCGCGCTTTCCCCACTATCTGAACGCCTGGAACAGGCTATATTCTTGGACGTTCGATAGTTTGTTATCAATACTATGACACCGGATCGAGTGAACCATATAAAACTAAAAATAGCACTCCAGATGTAATTTTGACTTAACAGTAAATTGTTTCGGAAAAATTCTGAAAACAAGTCATGAAGATTGAAGCTTCCACTCCAAAGTAAATTCGTCTCCCCTTTTCAAGTTAACACGGCGGCAGTTCACAGCCCACTTAAACGGAAAAACAGTGTTTTCATTCCTCACATAGTCACGGAGCTCCAGGCCTAAAGTAGCAGTGATAGCTTTGATGGATGGAAGTTTGTTCTTTTTTGTTAAAGAATCGAGTTCTTCGTCACTGCGTGACTCTATAAGAGCTGCTCGTAGATACAACTGGAAGTCTGGAATATGGTTGTGATATTCCACTAAGCTGGTTAAGTTGGTGAACAAAAGTGATGGATTATTTGTATCTTTACAAACTTTCGGTGCGAGTTCAAAGTATCTCACAGATATCTGAGCCTTGACTTCTGGCAAGTAATTGTCCACCCAATTGTGCACCTCAGTCACCAAGACTGAGTGACTATTACTGGTATTCAAGTATTCCTTGAATTTTGTCAATAAGGCGGTGAGGGAAATGTAGTCGCTCAGATTAGAAGTTGTTATGCGGTCATACTTTAGCTCAACAGGTAGGAATGACTCAATGACCATACAGTCACACAGTATGACTGTCAACTTCACCTGTAAACTCCTTAGCCTTTCAACGCACTTGTTCAAGATATATGATAGGTAAGTGCTGTACATCTCTGGAAGGGAATCATTGTAGCAGACATTCTCAATCGCTTTGTAATCCCAGCCTGAAAATGGAAGATTACTGGGATCTATCCAGAAGTTATAGTCGGATTGTTTGTAACCGGCCTTTTTCCACTGGAATAAAGAACCGGTTAGAGTCATGTTCTCTCTCGTTAAGCGCGATGCGCTCGTGTACTTTGAGGTGAACAAGCCATTTTCCATCCACAATTTGGCAGACTCTTTGTGTTGTTTTGGGATCGAATTTGTATAATTTTCAATTCCCTCCTTTGATCCGCTATCTCTTTGGAAGGCAGCCTTTCTTTTTTCAGTCACCCAGGGTCCTCTGAGGGTTGAAAGCTGAACCCACGTTTGCCAGACTCTCTTCAGGTCACTCAGTTGTCCAGGTGTAGCCATGTTTATAAAATCATTCGTTAGAGTGCTCAAGTCACTGGCAGCCAAAAGGTCCTCTAGCGCAGACATCAGCACCGCAAAATCACCTTCTGAGATGCGCAGTGAATACCAGACTCGGATTACAGTGTCAACCACCTCACATTTTCCTACAGAAAGAATTAGAGAATGTTTAGAGGTGGAGTGAGGGCAACACCGGGTAGGATCATTATATTCTAAATTGGGTGGCATACAGTAGCGGATCAAGGAGAGGGACCCCACTCGCCCTCCTTATCTTGTCGAAAAATAAGGCCAATCTCTCCCTTTTCCCCCTTATTCACTCTGCCCCTCCCCCTCCCTCCCCCCTCCTCCTTCCCTTTCGATGGAGTCTGAACCTGCCACTGGCATATAACCGCTATATAGAAAGT
Organism: Dendrophyllia cribrosa; assembly: GCA_024195265.1. Taxonomy (NCBI): domain Eukaryota; kingdom Metazoa; phylum Cnidaria; class Anthozoa; order Scleractinia; family Dendrophylliidae; genus Dendrophyllia; species Dendrophyllia cribrosa. Next base: position 26,422,905 of record JAJLRJ010000002.1, read on the forward strand.
TCCCTCCTGGGTGTACAGTTAACCCTTGGGATAAAAAAGAACAACCCTCTCAGTGGCGGACCCGACTCCATCGTAAGCCGGGAGGGGGTGGGGGAGTCAATAAGGGGGGGGGGGGGGGGGGGGGAGCGGAGTTGGGCCTTATTTCTTGACTTGACTTGTAAATGCTTTCGTGTTATACACTGCTTCCAACTTCATAAAGAAACGGAATAAAGTATTCCTTTACCTTTGTATAAAATGTAGAGAAGCAGGACGGTTCTTGCGAGAGTACAAGGGCAGATGTCGTTTAAAACGAAGTCCACTTGTTGTTTATATACATCAGGTAAAGAAGCAATCGTGAGTAGAACATTCCTAGGATCACCGACTCCACATAGCAACAGAACCATCGGGTTAGAATATTCCTCCCCTTCGTTCATCGACAAGTTGACCAGGTCCATAGCAGGCATATTACCCCAGTAATAATTAAAGAGCATTCCAGGGAACTGCTGAGAACGCGTGCGGTCCTCCTTGATTTTCGTCGCCACCTGAATCGTTTTCATTACAATTTCGCGACATTGTTTCTTGTGATTTCCCCACTCTTTCCTTTGGCACTCTGCATTGCAATACCAGGCCCTCTGACAGTTAGAGCAATTTAGCATACCCTCGTCTTCCTTGCCGCATCCCATGCACTGTCTATTCAGCGCTGCTGCATCGCAGTTGGGTTGATGTCGCCACTTGTCTTGTTTCTGACATTTTTTGGAGCAGTAGAAGGCCACTCTGCAGCGTGAACATCGTGGAGTGCATTGTGCCTCGCACCGCCAGCAGTGACCAGCTCTGTTCATGACTGGTCAGTTCTCCGCAGCCGTGTACCGTTCTCAGCTCTCGGTCATCGTAACTCTGAGGCGTAGTGACCTCCGAAGCTAGTAAGAAGTCCTTGATTCAAGCCCTTTTCTCCTTCGTGGACCTTCCAGTCGTGGAGGCTCATAAAGGGCGATCGATCCAAATCAAATCTTCTGAGCCGTAGTTTCCTGTGGTGCTCGGTTGAGTTTTACTTCATAGGCGCTGATACGAAATTCGCCGAGACTGTATTTCGGGTGGTATTTCGCTGAGAACGTATATCATATAAAACAGTTATTTCATAGTCAGCGACGAAAGAGTAAATGCTTCTTACTCCAAAATCTAATTTCTGGACTCACTTCCTGATAAAACAGCTTGTAGTTGAATCAATTGTCATTGTGACCTGATACGTACGCAGAGTTGACCGGGTAGCCGCCGTTCGGCCTGGCGATCGCTCAGTAATAAACCGTAACGACGTACTCTGGGTCGCCACGAATTCTTTGCTTGAATCACTTTCATTCAAAGCAGAACACCTGGCGGCTATGTTTAATGATGCAATGTATTTCCTTTCCTAGAACTGATGACTTATTAATGCATGCTAAATTATGTAGTTGTTGATAACGTTGCGTTACCTAGATGTTTCAGTTTCGTCCATGATGGTGGCTGTCTTTTTCAAGGTCACGCGAAGGTTCCAATCTCAATCAAAATACAAATACTCGGCCCACTGAGAAGACAGAATGCAACTAAATATAACAAAAATACAGCTGAAGCATATATAGTTTTGCTATATCAGTAGTGTTACATGGAATCCTGCATATCTGTTTGAAACCCGGAAGTCAGTTTCATAGATTCACAACTATCGGGAGAGAGCCAAATTTCTTTGTTGAACGATAACTACATACGATATCTACACTGCCATATTTTTGGGGATCACATGTGAGATCGTGGGGAGTCGGCGAGCCGCTGGCTTGTTATGTCGCGTGAGTTCCTGCTCACACTCATAATGTATGCTAAGTATGTGACTCAATTTCTTAGAAAGCCCCACCCTTTTCTCGGAAATCTCGAAGTACCCCCCCCCCCCCCCCCCCCCCCCCCCCGATAACTCAAACCTCTCGCTAACTCGAACCAAGTACAGTTCCCCTGCTTAACTTTGTTATAGAGTTCCGTCGATAACTCGAACCATTTTGGGTTCCCTCTGATGGTTCTAGTTTTTGGGGTTCTACTGTACTTAAATGGTAATGACTTTCCGGGTGGGTAACGGGTTTGTAACAGGAGTACAATTAGGCAGTATTGGGCCGGTGGTGACGTTACGCCGTAGGCCTTATTTCCCTCGACACCTGGTTTATACCACTGTTCGTAAAGAGTCGGGTATGTAGTCCCCTCTTGTTGTGGTTTTATACAGTGGAGTGAAAATTATAGAGATTGAGAAACTCGGCCGTTCGGGCATTACTTTTTGCAAGATAAAATCCTGTTCACGTTCATTCATGGGTGGGCTGAGTGGGTGAGATCATAATTGAACTATTAGCAGCTGCCATAGGCGCCTTTACATGCTGACATCGAACTTATGCGCAGTTGAACATATCCATTATCATTACCATGAATGTTATAAAATCTTATATTCCGGTCACGCAAGGAAGGCATCCACTGAATAATTTTGCATTAAGTCAAGACATTCTAGGAAAAGGGAATACATTAGTTGAATTAATTACCAAGCATTTTGCTTAGAAAAGATCAAGAATATTCTTTATCACTAGTACTAATCTGTGCGGCAGTATATCAATACTGTCTCAGATATAAGGAAGCCCAGTCACTGATATATTAAGAAACAAGACAAGTTACAGGTAACAACACGAAAGCCGAGCTGTTTAAATCAGAGCAGTTCCGCTTATCTTTGCAATGGCGGCTGAACGCGCGTATTCTGAACGAGATTAATACAAGTAGGTTATTGTTTGTAATTAGGAGATATACCATATGAACAACTGATGATCGGTAAAGAACACAGATAATGAACAGAGCTGGTCACTGCTGGCGGTGCGATGCACCCTGCACTCCACGATGTTCACGCTGCAGAGTGGCGTTCTACTGCTCCAAGGAATGTCAGAAGCAGGACAAGTGGCGACATCAACCCAACTGCGATGCAGCAGCGCTGAAAAGACAATGTTCGGGCTGCGCTCTTGAACAAGAAGGACAGTTGAAGTGCACTAACTGTTTGAAAGCCTTTTATTGTAACGCGGAATGCCAGAGAAACGACTGGGATGAGCATAAACATTTCTGCCAAAACACTGTTGACAAAACGTTGAAATTGGTTGAAAAAATGAAAGTGTTGGGCAAGGTAAAAAATAGTATCAAAGGCCTTACACCTACCTACTACTGGGGTAATGTTCCAGCTGTAGACCTGCTCAACTTGTCGATGAATGAAGGGGAGGAGTATTCTAACCCGATGGCTCTGTTGCTGTGTGGAGTCGGTGATCCTAGAAATGTTCTACTCACGATTGCTTCTTTACATGATGTTTATAAGCAGCAAGTGAACTTCGTTTTAAACGACATCTGTCCTTGTACTCTCGCAAGAACCGTCCTGCTTCTCTACATGTTGTACAAAGGTGTTTTTTTATTTCTTTATGAAGCAGTTACCCTCCTTAAAAGTACAAGGTTTACTTAAGGTGGCTCCGTATAGTTTGTTGGCGCGCGAGGCATGAGCTCGAAAATGGTACGAACGTGCGCTTGTTCATTTTGATGACGCCGCGAAAATATAGAGGTTTTTACGGCAGCTAATAAAAACGTTTATTGCGCTCGTTCCACGTGGTAAATTTTTATAAAAATTGGCAAATTTGTAGGCTTTTCTTGGTTCGTGATCACAAAAATTGGATAACAATTTTTGTACATACACAAACCCAATAAACATAAAAAACGAAAAGTGAGTAAATTGCCAAAAATTATGTACCGATTTTTTTATGGCTTTGTCAGATGAGACTTACTGAAGGTTTATTCTGTTTCACCAAAAATCTTGAATATTACCTGTGTAATAAACGAGAAAAGCTTTGAACAACAAGCCCAACAACTCAATCAGTGGTTGCCAGGTCAATTGTCCTGTACATGTATCTGCGCACTCTCACTGAAGGCGTGATGGAGTTATCTGCTGATCAGCTGAGCCAGATGAAGATCGTTTGGGCTACGTGGCTCCGCTTGTCAGAGCGCAAAGAACCGTGGGTGACAAGACTGAGGGAAAAAGCGAACTCATGTGATAGAAAGGGAGGATGGCATAAGCCGTTACATGCATGCCATCCCCAAGGCACACAGAGATTCTACCCAACATTTTTTTGACACGGGTATTTTTCACACGACAACAAATTCCAAAAGATTAACGCGACAAAATCCTACCTTGACGGGTCGAGGACTATTTCAACTATATCCAGGAAGCTCTGAATTTCACTGCAGTATACCACCAGATGTGTTTCCATTCACGGGGTGGGACTACAAAGCGATCGAGACAAACCACTACGCTGACTCCCTACCAAAGATGTACACCATCTACTTGTCGAAGATCCTACAAAAATCTCTTGAAAAAGTGACCAGTGGTCAGGTTAAGTTCCATTTCATTCTATGCGATGTACAAAATGTCGAAGCATTCCTACGTGCGGCTGTCAGATTTGACCGCATAACAACTTCCAACTTATGGGACTTCTATCCCCTAGGGGTTTTTCTGACAAAATTCAAAGGATTTTTTTACCAAAAAGTACCAAACCTCATGCGGTCATATTGACCGAGGTTCAAAACTGGCCGCGAAATTTTATGCCAGAAATCGTTCGCGTATTGCCGTACAGTTATGGAATAGATGATCTGTGCAAGAAAGTTTTAAAAGACACGCAAAATCCAGAACTTGTGCGTTAATCGGGACTTTCCACCGTCGTGGAATATCTAAAACTGACGGATGAATTCTTCATGTTGCTGCGTGCATCTCTCCAAGTGTCGTACAGCGACAATGAGCTTGCTTCCTTCGAAAGGAAAAAGAAGATTCCATCCGTGAAATCTCTCGTGGATTCTCTGGGGTTGCATCTCCGGGACGTTATTCAAGAAACGAGAACACGGTGTCTCCGTTTAAATGGGCGCTGCATTGTCGTCGAGTTGTCATGTTAAGAGGTTATACGAGAGAGCACTGGAATGGACACTTACCTCTGACCCAGCAGCCGAGCCTACAGTACAGTGAAACAAATCAGATCGTTTACAGCAATCGAACTTTCGATTGCATAGTGACTGAACTGGTGATTGCATTAGATTGAAAATAGAGATACGTCGCGCGCTCTTCAAACAAATTACCTCAACTCTGTAGAACATGCATAACTATTTTGAGAGCTGGTTTTGTAGAAGACCCTCCGTTTCCTTGTTTCCATATACAAATTAAGAAAACACCCGCGATAAGTGCGAGAACACAAAACAACTGTGCAAAATAACAGACTGCTTATATTCTTCTTGTACCACAACTTTGTCGAAACATGGAAAGTGCTTCTTATCTCATATGGGGCGGGATGAATCTAAATACTAGTGCGACACAATATCTGTCATATTTTGATTGATTTAAAAAAATGGGGTGTAGGAGTGAAAATATTTTTACGGCCTTTCATCTTAATTTTTAACAAGATAAGTTTGGGGGGGAGGGTGGGGGTTGTGGTGTTTTCTACTTAGGGACTGGAAACGAACAGGAGACCACATGGTCTTACGCATCAAACAGGGGTGGGTTCCCCTAGATCCGCCAATGATTCAACAAATATTGGCTAACAATGTTGGGACTTCTGGCGTGGCAATCCAATAACGCCTTCCAACAAATGTTTGCCGACAATGTTGGAACTTTTAGCGCCGCATCGAATAACGCCTTCCAAAATGTTGGCAAACAATGTTGGGACTTTTAGCCCCGCATCCAATAACGCCTTCCAACAAATGTTGGCCGACAATGTTGGGACTTTTAGCCCCGCATCCAATAACGCCTTCCAACAAATGTTTGCCAACAATGTTGGGACTTTTAGCCTCGCATCCAATAACGCCTTCCAACAAATGTTGGCCGACAATGTTGGGACTTTTAACCCCGCATCCAATAACGCCTTCCAACAAATGTTTGCCAACAATGTTGGGACTTTTAACCCCGCATCCAATAACGCCTTCCAACAAATGTTGGCCGACAATGTTGGAACTTTTAACCCGCATCCAATAACGTTTTCTAACAAATTTGGCCGACAATGTTGGGACTTTTAGCCCCGCATCCAATAACGCCTTCCAACAAATGTTGGCCAACAATGTTGGGACTTTTAACCCCGCATCCAATAACGCCTACCAACAAATGTTGGCAAACAATGTTGGGATTTTTAGCCGGGGTTCAAGTAGTTTATGACACTGCGTTACTTCACGTACTGTTAAAAAAGGCAAATTGGAGAGCAAGCTGTTTTTGTTTGATGTTATCGAATAGGCAACACAAAATAATTTGTTACAATCATTTCTTTCCATTTTAAGATCTCCTATTTTACGTCATGTTCTTCTGGCATGCCCTTTCTCTCTCGACTCAGTTTTTTTGCCCAGAACAGATACTTCAGGGGTCATTTCAATACAACTTTTACAATTGTAATTTACAACTGCAGCCATTGTTTCAGAGGTTGAAAACAATATCTCACTTGTAAATTACACTTGTAAAAGTTTTATTGAATTAAACGCAGCCGTGGAGGCCGCGCAAACCACCAATATCGGGGAAATCCAGCTTGCAGCACACCAGCGAGTGATTTGGTCTCAAGAGAAAATTTTCTTTCATATACCTCAAACAAATAAGAAAGGAAAAACAAAAAGGTATAGAATGGTAAACTTACGCAAATCTTTTCCCGATGAACCTTGCTTCGTTCCAGGTTTAGGGCAACTATTATAGTCTGTAATTAATGATCAGAGCAGAGAACATTTTAAGTTATGAACAACCTCGCGTTATACAGGTTAAAAACTCGTACAGAGGAAATATTTTGTGAGATATCAGAGAAAACTATTTATTTTCGCGTTGTTTATATTAAACAAACACCAAACAGATACGTCTGTCGTGGTTGGCCTTATTCAAGAGGACTGTGCATTATTAAGTGGCTGTCCGCCTAAGATCCTCATAACCAAAATTGGTCATGAAACAGATTTTCTTCAATTCTTGCATGTGAATTACACTTTGTCTAGTAACTATAAAAATACATTTCGTTTGGTCTCAAAATGTTTTCTTCAGCAATTTACAGGGGGGTTCCCTGGGGGACCAAATTTGATATTTTTTTAGTATGAAAAATGAAAAATTTCCCTAACTTTGGCAACTTCTCACAACACTTAAAATTTGATGCAGAGCTAAATTCTACTGTTGTTTGACAGGTACAAGTCCAGTTATTATTACACCGTTATAAAAGATTCCATATCGTTGTTCCAAGTGGTTAAACATTAACTTCTATCGACCCACTTTCACAGCTTGTAATAAAACAGGAAAAATTCCTCTAAACCAAAAGTGGATCGTCGTACAGCAATTTCCTTGCAGCCATAGAACAATAAAGACTTAATCTTAAATATCATGAAAAAAAATTTTGCGGCCAGTTGGTTTTAAGACCACGAGGACTCTTTGAAATAACAGAATTTACGAATTATGCAAATTAGGAACCTCAACATTAGCTTGCAAATACAGTGCAAATGTGACCCGGACAATGTTGTTTTCCATCAGAGAAACACAAAAATAATTTCAAACTACAGCAGAATACAAAATTATACTAGTATACATGAGTACACAGCAGTATTGAAATTGTCGATAGCCTTCAAAGTGCTCATTAGCTGTCCTCGATGCACACAAAATCCTGCAAAATACTGCTTCGTTCAATGACTGCTAATTTTGCTCGAGAAGTAAGTTTACAAAAGAGTCTTCATCTGTAATTATTAATCTGACAATGAAGCATCAAAAACACGACGTAATGCGTATATTGTTAATTCAGAGCTTACTGCCTTGAACTGATACAGACTGATATCAGTGACTGCCATCTTGGTGTATGCTTTCATTTGTACTTTCGGCCTTTTCCACACTCAGTCGCTCGTCATTCATTTAAATTTCATCCATGCTTATCACTGAGAGTGCATTGAGGAAGCCTGGAAGCGTCAATCTGCTTGAGTATGGGTAAATACTTGAATCAAAACACTGATTTCCTTCACGCTTTCGCCATGGTAGCTCGCCATGAAACATGTGTCAGGATGGTATCCGCTGACCAGACAAACATGAACCATATGTACGGCTGTAATTACAAATGATGCGCGTTTGTTTTTATGTCGACAACACTCCTGTGGCAAGTCTAGTTTAACTATACTAATACATTTTTTTGTTCTTTTTTTATTGCATATGATTATCTGGGTTATGAGGAGTTGCCACACCAAATAATTTTAAGAGTGATATTGATTTTATCGATATTGGCATATCAGTGTTGAATACTGAACATGTGATATATTATATTATCACTTTAAATGAAATAGCTGTAGCATTTACAGAAGCTTTATTCCACTGAGGAATCTTATATAAATGAGGGTATAAAACCATGTTTATCTCTCGAATTGGAGGTTTTTGATTTGGCCCGGCAAAGATTGCGTGACGTGATTCAAGGGCGTTAAAGCGTTCTTCTTTTACCTCTGTTTTGTAATCACCGTGATATATCATAAAGTGGTATTCTGTCTATAATTTTTTCTTTACTGTATTTCTTTTAAGACCCTCTTTGGGTTCGTCTGTTTACATACAGTCAACTCCCTTCTTGCGAACACCTCGCTATTACGGACACCCAGCTAGTACTGACAGCACCTAAATCTCCGGCAAAAGTTACAGATATCTGACTGAAACGAACTCCCCCTATTGCGAAATCTCGCTATAACGGACATTTTATTCGGCCCCAACGTCACAACGTTATTGTTTTACTCTCGTTTATAACTGATATCAAGCGGCACCTTTCAAATCGCCTTTGTCTTTTTGTTGGATTTACGCTTCTTTTGTCCGCGGCCATCAATTTCAAATCCTAAGATTTCAATTATGTGTAATTGTTGAAAGGTACCGCTCGATGTCAGTTATAACGAGTGTCAAACAATAACATTGTAACGTTGGGGCCGAATAAAGTGTCCATAATGGCGAAATTCCGCAATAGCGGGAGTTTGTTTCAGTCCGTATTTGAAACTTTTGCTGGATATGTCAATATCGATGAAATCAACATCACTCTCAAAATTATTTGGTGTGGCAACTCCTCATAACCCGGATAGTCATACGCAAGAAACGCAGAAACTACTATTTCGTTTTATGAAAACAAACAGACAAACAAAGAACAAAAAATTTATTATTTAAACCAGACTTGCCACGCGAGTGTTGTCGGCATAAAAACAAACACGCGTCATTTGTAATTACAGCCGTGCATATGGTATGGTTCATGTTTGTCTGGTCAGCGGATACCATCCTGGCACATGTATCATGGCGAAAGCGTGAAGGAAATCAGTGTTTTGATTCAAGTATTTACCCATACTCAAGCAGATTGACGCTTCCAGGCTTCCTCAATGCACTCTCAGTGATAAGCATGGATAAAATTTAAATGAATGACGAGCGATTGAGTGTGGAAAAGGCCGCAAGTACAAATGAATCGAAAGCATACACGATGGCAGTCACTGATTTCAGTTCAAGGCAGTAAGCTCTGAATTAACAATATACGCATTATGTCGTGTTTTTTTTATGCTTTATTGTCAGATTAATAATTACAGATGAAGACTCTTTTGTAAACTTACTTCTCGAGCAAAATTAGCAGTCATTGAACGAAGCAGTATTTTGCAGGATTTTGTGTGCATCGAGGACAGTTAATGGGCACTTTGAAGGCTATCAACAATTTCAATACTGCTGTATACTGATGTATATTAGTATAATTTTGTATTCTGCTGTAGTTTGAAATTATTTTTGTGTTTCTCTGATGGAAAACAACATTGTTCGGGTCACATTTGCACTGTATTTGCACGCTAAGGTTGAGGTTCCTAATTTGCATAATTCGTAAATACCGTTATTTCAAAGTGTCCTTGTGGTCTTAAAACCAACTGGCCGCAGAATTTTTTTTCATGACATTTAAGATTAAGTCTTTATTGTTCTATGGCTGCAAGGAAATTGCTGTACGACGATCCACTTTTGGTTTAGAGGAATTTTTGTTAACCCATTTTTCCTGTTTTATTACAAGCTGTGAAAGTGGGTTGACAGAAGTTAATGTTTAACCACTTGGAACAACGATATGGAATCTTTTATAACGTTGTAATAATAACTGGACTTGTACCTGTCAAACAACAGTAGAATTTAGCTCTGCATCAAATTTTAAGTGTTGTGAGAAGTTGCCAAAGTTAGGGAAATTTTTCATTTTTCATACTAAAAAAATATCAAATTTGGTCCCCCAGGGAACCCCCCTGTAAATTGCTGAAGAAAACATTTTGAGACCAAACGAAATGTATTTTTATAGTTACTAGACAAAGTGTAATTCACATGCAAGAATTGAAGAAAATCTGTTTCATGACCAATTTTGGTTATGAGGATCTTAGGCGGACAGCCACTTAAATAATCATAATAATCTGGAACTTGAATTTTGTGTGTTAGCAAGACGGCAAATATTTATACAGGTCATGGTTTCCGTTTCTTCGATTCTTCGTTATTTTGGAATTGAATTCAGCCGAATGAAAAAAAAAAACGTGATTGGAACCCGGAGTAAAGTCCTTTTACTGTGACACTGACGCCGACGTTGTTGGACGCAAAAACATCCCCTAGAGTTCAAAACTGTAAACATGCATAAATGGTGAAAAAACCACGGGATGGCGTGAATTGCCCGCTACTCGTGCTGTTTGCCATTTTTGGCAAAAGAAATAGTTAAAGAAGAGATAAAAGACCGAAAATTTTCTTTCTGAATCTAAACACCAACGTCAAAGCACATATTTAGTGTATTAGCAGGATCTCACAAAACGGTTGAACGAGCCAGATCCCAAAATAGTGCATTGAAGTTATTAATTTTTAAACAAAAAGGTCTGGCTGGATATGCTTATCTAGTTCCTGAAATGTTGCGTGTTGTCGTTCTTGTAGCTGAAAACGGCGAATTTTAGCGATTTGAAGGATTTTGCGTTTGACGTTTACCTGAGCGTATAGTAGAGAGGTAAACGTCCAACGCAAAATCCTTCAAATCACTAAACTGATTGGCCGTTTTCCGGCTTCAAGAAAGACAACACAACATTTCAGGTGACAATACGTTTATTTTGATCTTATATGTAAAGACCTGTAAATAGTCATCGCAGTGAACCTTCTCGATATTCCCATTCCCATACAGTTTGTGTGGGCGCCCTGTGATCTAGTCGGTTGCGGCTTATTTCTCGAAAATTCGCTTGCCTTTGAAAAGACGTCATTGAGAGAAACCGATTGTGGAATACGCCACCTTAACAGCCACTTATAAATAATTTAGCATATGTTAAAAAATTCTAGGAAAACGGAATATATTACATCATTAATAGCTAGGGCAGCGTAGTTTGTATATGAGTAAGCCTTCTAGGTGTTATATTTTTCAAGAAATGACTACAGCAAATGAATGTTGGAGGTGGAAGTATTTGCATCGTCTGTCGGTGACTACGAAATAACTGTTTTACAGTTCGTTTTAACATCATTGAAACGTATTTACCGTACGTACGAGAATGCTGTGACATGTTGTAGAAACGATCTACGGTCAGCGCAGACTTATTTCAGTAATCGGACTAATGCTATAGAATTTTTACCGGGGAAAGACTGGAGTAAGTACCAACACTGAAAAGGGACTATAGAATTTTTACCGGGGAAAGACTGGAGTAAGTACCAACACTGTAAAAGGACACCGGTAACACCTCATGAATACGGCTTTATAATGGCACTCATTTCTTACATCCGATCCAGTTAAAATGATCGTGTGCTGATGAACAGCACGGACTAAGAATACCGGTCATGAACAGAGCAGGTAACTGCTGGCGGTGCGAGGCACCCTGCACTCCACGATGTTCATGCTGCAGAGTGGCGTTCTACTGCTCCAAGAAATGTCAAAAACAAAACAAGTGGCGACATCAACCCAACTGCGATGCAGCAGCGCTGAAAAGACAGTGCATGGGATGCGGCAAGGAAGCCGAAGGTATGCTAAGTTGCTCCAACTGTCAGAGGGCCTGGTATTGCAATGCAGAGTGCCAGAGGAAAGGGTGGGGAAATCACATGAAACAATGTCACGAAATTGTAATGAAAACGATTCAGGTGGCGACGAAAATTAAGGCTGTCCACGCGCATATTCAGCAGCTCCCTGGAATGCCCGTAAATTATTACTGGGGTAATGTACCAGCTTTAGACCTGCTCAACTTGTCGATGAATGAAGGGGAGGAGTATTCTAACCCGATGGCTCTGTTGCTGTGTGGAGTCGGTGATCCTAGAAATGTTCTACTCACGATTGCTTCTTTACCTGATGTTTATGAGCAGCAAGTGGACTTCGTGCTGAACGACATATGTCCTTGTACTCTGGCCAGAACAGTCCTGCTTCTTTACATATTGTACAAAGGTATTTAACAAAGTATGTTAATTTGTCATTGGAGATAAAAGTCTAGTTTTAAAATCTTTATTTGGCCCCGTAGGGTTTTGAACCAGAAGCCAAAACCAGAGAGTCATCATTTATTCCGCCGCGTATAAGAACTTATAGTAAGAAAATACAGGTCTTATAGAAACAATCTTGATTTGCCTAAACAGGGTGCGAATGATGCAACGATGACGTTGCAGTGCGCGCGCACGGGATAATGCCTGTAAGTTGGGCGGTAATAATGACGTTACACCGACGAAGTACTGCCGAAAGCATACAAAAGTGAAGTGAGAAAATGGTCACAAAATCAATCGTGATGTCTTTTCTTACTTCGGAGTTACGATGACCGCGTGACCTGATAAACAGTACAGACTGCAGACTCGGGGAGGGGGGGGGGGGGGGGGGGGTAACTCTCTATAATGCGCTATACGACTTATACGGGGATGCTCCGCCCGAAAGGGGTACCGTTTTTAGGCTGGAGGTATATGAAAGGTTAGGGATTTCACGAGTTGAAGTATATGAAAGGGGATGGATTTCACGAAGTATAGGAAAGGGTAGGGAAAACACGAGTTGAAGTATAAAAAAGGGAGGGGAAATCTGCCATTTAAGTATTATAAGCAGCGCCTTTTAAAATATATCAAACAGACGCATGTAAAGGCTATATGAAAGGGGTACCATTTGCAATGAAAGGTATATAAAAGGGGTACCTTTTCTGTCAAAAACGGTATAAGACGGGGTAAGGGCTTGGACCTTGGGGCAGAGAATCCTCGTACAAAACTTTGTTGAGTATCCCCCCACCACCTGGAACTGCAGACTGACAGTAGAGATCCACAGAGATCAGATATCATATATCACGTCTTTCATCATTGCTGCAGGTATTGGCCTTAAAATAACCACGGTACCCCACGCAGTGTGACACTGAACTAATAATAAATTCATTGGAAGAGGCCCATGTATGTGGGATCTGTTCTCTTAGATTATTTTCTCTTGGCTGTACAAAGACAATTTCACGACCGGGAATGGCGAGCTATCGAAAGTCATTGCTGGCATCGCACAGCATCATGGAAATGTGTTTTGATATAAATGCTTGAGATGCGAATTCCCTATTTGCAATAAATGTTCAGTGTTTGAAGAAAACGAGGACGTTGAGGATGGACAGCCGGTTAAAGCGTTGCTCAGAGTTGTATGTAATGCGAGTCTTCTCTTTCTATTTTTCGCAATTAAATACCAAAGAAAGGCCCGACGAGGCGACGAGCACTGTATTTCGGCATTTCGCTAACAAGTCCCAGCAGTAACTAGCCGCGTCGAGTGAATAGCACGTGGACGCGTGCTTATTCCCGTGTTTTAATGAAGTGCAACTTGTGAAATAGGATTGACGCAGGTTCGACGTTTGCTACCACGCTGGAATTAAGTCGACTCTTTGTCCAACCTATTTTTAATAAATCCGACGCGACTTGGATTCGACGTTTGCCCCAGGCCTTAGGCTTAGATGAAAGTTTTGGATGATGCTCTTTCTATGCTAATCAGCGTTTCCATAGCAACGGTAACCAAATATGGCGAAAAAAAGTTTTTCCTAAATATCTTTCGATTTTGGGACTACCCGCGACAAGCGAATAAATGCGCTGTAATCTACACAGTGTAGCACACTAAATGGGAAAATTTTAAACAAATTAAACTGTTCGATTTTAAATAAATCGCTAAAACATTTTTACGACGTGTTTTTTCATGTTTGAAATATAAGCGGTCAAAACATTCCATAGGTCTCACAAATTATCATTAAATTACCACAGAAAGTTTTCTCAGACTTAAATTATTACTTATAGCTCTGAATAATTCCTCGGCAATAAAGACATCGAGCTTTTCGTTCAAATGCAGTTTAAAAAGAGTGAAAACATCAAGCAAAACTGCATTTGAATGAAAAGCTCGATCTCTTTATTGCCGAGAAGGAAAGTGTGACCCACAAAACTACTTGGAGCCACCTTAACGGGCGGCTATGAGTGTTCCGACTGCTTCAAAAATTGTAGTCAAAAGTGGGTATAACTTTCGCGTGATCCACTTTTTGCAGGAGGAAATGACATCTTTGGTGCAGTGGTTCGTATTTGGTACTCGGTGTGCATAACTGAAGAAGACTTTACCTTGCTGACGGCAGCACTTCAAGACCTTTCGACTACAGCCGAACTGCGCACTCTCACTGAAGGCGTGATGGAGCTATCTGCTGATCAGCTGAGCCAGATGAAGATCATTTGGGCCACGTGGCTCCGCTATTCAGAGCGCAAAGGACCGTGGGTGACAAGACTGAGGGAAATAGCGAACCTTTGTGATGGAAAAAGGGAGGATGGCATAAGTCATTACATGCAAACTATCCCCACAGCACACAGAATTTCTGCCCAACATCTTTTTGACACGGGAATCTTTCACATAACAACAAATTCCAAAACATTAACGCGACAAAATCCTACCTTGACGGGTCGAGGACTATGTCAATTACATTTAGGGATCTCTGAATTTCACTATAGTATACCATCAGATGTGTTTCCATTCACGGGGTGGGACTACAAAGCGATCAAGAAAAACCACTACGATGACTCCCTACCAAAGATGTACACCATCTATTTGTCGAAGATCCTACACAAATCTCTTGAAAAAGTGACCAGTGGTCAGGTTAAGTTCCATTTTATTCTATGCGACGTGCAGAATATCGAGGCATTCCTACCTGTGGATCTCAGATATGACCGCATCACAACTTCCAACTTATGGGACTACTATCATCTGGCGGATTTGCTAACAAAATTCAAAGGTCTCCTAAACAATATTAATCCACATGCAGTCATACTAACTGCAGCACAAAACTGGCCGCGAGATATTATGCCAGAAATCGTTCGCGAATTGCCGTACAGTTATGGAATAGATGACCTGCGCAAAAGAGCATTAAAAGACACGAAAAATCCCGAACTTGTGGAATCATCAGGGCTTTCCACCGTTGTGGAATATCAAAACCTGACGGATGAATTCCTTATATTTTTGCGTGCATCTCTCCTAGTGTCGTACAGCGACAACGAGCTTGCTTTCTTCAAAAAGAAAAAGGAGATTCCATCAGTGAAAGCTCTCGTGGATTCACTGGGCTTGCATTTCCGAGACTTTATTAGGAACGAGAACACGGTGTCTCCGTTTAAATGGGCACTGAATTGTCGTCGAGTTGTCATGTTAAAAGGTTACGAGAGAGCACTGGAATGGAAACTTACCTCTGACTCAGCAGCTAAGCCTGCAGTGGAGTGAAACAAATCAGATCGTTTACAGCAATCGAACGTTCGATTAGGTTCGATTGCATAGTGACTGAACCAGTGATTGTATTCGATTGAAAATACTGGAGATACTACACCAGGGGCGTAGCTAGGACTTTCAAAGGGGAGAGGGAGGTCACACTGTGTCACACCCAGGATTACTTACCAGATTGTCGTGTCGACATCCCCCGGCACGCTTTTTTTCAGGACCGCCCCCCTTAGAAACGTCTCTGCTACACGCGCTCTTCAAACCAATTACCTCGACTCTCGTAGAACATAGAAAACTATTTTGAGGGCGGTTTATTTTGTATAGAAGACTCTCCGTTTCCTTATTTCCGTATATAAATTGAAGAAACACTCGTAAAACTGCGAGAACACAAAACAACAATGCAAAACAACAATGCAAAACAACAATGCAAAACAACATACTGCACATGCCTTTAGTCTTCTTGCACCACAACTGTGTCGAAAAACGGAAAAGTGCTTCCTATTTCGTATGGGGCGGGATGAATGTAAATACTAGTGTCACAGAATATAGAACATATTTTGATTGATTTTGAAAAGGTTGTCCGATTTGCTGGATTAGGTTCGGAAATCGACCGTAGTCGAACAATCCACAACAAACAGTTAAGAGATAGTTTAGTTCGTTTGTGTTCAATAACCAAACCAATTATTTACCCAATATGACAAACGTTTGATTGTCCTTAATAACCTTGATTATCTTGGTAAGGGACGGACCATTAGATTTTTGAGGGGGGGGGGGGGGGGGGTGGGGTTGGGCAATTTTTTGGTGCAGGATATTTTTTTCTACGCTCGAAACTGTGCAGGATTTTTCTTTTTGGCACGATTTGCTTGCATGATATTTTTTTTGCGAGTCTATATGTTTTAATGCCTGACACATATACGTGTTAGGAATACTAGAAAGGGCACACTAGAGACAGGAATACTATAGCAAGTCAGATCTGATGTAACAGCAGCTTGATAGCATGAAGCCTGGCCGCGGTGATGGAACTGCCCTTACAATTTTCTTTACACCAGCCCCCTGTTGATGTCGCTTCCACAGCCCATCGTAGCACACCCAACCATCTTACAATTACAGGGGCGGCACGGGAAATATAATGTTGGTGGGGCGAATCTCCTGTGCCGAGCGCTGAAGGCGCGAGCTTCTAGGGGGGTCCGGGGGCATGCTCCCCCTGGAAATTTTTTAAATGAAACTCTCTGAAATGCTATTTCCAGCGTTCCAGAGAACGGAGAAACAATTTCCAAAGCCATCTTTGAATTCAGTTTAATTCTCATGAAAAGTACATGTACACGAAACACTTTCTGAAACTTGGATGTAACTCCATTTTGGTTGTTTGTTCAAAGTAAATTCGACTGTCACTCGAATATTCTCTGTCAATTCTTTTCAGTATGGGAAGGCTTTGGAAACGAATTTTCCAAAGCGATTTTTTTTCTGTCATTGGAGGCAGAAAGAAACTGATTTCCAATATCAGCCATGTTCAATTTGTCAGTTAATGCAATGTCTGGATAATGCAATGATTTAATCTTTCTTGTGACATAGTTTGTTCGTAGATATGTCTTGAGCCTTCTTAGGGCAGAGGCCAAGCGCTAACTCACAGCATTGATGGATTTGTTTGATGGATTTGTGGGTAGCTGGAGTCCGATAGCTGACGTCCGAGTTACTCAAGGGGTATTGAAATGCTTGGTTCACAATATCCAATCTCCAGTCTAAAGTCAGTCACAATATCCCCGATGCTAAAATTGTAGGCTTTTGATTAATTAACGGAATATTTATTTTGCAAACTCTAATGCATTAAAGCGCTCCGCCATCAGATCTGGTCAAAGGATGTTGCTACACTATTCATCTCCGCCCGCCGCCATTTTGAGCTGTCGAAAGTTGGTGGGGCAAATGCCCCACCTGCCCCACCGGTAGCGCCGCCCTTGCAATTACAAGCTTGTTGTACAACACATAAACAAAGTATTTCTCATCCATTGAGATATACATGTACCTACAATGCCACTGTACAACTATAAAAGAGCCATTCCTTGTGTCAGAAAATATCTTACATGCTTATGAAATCAGCTAAAAAGCCTACAAAGAAACACAACTTACGTCGGGTCAAAAATAAACCATTGTTATTGGCTAAACTAAACAAGCCAATGAAAAAGCGCTCATAATTAAGTCGCTAACATTCTACAACGTCAGTGTGATTTATTTGTGTTCTGACCATCTGCTCCTGGATATAAAATATTGTTCTAAAAATATAAAGCTTTGTAGGAATTTTTTTTTCAGGGGTTTTTGTTTTGCACGATATTTTTTTGCAGTTCAAGGCCGTGCTCGAATTTTTTTTTGGTATTTGCCCAACCCCCCCCCCCCCCCCCCCCCCCCCCTCCCTCAAAAATCTAATGGTCCGTCCCTAACGAAGAGAATTACAGCTGGAGGTACAACGTTTAACCGGGCGTCCAACAATGCCAACCACAGTGGATCTAAACTCCATCGTAAGTTTTGGGGGGGGGGAGAGTGAGTAAAAGGATACAAGATAGGGGCTTCCTTTAGATCCGACATTTTGGGACGTTTAGCCACGCATCCAACAATGCCAACCACTGTGGATCTAGACTCCATCGTTAGGGGGGGAAGAGAATGAATAAAAGGATACAAGATGGGGGAGGCTTCCTTTAGATACCGCGCCAATGATTCAAGAAATGTTGGCCGAAATGTTGGGACGTTTAGTCGGAGCTCAAGTAGTTTTATGAAACTGCGTTACTTAATAATAATAATGATAATAATAACAATATTTTTTTCAGGAGACCTCAAGCAGTTTGAGGCCTGGGTTTAAAGTTTGTTCGGAAAATATGGTTGACACTTAATATATTCGGCTAGATTGACTGGACCAGATTGAAATTTTTCCTGAATGTTAATCTCGGCGTCTTCTTCTGCCTTAATGCACAAGTTTGGTCACCTGACATGTCACGTGATCAAAATTTTAAAATTAAGCTAATCGGCGATGTGCCAGCGAATTGTCTTCGTATAGTTAAAAAAAAAGAGGTTATTTAGCGTGAAGTTGTGTAATACGGCTGAGTATTTTTGCGAGTCAGCTTTTATTTTTTCGAGCCTTTTAAGGTTCGAAAAAATAAAAAGTGACAGTAAAAATGCCCAGCCGTATTACACAACTTTTCGCTGAACAAATTGTTTATTATACGACAGTGATCTTCTCCTAAAACTAAGTTTTTGAAACTGGTTTTCCTAGCGCGCGGCCAGAAGAGTGCAGTGTAATAATGCGTCACATTTGTACTCGTTTTGGTGCGTATTTGCACTCTAGAATGCTATGTCGAATAATAAATTAGCTTTTTCAATGGAGGTTGAACATATTTAATAACCTTCTACGTTTGGAATGATTGTCCTTGAGTTTTAAAATTACAGTTATAGATAATCAATGGTTAAATTTTGGACTTAAAAATGACCTTTGTCCTCACAATTTTTTTTACAGAACAATGGACGATCATTCCAAACGTGAAGGGTTGGAAATATTAAATCTGCATCAGAAAAGCGTTTTTATTTTGTTTTCTTTTAAACTCATTAGCAATTCGTCAATTATTTGCTATTTTAAGAAAAATGACCACGTGCAATGTCCACGTGCCATGTCATGTGACTTATGGGAAAACTTATTATACTTAAAAATGATAAGAACGATAAGACCTTTCCATGTGCCAAATTTCGATTCAGTTCCATCCTCTTTGTTAAAGTTACACGAATAAACTGTTTATCCCGGTAAGAGCCTTTGACCCAGGCCTTAAACTACTTGAGGACTCCTCTCACCGATCGAAGTGGTTTTCATGAAGGTCCTGAGTTAAATAATAGATAAATAGATAAAAGGAATAACTAGAAAAATTCTAAAAATACTAAATTCCTAAAGAAAAAAAAAACAGTTGTATAAAAAGGTATCTCTAAACCAAATAAGTACTAGACAGTTACATTTCATCGTTTGTAAAGATAAAAACAGTTTTATTAGAAAACTATGTGTAATCAAAAATGTTTGATTTAAAAGTAGCAACTGAGCTTCACATTCTAATGTTAAGATCTAAAGAGTTCCAGTCCTTTAATGAACAAAATGTTTATTTGTTTGTTCACCTACTTTGGCAAATTAGCGGACAATAACATGTTTGCAAAACAGCGAGCAATTTATTAATGTACGATGGTGTTATTTTTGTTTGATATTACCAATTTGATTATTGCAATAGGCAACATATCATGACAAAATTTCGATTATTTGTTTATACAATTATTTCTTTCCCTTTTAAGACCTTCTATTCTACGTCATGTTTCTTTGCCCTTTTTTTTCACTCTCTCCATTTTCCCAGATCAGTCACTTACTGCATTTACGGGGATACATCCGGCTCCAATAATAGGGCGCCCCTCCCTCCCCTGCGTCAGTCGCGTTCAAAGCTCGTTCGCTCGCGCGCGCACCACAAAACCGCCTGTTGCGCAAGCCGACTCCATTCTCGATCCCATATCCTTCGGCATGCGTAAAAGGAAGAGCTCCGTGGGGTCGAGAATGAAGCCGCTCTAATTTAAAAAGGCTATATAAATGTTTTCTCTCCGCCATAAAGGGTGTATAGTTTTGACCTATTAAAATTTGACAAAGAGTCATAAGTTATGTTATTTGGTTCTAACTTTGGATGTGATTTATTTTATAGGTATAATTCCAAATTTAGAAAAAATAATTAAAAGAGAACGGAATGAGCACCAACAGGGACTGCTGGCCTTTGGTTGGTTGTGAAAAATCGTGTCTTTAGACCCTTTTAGGTTTATCACTTCATGTGCTAAAGATTCTACCAACAGACGACAGATGTAAAATGTGATGCGAAAAGTCTGGGCACAAAACGAAGAATGTTTAGAAAAACGCTTGGAATGGCGTTGTACTATTTTCCCATATCATTTTAGTGACTTTACAGGGAACGCAACAAAGAATGTTTAGGAAAGCGCTTGGAATGGCGCTGTACTGTTTCCCATATCATTTTAGTGCCTTTACAGGGCACCCAACAAAGAATGTTTAGGAAAGCGCTTGGAATGCTGTTGTACTGTTTCCCATATCTTTTTAGTGCCTTTACAGGGCACCCAACAAAGAATGTTTAGGAAAGCGCTTGGAATGACGTTGTACTGTTTCCCATATCATTTTAGTGCCTTTACAGGGCACCCAACAAAGAATGTTTAGGAAAGCGCTTAGAATGGCGTTGTACTGTTTCCCATATCTTTTTATCTTTTTAGTCCCTTTACAGGGCACCCAACAAAGAATGTTTAGGAAAGCGCTTGGAATGGCGCTGTACTGTTTCCCATATCATTTTAGTGCCTTTACAGGGCACCCAACAAAGAATGTTTAGGAATGCGCTTGGAATGGCGCTGTACTATTTTCCCATATCATTTTAGTGCCTTTACAGGGCACCCAACAAAGAATGTTTAGGAAAGCGCTTGAAATGGCGTTGTACTGTTTCCCATATCATTTTAGTGTCTTTACAGGGCACCCAACAAAGAATGTTTAGGAAAGCACTTGGAATGGCGTTGTACTATTTCCCATATCATTTTATTGCCTTTACAGGGCACCCAACAAAGAATGTTTAGGAAAGCGCTTGGAATGGCGCTGTACTATTTCCCATATCATTTTAGTGCCTTTACAGGGCACCCAACAAAGAATGTTTAGGAAAGCGCTTGGCATGGCGTTGTACTGTTTCCCATATCATTTTAGTGCCTTTACAGGGCACCCAACAAAGAATGTTTAGGAAAGCGCTTGGAATGGCGCTGTACTATTTTCCCATATCATTTTAGTGCCTTTACAGGGCACCCAACAAAGAATGTTTAGGAAAGCGCTTGGAATGGCGCTGTACTATTTCCCATATCATTTAAGTGCTTTTACAGGGAACCCAACAAAGAATGTTTAGGAAAGCGCTTGGCATGGCGTTGTACTGTTTCCCATATCATTTTAGTGCCTTTACAGGGCACCCAACAAAGAAT
The DNA here is from genome assembly GCA_024195265.1 of Dendrophyllia cribrosa. Lineage (NCBI taxonomy): Eukaryota > Metazoa > Cnidaria > Anthozoa > Scleractinia > Dendrophylliidae > Dendrophyllia > Dendrophyllia cribrosa. The sequence continues at coordinate 26,444,606 of JAJLRJ010000002.1, forward strand.
GTTTAGGAAAGCGCCTGGAGTTGCGCTGTACTATTTTCCCATATCATTTTAGTGCCTTTACAGGGCACCCAACAAAGAATGTTTAGGAAAGCGCTTGGAATGGCGCTGTACTATTTTCCCATATCATTTTAGTGTCTTTACAGGGCACCCAACAAAGAATGTTTAGGAAAGCACTTGAAATGGCGTTGTACTATTTCCCATATCATTTTATTGCCTTTACAGGGCACCCAACAAAGAATGTTTAGTAAAGCGCTTGGAATGGCGCTGTACTATTTTCCCATATCATTTTAGTGCCTTTACAGGGCACCCAACAAAGAATGTTTAGGAAAGCGCTTGGCATGGCGTTGTACTGTTTCCCATATCATTTTAGTGCCTTTACAGGGCACCCAACAAAGAATGTTTAGGAATGCGCTTGGAATGGCGCTGTACTATTTTCCCATATCATTTTAGTGCCTTTACAGGGCACCCAACAAAGAATGTTTAGGAAAGCGCTTGAAATGGCGTTGTACTGTTTCCCATATCATTTTAGTGTCTTTACAGGGCACCCAACAAAGAATGTTTAGGAAAGCACTTGGAATGGCGTTGTACTATTTCCCATATCATTTTATTGCCTTTACAGGGCACCCAACAAAGAATGTTTAGGAAAGCGCTTGGAATGGCGCTGTACTGTTTCCCATATCATGTGGGTTGTTAGTGTGGTTTATATTTCAAACGGTGAAGCTACCCTCTTGGTGGGAACATGGTAAAGTGAAAACAACAATAAATTAGTTGAATGAAAAGCGTTTGTTGATTACGAGGGGATTAAGAGTGCCGAATTGGAAGATGAATTTTTACTTTAAATTTGTGTCTTTTAGTGTTATTCTGTTGTAGGGAAGGCCACAGATCGCCATAGTGTTGTTTAGTTGAGCGACTGGTTTAGATGCGTCAGTTTGTCATTTCTTTCAATGTCTCGTAGATGTTAACGGAAACGTCGCCTAGTCTCCTCTGTTTCGCCAATGTATATCTTTTTAGATAAAGTAAACAACAACAATTTTATTTCATTATTAATATAACAATACTTTCAACATTGACAACCCGCAGTTAGCACTGATAGCTAATCGAAGCGGGTTGTCAAAAATAAGAACAAAAATTAACATTAGCTCCTAGTAACATGAGTGAAATTAACATTAGCTCCTAGTAATATGACTGAAAAGAAAAACTTATTATATATATTATGGTTTACTCAGTATCGTAGATTTCAGTTATAGCTACTAAATGTAGTAGATAACATTTGTGGAGGTGCATGTTGAAGGATCAGTGATTTTAACAGATCGTTTGGGTCCCGATATTTTGTCCGCGTTGTAAATGAAAGGACGAGTGTTGCACTCTTGGGATGGTTGTTGATAAGTGCAATATTCCTGAGCGTTCGATATCGATCTCTGTGTCGGTTCTTATCAATTACCAGATCGAGTTACACTATATGGGAAGGAAGAAATAGCACTCTAAATGGAATTTTGACTTAACAGTAAATTGTTTGGAAAAATAAAACTACTGAGATGAAGATGGAAACTTCCACTCCAAGGTAAATTCGACTCCATTTTTAAAGTTAACGCGGCGGCAGTTCGCAGCCCACTTAAAGGGGAAAACAGTGTTTTCATTCCTCAGGTAGTCACGGAGCTCCAGGCCTAAAGTAGCAGTGATAGCTTTGATGGATGGAAGTTTGTTCTTCTTTGTTAAAGAATCGAGTTCTTCGTCACTGCGTGACTCTATAAGAGCTGCTCGTAGATATAACTGGAAGTCTGGAATATGGTTGTGATATTCCAGTACACTGTTTGGAAACACAAAAGATGGGTTATTTGCATCTAGAAAAGCTTTCGGTGCGAAGAATTCATAGAACTCTACTGGAATATCAGCTAAGACTTCTGGGAAATATTTGTCCACCCAACAGTGCACCTCAGTCACCAAGACTGACTGACTATTGCTGGTATTCAAGTACTCCTTGAATTTTGTCAATAAGGCGTTGAGGGAAACGTAGTCGCTCAGATTAGAAGTTGTTATGCGGTCATACTTTAGCTCGACAGGTAGGAATGGCTGAATGACCATACAGTCACACAGTATGGCCATCAACTTCACCTGACAATTCCTTAGCTTGTCAACGCACTTGTTCAAGATATATGATAGGTAAGTGCTGTACATCTCTGGAAGGGAATCATTGTAGCAGACATTCTCAATCGCTTTGTAATCCCAGCCTGAAAATGGAAGAATCTTAGGATGTATCAAGAAGTCAAAGTCGGGTTGTTTACCGGCTATTGTCAACTGGAATGGCAAGGAGCCGGTAAGAGTCATGTTCTCTCTCGTTAATTGTGATGCTTTCGTGCACTTTGAGGTGAACAAGCCATTTACCACCCACAATTTGGCAGACTCTTTGTGATGTTTTGGGATCGAATTTAAATAATATTCTATTGCCTTCTTTGATTCGCTATCTCTTTGGAAGGCAGCCTTCCTTTTTTCAGTCACCCAGGGTCCTCTGAGGGTAGAAAGCTGAACCCACCTTTGCCAAACTCTCTTCAGGTCACTCATTTGTCCAGGTGTAGCCACGTTCATAAAACCATTCGTTAGAGTGCTCAAGTCACTGGCAACCAAAAGATCCTCTAGCGCAGACATCAGTAGCGCAAAATCACCTTCTGAGATGCGCAGCGAATACCAGACTCGGATTACAGTGTCGACCACCTCACGTTTTCCTAACGAAAGAATTAAGATGATGTAAGCGGACTGAGAGCACCATTGGGTAGGATGTAACATGCCATGCAAACACAAATGGAGCTACCCCTTATTCACTCCCCCTGCCCACTGGCATATACCCCCTATATATTTAGAAAGTTCCCTTCCGGATGTCCGTCAATGTGTTTTTTACTTTTACAGACAAGTAACGAAAGTTGAATATGACTTGCGCAGTTTTGTGGCCTTTTCCGTGTGTGACTCTTTTAATTGCTAGCGTGTTCCTACACTGCCTCCAATTCAATAAAAAAAATATGAAGAATCACTTACCTTTGTATAACAAGTACAAAAGAAGGACTGTTCTTGCGAGAGTACAAGGACAGATGTCGTTTAAAACGAAGTACACTTGTTGCTCATAAACATCAGGTAAAGAAGCAATCGTGAGTAGAACATTTCTAGGATCACCGACTCCACACAGCAACAGAGCCATCGGGTTAGAATACTCCTCCCCTTCATTCATCGACAAGTTGAGCAGGTCTACAGCGGGCATATTACCCCAGTAATAATTTACGAGCATTCCGGGAAACTGCCGAAAAGGTGTTTGTTCCTCCTTGATTTTCGTCGCCACCTGAATTGTTTTCATTACAATCTCGTGACATTGTTTCTTGTGATTTCCCCACCCTTTCCTCTGGCACGCTGCATTGCAATACCAGGCCCTCTGACAGTTAGAGCAACTTAGCATACCTTCGGCTTCCCTGCCGCATCCCATGCACTGTCTTTTCAGCGCTGCTGCATCGCAGTTGGGTTGATGTCGCCACTTGTCTTGTTTCTGACATTTCTTGGAGCAGTAGAACGCCACTCTGCAGCGTGAACATCGTGGAGTGCAGGGTGCCTCGCATCGCCAGCAGTGACCAGCTCTGTTCATTGGTATTTCCCGCAGTCTGTACCGTTGTCAGCTCTCGGTCATCGTAACTCTGAAGCGTAGTAAACTCCGAAGTAAGTAAACCTTGATTCAACCCCTTTTTTTCTTCGAGTCGTGGAGGCTCATTAAAGGCGACCGATCCGAATCAAATCTATTGAGCTGTAGTTTCCTGTGGCGGTGCTCGGTTGAGTCAGTCTACTTCAGTCCCGATATAAAATTAGCTCGCCGAGACTATATTTTGTTGAGACCGTATGCAGTAGAACGTTTCCAGAACAACAGTTCTGTCATTGAAAATCCAAATAATTACCGAATTGTAAAACAGTTATTTTATAGTCAGCGACGAAAGAGTAAATGCTTCTTACTCCAAAATCCAATTTCTGGAATCACCTCCTGATAAAACAGCTTGTAGTTGAATCAATTGTCATTGTGATCTGATACGTACGCAGAGTTGACAGGGCAGAGCCGTTCGGCCTGGCGATCGCTCAGTAATAAACCGTAAACGGCCGTACTCTGGGTCGCCACGAATTCTTTTCTTGAATCACTTTCATTTAAAGCAGAACACCTGGCGGCTATGTTTGATGATGCAATGTATTTCCTTTCCTAGAACTGATTTCTTATTAATGTATGCTAACTTATGTAGTTGTTGATAACGTTGCGTGACCTAGATGTTTCAGTTTCGTCCATGATGGTGGCTGTCTTTTTCAAGGTCACGCGACGGTTCCAATCTCAATCAAAATACAAATACTCGGCCCACCGAGAAGACAGAATGCAACTAAATATAACAAAAATACAGCTGAAGCATATATAGTTTTGCTATATCAGTAGTGTTACATGGAATCCTGCATATCTGTTTGAAACCCGGAAGTCAGTTTCATAGATTCACAACTATCGGGAGAGAGCGATAACTACATACGATATCTACACTGCCATATTTTTGGGGATCACACGTGAGATCGTGGGTAGTCGGCGAGCCGCTGGCTTGTTATGTCGCGTGAGTTCCTGCTCGCACACATAATGTATGCTAAGTATGCGACTCCATTTCTTAGAAAGTCCCACCCTTTTCTCAGAAATCTCGAAATGCTGTACAGCAGCTCCACCCCCGATAACTCAAACCTCTCACTATTAAACTCGAACCAAGTACAGTTCCTCTGCTCAACTTTGTTATAGAGTTCCGTCGATAACTAGAACCATTTTGGGTTTCCTCTGATGGTTATAGTTTTGGGGGTTCTACTGTATTTCATGGTAATGACCACCATGACAAATCACTGTTGCTTTTCCGGGTGGGTTACGGGTTTTTAACAGGAGTACGATTAGCACAATTAGCAGGTATTGGGCCGGTGGTGACTTGAAGCCGTTGGCCTTATTCTCCTCGACATATACCACTGTTCTTAAAGAATCCAGTACGTAGATCCCTCTTGTTTGTGTTTTTTTTTTTTTTACAGTGGAGTGAAAATTATAGAGATTGAGAAACATTTTCGGCCGTTCGGGCATTATTTTTTGCAAGATAAAAGGGGGTGAGGGTGGGGGGGGGGGGGGGGGGGGGGGGAAAGAGATCCGCCACTTGTGTATCCTGTTCACGTTTATTCATGGGTGGGGTAAGTGTGTGAGATCATGATTGAACTATGAGCAGCTGCCATAGGCGCCTTTAAATGCTGACGTCGAACATATGCGCAATTGAACATATCCATTATCATTACCATCAATGACCATGAATGTTATAAAATCTTAGTATCCGTCCATGCCTGTTAATCTTTTTTGTTGCGACCTTTGCGCGGGCAGGAAAGGAGGGGGATGGGGAACGGGAGCCAACGGCTAACTAATGCACACTAAATTGCTTAATTTAATTTCGTATCGTCTTCGTTTTGTGACCTTGACAATAGCACAATCAGTGGACAAATGTTTTAGTATATTGCGGTCACGCAAGGAAGACATCCACTGAATAATTTTGCATAAGTCAAGAAATTCTAGGAAAAGGGAATACATTAGTTGACTTAATTACCACAGAAGTATTTTGCTTTGAAGAGGTCAAGAATATTCTTTATCACTAGTACTAATCTGTGCGGCAGTATATTACTACTGTCTCTGCTATAAGGAAGCCCAGTCACTGATCTATTAAGAAACGAGACAAGTAACAGGTAATAACATGAAAGCCGAGCTGTTTCAATGCAGTTCCGCTTATCTTTGCAATGGCGGCTGAACGCGCGTACTCTGAAAGATTAATACAAGTAGGTTCTTGTTTGTAATTAGGCGATATACCATGTGAACAACTGATGATCGGTAAAGAACCCAGATAATGAACAGAGCTGGTCACTGCTGGCGGTGCGAGGCACCCTGCACTCCACAGTGTTCACGCTGCAGAGTGGCGTTCTACTGTTCCAAGGAATGTCAGAAGCAGGACAAGTGGCGACATCAACCCAACTGCGACGCAGCAGCGCTGAAAAGACAATGTTCGGGCTGCGGTCTTAAACAAGAAGGACAGTTGAAGTGCACTAACTGTTTGAAAGCTTTTTATTGCAACGCGGAATGCCAGAGAAACGACTGGGATGAGCACAAACATTTCTGCCAAAACACTGTTGACAAAACGTTGAAATTGGTTGAAAAAATGAAAGTGTTGGGCGAGATGAAAAATCGAATCAAAGGCCTTATAGCTACCTACTACTGGGGTAATGTTCCAGCTGTAGACCTGCTCAACTTGTCGATGAATGAAGGGGAGGAGTATTCTAACCCGATGGCTCTGTTGCTGTGTGGAGTCGGTGATCCTAGAAATGTTCTACTCACGATTGCTTCTTTACCTGATGTTTATAAGCAGCAAGTGAACTTCGTTTTAAACGACATCTGTCCTTGTACTCTCGCAAGAACCGTCCTGCTTCTCTACATGTTGTACAAAGGTATGTTTTTTTATTTCTTTATAGCAGTTACCCTCCTTAAAGGTACTAAGTTTTACTTAGGTGGCTTCATATAGTTTTTGGCGCGCGAGGAATGGGCTCGAAAATGGTACGAACGTGCGCTTGTTCATTGTGATGACGCCGCGAAAATATAGAGGTTTTTACGGTAGCTAATAAAAACGTTTGTTGCGCTCGTTCCACGTGGTAAATTTTTATAAAAATTAGCAAATTTGTAGGATTTTCTTGGTTCGTGATCACAAACTGAATGGACAACAATTTTTGTACATACACAAAACCCAATAAACGTAAAAAACGAAAAGTGAGTAAATTGCCGAAAGTTATGTACCGATTGTTTTATGGCTTTGTCATATGAGACTTACTGAAGGCTTATTCTGTTTCACAAAAAATCTTGAATATTTACCGTGTAAAAAACGAGAAAAGCCTTGAACAACAAGTCCAACAACTCAATCAGTGGTTGCCATTGTAATAAGAAAAACTGCCAAATTAGATTTCTCCGTAAGGGCCGGAGAAAGCCTAAGCTACGTGTATGTGTATGTTATTCCTAGTGTCGCGACACAAAACTCTCGAAAGACAGCAACAAGATCATGTATATTTTATTTGAAAGACTGGCCAATAACTGTATGGAGCCGCCTTAAAAGGATGTCACCAACTGAAAGTGTTTTCTGTCAATATTTTTTAATCATGGACTCCCCAATTTTGCACTTCAGAAATGGTACTTTGGATTCGCTCTTGTTCATTTTTTCAGCCGAATTTTAGTTGATATTCAGTAGTCTCCGCAGGTGTTGATGAAGTTAGGCAAAGATCATCTGCCACATGACAAAGAGAAAAAAAAGCATAAACAAAAACAAATACGAAACGAAAACAAAAACAAAAAGGACGAATAAATCTCGATAAATTAATTAGTTTATTTATTTATCGACGCAAATATCCATTTATCAATAACGATTTGTTCAAGCATAAGCAAGCAAAAACAAACGATAAAAACCAACGTTTCGGTGTCATCATGACGCCATTGTCAAGGTAACTTGTGAATGAAATGTAAATGACAACAAGTATTTGAAGCAGTGTTGGCACTAACATTTATTTATTTTCAAAAAAGTCATTCTCATTTATTTTCCTTTCAGTTTTATACTTAATACTAGTTTTATACTTAATACTAGCTATTTTATTTTGAAAACCTTTTTATTGTCGTCCTAAAGAAACAATTTTCCAATAATAATCAATTTATTTATTTAATTAATTTACTTAATCATTTTATTTATTAAATTAAATATTATTCCAATTAGACCATTTTGCAAGGTAAGACGAACTGGGGGATTCAAAATCATTCCAGAACTTCCTGGAGTGAGGACATTAGTAGAGAAAGTGATACAAAATAAAGTTGTGGTTCAGCCGCGCAGAAAGTCCATAAATCATCAGTCGATCTGAAACCAATCTTGTATTATTTCTTATTGTGTTAGAGAATATTGTTAAGTACTTTATGCTTTGTTCTTCTTGGCACAAAGTTTGTTAAGCAAAGTTTCCGGGTCAATTGTCCAGTATCTGTATATCGCACCTTTAATTTGCACGTCGCTCTGAAGAAGCTTTCAGGGATTGCAGTTGGTTTTACAGCGGTTGACTTGACTAGTTTCGGTGATTTTCTCCAGTTGAACATGCTCACTTTGTTTGTATATTTTGTTTGTAGGAGGGGTTGTAGGTTAAAAATAGTTTGTCTTCCACTTCGCTGGCCTCCAGTATCTCATTTTGTTTTATTTATTGCAGGAGGAAGTGACGTTACTTGTGCAGTGGTTCGTATTTGGTACTCGGTGTGCATAACTGAAGAAGACTTTACCCTGCTGACGTCAGCACTTCAAGACCTTTCGACTACAGCCCAACTGCGCACTCTCACTGAAGGCGTGATGGAGCTATCTGATGACCAGCTGAGCCAGATGAAGATCGTTTGGGCCACGTGGCTCCGCTTGTCAGAGCGCAAAGGACCATGGGTGACAAGACTTAGGGAAAAAGCGAACTCATCTGATAGAGAAAGGGAGGAAGGCATAAGCCGTTACATGCATGCCATCCCCAAGGCACACAGAATTTCTACCCAACATTTTTTTGACACGGGTATTTTTCACACGACAACAAATTCCAAAAGATTAACGCGACAAAATCCTACCTTGACGGGTCGAGGACTATTTCAACTATATCCAGGAAGCTCTGAATTTCACTTCAGTATACCACCAGATGTGTTTCCATTCACGGGGTGGGACTACAAAGCGATCGAGACAAACCACTACGCTGACTCCCTACCAAAGATGTACACCATCTACTTGTCGAAGATCCTACAAAACTCTCTTGAAAAAGTGACCAGTGGTCAGGTTAAGTTCCATTTCATTCTATGCGATGTACAGAATGCCGAGGCATTCCTACCGGCAGCTGTCAGATATGACCGCATAACAACTTCCAACTTATGGGACTACTATCCTCTGGCGGTTTTGCTGACAAAATTTAAAGGAGTTTTAAACAGTAACAACCCTCATGCGGTCATATTGACTGAGGCTCAAAACTGGCCACGAAACGTTATGCCAGAAATCATTCACGTATTGCCGTACAGTTATGGAATAGATGACCTCTGCAAGAAAGCTTTAAAAGACACGCAAAATCCGGAACTTGTGCATTTATCGGGGCTTTCCACCGTCGTGGAATATCTAAACCTGACGGATGAATTTTTCATGTTTCTGCGTGCATCTCTCCTTGTATCGTACAGCGACAATGAGCTTGCTTTCTTCGAAAGGAAAAAGAAGATTCCATCCGTGAAATCTCTCGTGGATTCACTGGGGTTGCATCTCCGAGACTTTATTAGAAACGAAAACACGGTGTCTCCGTTTAAATGGGCGCTGAATTGTCGTCGAGTTGTCATGTTAAGAGGTTACGAGAGAGCACTGGAATGGAAACTTACCTCTGACTTAGCAGCTGAGCCTGCAGTGGAGTGAGACAAATCAGATCGTTTACAGCAATCGAACTTTCGATTGCGCAGTGACTGAACTGGTGATTGCATCCGATTGAAAATAGAGATACTACGCGCGCTCTTCAAACCAATTACCTCAACTCTGTAGAACATAGAAAACTATTTTGATAGCTTATTTTGTAGCAGACTCTCCGTTTCCTTGTTAATGTTTCCATATATAGGTAGACTACTCAATATGAGCACATATGGATTTTAATACAGTTCTGTTTCGTAGACCAAAACAAAGTTGATCCACTCATCAGTTAATCTCCATACACAGGCTGAAGTATTCAGCAACATGATCACGCGACATCGCTATCAGACCGTTAAAATGATTCAAAAATTTAAAAGAGAGAGAGAGTGAATTTACATGCTTGCGATTGTGATTGGCTGTTTAATGTACGATTAATTATACATAGGAATGTATTTTCGTCGGTGCCTGCTAGTTGATACGAGTTTATTGTGTTTGTTTAAGGTCGCCAATTGCGGTTTCAATATAATAAAAAACTTCTCTGTGATGCATAAATTACAGCGTTTAGTGAGGTTAGTGTACGCTCTAGCCTTTGCGAGGATCTTCCACGAAATTGTAAATTCTTCTCTTTTTTCCTTCAATTGCCACAGATATTTGCTTATAGCTCAGTATCATTCCGCTTTTTCTCATGTTTAAAAGACGTTTGGTGGTTCCGCCATCTCGTTTTAAAATCTGTGGCTGTAAGGCCCACATATGTCTCGTTCTTTTTCCTGGTGGTGACCGTGGCTTGGTACACAATTTCTTTCAGCAAGCATTCACCTTCTAATGAACATTCATTCTTGTTTCTATAGTTGCACATTTTTGTGGTTTGTTCTTGTTCGGGTTGTGTGGCTGTCTTTAAGATGGCTTTGTTGTGTCCATCTATAATTTGTTTCATGTTTGGTGTGCAGCTGTAGCTTAGTTTGATGGTGTTTCTGTTGAATATTTTCCTCAATTTGTGGTCAGTTGGGAAACATTTGCCAATTAGGTTGATGAACGCTCTTCCTATATTGTTTTCGACGTTTCTGTTGAAGGGTGGGTTAAACCATATTATATTTCTCCGCCTTTTGTTTTGGCATCTCCATACAAGGAAGCATTGCGCAAGAGCGGGTATTCCTACAACCTTAAGTTCGAGCCCAGGACACCGCAAAGAACACTAAACCAAAACAAAAGGCGGAGAAATATAATATGGTTTAACTCACCATGACTGTGTCGAAACCCGGAAAAATGCTTCCTATTCGTATGGGGCGGGATGAATGTAAATACTAGTGTCACAGGATATCTGTCATATTTTGATTGATTTAAAAAGGTTGTCCGATTAGCTGGATTAGGTTCAAAAATCGAACGAAGTCGAACAATCCGCAAATTCCCACGCGCCGCCATATAAATATTTTCCCTCCGCCTTAAAGGGTGTATGGTTTTAACTATTATAATTTGATGAAGAGTCATAAGTTATGTTGTTTGGTTTTAACTTTGGATGTGATTTATTTTACACGTATAATTCCAAATTTAAAAAAAAATAATTGAAAGAGAATGGAATGAGCACCAAGAGGGTTCGCCAGCCCTCTGTTGGTTGTGAAAAATCGCGTCTTTAGACCCTTTCAGATTTATCACTTCCTGTGCTAAAGATTCTACCAACAGACGACAGATGTAAAATGGGATGTGAAAAGTCTGGGGCACAAAACGAAGAATGTTTAGAAAAACGCTTGGAATGGCGTTGTACTATTTTCCCATATCATTTTATTGCCTTTACAGGGCACCCAACAAAGACTGTTTAGGAAAGCGCTTGGAATGGCGCTGTACTGTTTCCCATATCATTTTAGTGCTTTTACAGGGCACCCAACAAAGAATGCTTAGGAAAGCGCTTGGAATGTCGTTGTACTGTTTTTCCACATCATTTTAGTGCCTTTACAGGGCACCAACAAAGAATGTTTAGGAAAGCGCTTGGAATGACGTTGTACTGTTTCTCATATCACTTTAGTGCCTTTACAGGGCACCAACAAAGAATGTTTAGGAAAACCCTTGGAATGACGATGTACTGTTTCCCATATCACTTTTGTGCCTTTACAGGGCACCCAACAAAGAATGTTTAAGAAAACGCTTGGAATGTCGTTGTACTGTTTCCCATATCATTTTATTACCTTTACAGGGAACCCAACAAATAATGTTTAGGAAAGCGCTTGGAATGGCGTTGTACTGTTTATCCATATGATTTTAGTGCCTTTACAGGGCACCAACAAAGAATGTTTAGGAAAACGCTTGGAATGGCGCTGTACTGTTTTCATATCATTTTAGTGCCTTTACAGGGAACCCAACAAAGACTGTTTAGGAAAGCGCTTGGAATGGCGCTGTACTGTTTTCCATATCATTTTAGTGCCTTTACAGGGCACCCAACAAAGAATGTTTAGGAAAGCGCTTGGAATGTCGTTGTACTGTTTTTCCACATCATTTTAGTGCCTTTACAGGGCACCAACAAAGAATGTTTAGTAAAACGATTGGAATGACGTTGTACTGTTTCCCACATCATTTTATTGCCTTTACAGGGAACCCAACAAAGAATGTTTAGGAAAGCGCTTGGAATGTCGTTGTACTGTTTCCCATATCATTTTATTGCCTTTACAGGGCACCCAACAAAGAATGTTTAGGAAAGCGCTTGGAATGTCGTTGTACTGTTTCCCATATCATTTTAGTGCCTTTACAGGACACCCAACAAAGAATGTTTAGGAAAGCGCTTGGAATGTCGTTGTACTGTTTTCCCATATCATTTTATTGCCTTTACAGGGAACCCAACAAAGACTGTTTAGGAAAGCGCTTGGAATGGCGTTGTACTGTTTTCCCATATCATTTTATTGCCTTTACAGGGCACCCAACAAAGAATATTTAGGAAAACGCTTGGAATGGCGTTGTACTGTTTTTCATATCATTTTTAGATTTTAAACAAAACTATGTGAAAGCAAATACAGTTTGAGCTTTACGGTTCTTTTAGCTGAATATTTCAGCGGCAGAAAATTTTAGGGAAAAGGAATCTCATCCTCTTACTAGCTGCTTTCACATTTCCGAAAATCCTAGCTGACCTTATTTCGTACCCATAATCCTAGCTGAGCTTATTTCGTACCCATAATCCTAGCTGAGCTTATTTCGTACCCATAATTCTAGCTGACCCTATTTCGTGCCCATAATCCTAGCTGACCTTATTTCGTACCCATAATCCTAGCTGACCTTATTTCGTACCCATAATCCTAGCTGACCTTATTTCGTACCCATAATCCTAGCTGACCTTATTTCGTACCCATAATTCTAGCTGAGCTTATTTCGTACCCATAATTCTAGCTGACCTTATTTCGTACCCATAATCCTAGCTGACCTTATTTCGTACCCATAATCCAAGCTGAGCTTATTTCGTACCCATAATCCTAGCTGACCTTATTTCGTACCCATAATCCTAGCTGAGCTTATTTCGTACCCATAATCCTAGCTGACCTTATTTCGTACCCATAATCCTAGCTGAGCTTATTTCGTACCCAAACCGACAAAGGCGTTAAATTTCCGATGTTACGAAAGTTTGAGGCGACATTTTACTTCAGAAAAACTCCAGTTTTGTTATGAATTTTTTAAGATGACTGAGGCCTTCCGAACAGCTTTCCACCGAAACTATTCGCTGGGTGCTCCAAGGAAAATCTGTCCAGCCCCTCCCCTAAAGCATATAAGGAGCATCATCCCCCCCCCCCCCCCCCCTCCCCCCCCCCTTCCGCCCCTAGGAATTCTCGGAAACCAATTTCCCTTTCTTAGAATTGACAAATAAACTATTTCCGGCTTACGTCATAGTCGAGTCCATAAATACTACTGCCGATAATCAACCGTCTTCTTGGAGCAATAGGTATTGTGTCGTTGAAAATTCAATCGGTAGAAGCTATATAAAAATGCTCAAGAAAGACCAATGTTGGCGCTGTGATACTACATGTTCGACGCCGACTGCAAAGATCTACTGCAGTACATGCGGAGTAGCGTATTACTGTAGCGATAAATGCAAAGGTAGCGATGTGTTTCGACATCAAGTGGATTGCCAGACCGCTGCTTTGAAGAGGAGATGTTCTGGATGCGGCAAGGAGAAGACCGGAATGAAAACGTGTGGAGTCTGCCGTCAAGTGTGGTACTGTGATAAGGAATGCCAGAAGAAATCTTGGGCGATGCACAAACATCTCTGCCAACGGGTAACCAAGGAGACCAGTGAACTGTCTGAGGTGTTGAAAAAAGTCTTTGATTTCAAACAGTTCAGTAGCTTACATGGTTTGGGAATTGTCTATTACTGGGGCAACACTCCTGCCACAGATCTCATCAATCTTCCCTTGAACGAAGGATGCAGCTATTCTCAACCTTTGTCGGTTCTCGCTTGCGGCGTTGGAGATCCAAGGAATGTTATACTTTCCTTGTCTAAACTTCCAGAATCTTATCAAGAGGAGCTGACATTCGCTTTGAACGACATTTGCGCCTGTACACTCGCCAGGGCTGTTTTGATACTGTATTTGCTTTTTAAAGGTAGGTTTTTTTGTACCTGGCTTCTAAACGTGATATCGGCTTAGGCCCGGTTCAGACGCCGAACTTTTCATGAGCCGAACTTAATTCGAATTTGGACCGACCCAAATTAACAAAAGTACGCCTGTTGATTCAGACGCCGAACTTAATTAGCCGAACTTAATTCAGTTTGAAGAGAAACAAATCGAAAGGTCAGCGATTTTCAGGCAAAGATGCCAGAACACGCACCAGTCGTTATAATAATTTATGCATTAGGTTCGGCTCATGAAAAGTTCGGCGTCTGAATCAAAGCCGTTCCAAAGCCGAAATTCCCGGCTGAGCCAGGCGGAAAGAACGGCTGAGCCGTTCCAAATTCAAATAGCCGTTCTTAACTGATTCAGACGCCGAACTTTTCATGTACTTAATTCAAAGTATTAGGTTCGGCTCATGAAAAGTTCGGCGTCTGAACCGGGCCTTACCGATATATGATCGAACCCGGCTAGACAGATCAGCCCGGCTCTACCAAGGCAACTAGACCCATGTTATCGGCGCCTGAGAAAGTACTGCTCTGTGGCAGAGTCCGAACAAGAATTTATTATGTCACTCACAGTAACGGAGTGAAAAGCTTGAAATAAGAATCGAGTTCAGTTTCATTTAGCTGAATTCCACAAAACAGCGTTTTCTTTTTGAGTTCAATCATTTGAGACGAGACAATTTTAACGCCACATTGTTGATCAAAAGTCGCCACCGCGCGGACCACTTGTAATGCAACATTTAGTTGCGCAATATTAAAACACCTGTTTCCAAAGCGAAAACTGCGCTGCAAATCGTCCGCGCGCCCATGTTTTTCGGCATCGCGTTTCGCGCAACATGGCAAGATCATGATAATTGTTGTGGTTAAATTTTTATTTTGGTTTACAGTGCGGCTACTGTTACCGGGGTCACCCAGACAAAGTTAACCAATCACAAAGCAGAACGGGGACAATAGATTCCAACATTTTTAACTTCAGCCAATAAAATGTCGAGTACAGAACAATGAAATTTCAACTTGTTCACTCGTGAAGCTTATGTTGAATAAAGCTTTAGCTAGCGTTGACTTTTCGATTTAAAAATTTGAGTAGTTTCACATGCTACATGAATGAATGTCATGTGTCGTGCAAGTGAGCGAGAACTGATTTCAAACTGCATGAAAGCAGTGAACGCGACAGCCGTATGTTTGAGCAAATTGCGTGGCGGATTTGAATTCTCGGAAAAAATAAAAACTCAACCGCCGGCTGTTTGCAAATGTTTATACAAGGCACACTGCCAGCGTAGCATAAACAAGCATTTATTTTACTGTTTGCAAAAGAGCGGCTCCTTTATTTCAATTCTTTTTTATTGATTTGTCGTCAGAATTTTTACCGTTGCAGATTTTCTTTGCGGCTTGAGCACTAGAAGGGTTTCTTTAATCTCCCAAGGCGCTCGTGATGGTTTTGAAGAAATCATTTTGGTGAAAGTATTAAAAGTCTATAGCTGTATATACCGACAAATAGAAATAATTATTAACCAAACCTCGAACTCTGTGAAAAAAAAAATTTCTAGTCCGGCGGTTAAGTTTTTTTTTTGTCAGGAATTCATCTCGAGGGAGTTGGATTTACTGTTTTGAATCGTCTGGAAAATTATAATAACTCAACTGGCGAACCGCTGTATTAATATCGATGGATTTTCCGACAGTGAAATATATGTTGAAGAATGCGCCGTTTCTATACGACCAATACTCTTTTTATGCAGTTTTGAATTTCTCTTTTACTTAATTTTATTTCAGCTTCATCCGACTGCCGGAACTCAACGCGTGGAACTCAAAGCGCATAAAACGTAATTAACCACGGTGGCGAACAAGCCGTGTTTTCGTTGTTTTCAAATCCGTTGGGCACTTTTTAATTTGCCTAACTAATGACCGTCGTTTTCACTGGTACTTAAGCAGTTAAGAATGTCTTTTCGTTAATTAAAAATCCAACGCTGTACAGCCAAAACTTGTATCACACAGTTTGGAGTTTCTCTTTCATTTGAATCGCCGATACTTAGCTTCCAAATCGCGCTGTTAAAACAAGTCAAGATCAAAGGGGATGGAATCGAAGTTAATTGAAAATCCAACGCTGTACAGCCAAAACTTGCATTGATCTGTTTTCATGGCGAACGAACAAGTTGAAATTTCACTTCAAATCAATTTAATTTTTATTTTCGTTGTCTTAGATTATGGCCTGAGGCTGAGACAAATTAAGGAAAAATCTAAACTGGTTTCAAATTTTCAAACCAAAATCAGAATTTGAATGACCACAACATGATCACTACTGACAATTTGGTTTTATAACAAGTTCCTCCAATTTAACTATAAGCTACTATAGCCAGGCCTCACACAGGACAAAACACCAAGAGACAGACCACTTAAGATAGTTCATATTCATAATTCATAATTAGTGGTCAGTCAAAAACTAATGCTTTTAAATCTCTTTATTTCGAAACACCAATTTATGTTCCTTAAACCAGCAATCTATCTGAGGGAGATGTGTTTATTTTTAACTTTTTACAGTAGTAGATAGTCATTAGATTTGACTACTACTTTATACTGATTTAATTCATAGGAGGTGAACAAGTTGCAAGTTCAGTGACGCAGATTTGGTATTCCCTGCGGCTAAGCGAAGAGAATTATCAGCTTGTGGTCTGCAGGCTCCAAGAGCTGACCAAAGCAGCAAGTCTTGAAGAACTAACAGAAGGCGCAATGAAAATGGGCCGGGGCCAGTTCCAGAGGCTTGTTGAGGTCTGGCGGACCTGGCTCGATCTCAGTTCCCACCAAGGAGACTGGATAACAGAGGCGCGACAAAGGCGCTTCAAGAGTTTTGACGCTATTGAGGGAATGGATCTGTACATGAAAGAAATCCCCAAAGAACACAAAGAATCCGCGTCTGATTGGTTTGCAAATGGAATTCTATTACCCAAGGAATCGCGAAAAGGGCTTCTGCAAGAGAATTTTACACTCACCGGTTCCGACTTCCAACTTAGTCGCAATAAGGGCGCTTTCACTTACATCATTCAGTCATCCGTCCTTCCATTTATAGGTTGGGACTACAATGAAGTGCGACTGTGGGGCCACACCGCTTCAATCCTAAAGATGTACAGTGAGTACGTGAGCCACTTGCTCAAGAAAGCCGCCGTAAAGTTGGCCACTGGGCAAGTCAAGTTTCACTTCCTGTTGTGCAACTGTATGGAGATAACACGGTTCCTTCCTGCAGACCGCAAGTATGACCGAGTTACAACCTCCAACATTGCAGACTTTGTTCCATTGCCCAGCATTCTGGATACATACAAGCCACTGTTAAACACCAGTAACCCTTCCTCAGTCATTATTACCGAGTTTTTAAATTGGGTTATCCATACAAATGTGAAGGAAGAAGCGATGAAACGTGCCCATTTCATGCCGCGAGGCGACAGCTTTCGCAGAAACGTCCTCGAGGACACCAAGAATCCCGCCATTGCCAATTCCACAGCATTTCAAGGTTTCGTGGAGTACCATGACCACAGTGCAGAGTTCATCCGGTTTCTCCGTGCCGCCCTGCTAGTTTCTGAAATCCCGGATGCTCGTAATCGCAGGCGCACATGGAAGTCAGTCGCTGACTATAATGGACTGATTGCACGTGACTTCCTTCGTTGCCAAAATCGAGTAATTCCCGCCAAGTGGATGCTGAATTGCCGCAGAGTAACATTGCTGAATGGGTTTGAGAGAGCCGTCGAATGGATTGTCAATCCAAAGTAAAACTTGTATTCAAGAACTGAAACATATTTTCGTTTCTGATATTGTCTTAACTCAGGAAACCATAATTAACTGTCGATAGTCAACGTTGGAGCCGGTTTTCATTACGTTGCCCAACATAACAGATGCAGACAATCCAATAGAGTGTGTGCGCTCACGTGACCCTTGAATTACCGTCCGCCATGTTGGAGACCACTTTGATGGGGTTTCCCTGTGTTAACCTTCTAGAGAGCGGGCAGTGCGAGCGTTTTTAAAATCATAACTCGCGTTTCCTTTAACGTTGTGAATTAAAATCGAAAAGGTAGCTAATGTACAGTGCTTTTTTGTCATTTGTGCTAATTTAAATCCCAAAAACCCTTTTCTTTCGATAATTAGGTCCGTATTTGTTTCGATCAATTCGATTTGCCGATTTGCCGGCCCGATTTTTTTAAACCTTGAAAACATTATCACAGAGTAGAAAATCAGCCACATGGTTACATGGTCCGTTGGCTTTCATATTAATTATGATTGACGGCAGGGAGTAACGCAACCGTTTGTGGAGATTTGAATTTCAAATTCCGCATGTTATTGAAAGGCGCAGTAATAATGAAGGAAAAGGTAAGTTTGTCCCGTAATTTTCATTTTCGCTAGTAAACGTTCCTTGTTTGTGAGTCTCGCAAAAATTGCCGAGCTGAGATTGCGCAGTACGGACTGTAATTCATCTTTAATGATTAACCAGTATAATATGTAATGCAACTGAGTGATGCAAGGCATGGCGGGAAGTTAAAAATTATTACTACTCGCGCTCGTTATTGACGTTGACGTTGTTAAAGGCAAAATTATTCTCCAGCTTTCGTTCACGTTAAAATTGACAAAGCAAAAGTAATCGAGGGAAAATCATGTGGTCACCCGAATCTCCAGCAACGTTTACTTCTGGCCTTTCCCGTTGTTCCTGCCTCCGTCTCACCTAGCTTTCTTCACTGCATAAGACGGAAAGCCGAATTGGATTGATTCCTAATGTGTCCGTTTGTACATTATTGAGTTAAATACGGAAAAGGAATGTTTCAGTTATTGGTACCTTAGCAGTATAGTAATGCGTTGCATAAAGCGCATAATTTCTGGCTAGATTTTAGATATATGAACATTGTTGACTTAGCAGTTAATTTTATTGGCATTTTGTTCGAATTCACTTAGATCAGTTGGTAAAGTATATTACTTAACTTAGTTCGCTTCAGTGCGTTTAGGTACCCGTGTTTTTTTAATACATGTTACTGAAATTTTATTCTAGATGCTAAGTAAATACAAATAAATGTCTTTATTGATGAGTTTGTTATGAAGTACTGCAGCTCTGAGTTTTGATACAGCCTGTTATAACCTCCCGCCCGGGTTTATTTAACAGGGTTTATTTAACGATTATTCACCGAAGTGGAGGTGAATAATTGTTTTAGTATATACTGATACCAGTGCCGGGATAGCCAGCCAAAAATAATTATTTTATTTCTTACACTGATGGGAAAAATCCTTGCGCGCGAAATTCAGATAATGCTGGAGGTTAATTAACAATTAGACCCGTAGCCCGAAAGGGCTACGGGTCAATAGCCCATGAGGCGAAGCCGAATGGGCTATTGACCCGTGGCCCTTGAGGGCGAAGGGTCTAATTGTTTTAGTATCACCCAACTAGTCGGACAGAAAAAGGCAATAATAAAAAAAAGCAATTGCAAGTTGAAGAAATATTTATTTGGGAATAAAACGAAAAATAAAACCGGCGAATTTCGCTACTCGATGACTATTACTATTAGACCCCTAGTAGCGTAGCCAATCAAAATGCAGGATTTGCATTAGTCCACTAGTTGGGTGATACTAGTAAATTATTCTCACTGCATCCCTATTACCACATCGCGGCAGACTAAGTTATGGGAGGAGTCCGCGACTACTGTGGTAGCAGGTATGCAGCGGAAGAAAGGCTATAAGGGCCGTCAACCGGCACCAGGGGAGGTGGGCGGGTCGATAAATGCTTCCTCGACGGGAACGCCGGCCAAATGAGGACGATCGAGGCCGAAACACGGAATTTATGCAAAAGGGGGGCGCAAAGCATCATGCTTGCCAAAAAGCATGAACGCCCGGTGGAATTTGAGGGATAAAAGATGAATTCCGCGATGCGCTAATTACGTATGCAGTGAGAATAGTAAATTATTCTCACTGCATCCCTATTACCACATCGCGGCAGACTAAGTTATGGGAGGAGTCCGCTCCTACCCACGACGCTGGATAACAGCTACCCAACTATAACCGAAAAGGACACCCTCAGGCTAAGTAAATCGCAAGACAACCGTGCGAAACACAACCTTTAATGTAACCTCTCCCAACTCTCAGAAATCCCTTTACCTTCATGAAAACGCGCCCAGAAAATAATAACAAAGACAAAACGCCTAGAATAAACAAAAACAAAATGAACCGAAGCTATATTAAAAGTTCAAGAGTCACATGCGGGTCGGAGATTCCCAGGATGAGAGACCGGGGTCTTGTCTAAGCCAACTGCTTCTGGGAGGACTTTCTCCAGGATAGCTAGAGAGCCCGCTGTGTCAGATACCCGGGAGTAACGGCTTGCCATTTCCCCACTCTGCCACCCTATATATTGCGCTACATCGTCCTGAGAACAGCCTAGCAATCTTAAAGTGTTAGACAGGCCCACACGAAAGCTGTGTGGGGTTTCCCCACCATGGATGTTTGCCTCCACGAGATACCCACGGAGCCGGTTATTAACGGCTGAGCCCAAAAAAGGCTTGGGACTGACATCCCTATTGCGGCTAGACGTTCTAAAGAAAAAACCTGGGGCCAGGCGAATCTTAAGCAAACCGCACACTGAAAGAAAATAAGCTATCCAATTAACCGGGCACACGTTCGAATAGCGAAAAGGAATTAAAGCGAAAGAACGAGAGTTCCCCTTGCGCAGGGTTTTTGTTAGGGTAAAACGCAACAAGTAACCCCGACGGTCCTTTAAGTGAAAAACCTGGTCGGCTAACAGACGACCCAAATCGGACGCTCTATCGCCAGTAAAGAAATCAACGACAAAAAATGTAGTATCACGAACCAAAATATACTTACTGATCTTGGAAAGAGTTTTACTATTAGCAATCTTTCCCCTTATATGAGCGACTAACTTTTGGAACTTAACAAAGAAAAGGGGCACGGCTTGGGAAGGGGTAACGGCCAGGCTTGCTTGTTCCTCGCGAACGAACTTTAAATACTCCTTAACGCGTGGATGTGCAACGGGGTTGCTTTGGTCAAGGCGACCAAGGCCATTAGGAGGTGCTCCCATACCGGCAAACATAGGTGAATAGTGCCAGCTAGAAAATGGTCTGGGTCACGAAAACGAAGTTGACACAATACCCCCAATTCAGGACGTGAGGCTACCATATCAGGAGAAGCCAGGGGGCCAACGAAGGGTTGGGTTCCCTGTGATATAGAACATACAGGAACAGGTCCACTCTTGTTTATAAATGAGTCCCGCGCCGCCATAATCCGAGCGGCGAATAGAGAATGATAAGCCTAAATGGGTGCAAACAAAAAATAAAATGGGAAATAGAAACAAAAAATGATAAGGCGGCGACAGGGAAACCAACCCCCCGTTGACCCCAGAATCCGAACCAGGTCCAGATATTAGAGACACTGAGAAGGCCCCCCAGGGTCAACGACGGGAATGGCGAAGAAAAGGACGCACAGAAAACACAAACATACACCAAAAATAAACGTTTAATAAAGAGTACACGCTGCGCCAACAAAACAAATCTAAGGCGAGTTACACTTCAAAACACTGAAAATAAAAAACCCTTCGCTATACAGCGGCCAACACCCTTACTTAGAAGCGGGAACGATAAGCGCGGCAAAATAACAAGCAAATGACATTCCCCGCTCTACGGCGGTAACACGATAATACTTCGCTTACAAAGCGGAAACAACAAATATAAGCAAGACAACACGGAAATAAAAAGAGTCCTCGCTATCCCGCGGCAAACACCTCGCCTACGAAGCGGGAACAATAACGGAATTAGCGCAGCAAAATGACATGCAAAAGAACACTCCTCGCTCTATGGCGGCAACACGCTAATACTTCGCTTACAAAGCGGAAACAACAAACATGAGCAACACAGGGCATAAATGAAACTCCTCGCTATATAGCGGCAAACACCTCCGTACGCATCGAAACAAAAAACGTAGCAAAACAACATGCGAATGAACATTCCTAGCCTACGACGGTAACACATTAAAACTACGCTTACAAGCGGAAACAACAACAAAAACCGGCAAAACGGCGGCAAAATGAAACTCCTCGCTATGTAGCGGCAAACAACTCGCTTAACAGCGGAAACAATAAACACAGCAAAACAACATGCAAATAAACATTCCTCGCCTAGGGCGGTAACACGCTAACACGTCGCTTACAAAGCGGAAAACAAAGAAAGCAAATTAGCAGATAAAACAATATTTCTCGCCATAAAGCGGTAGCACCTCGCTAGAAAATAGCAAAAATAACCAAACGAAAGAGACGAAAATGAAGCTGCGAACAAAACGCGTGGCAAGACTAGGAGACATAACAAAATGGCAGGAAAGAAAAAATACCTCAGCGTCAGCGACTGGAGGCTGAACCGCCGGGGCAGCTGGAACAACTTCTACGGCCACTTCAGCGGCGGGAACAGCGCCGGCCGGTTCTTCTAAAGCAACAGGAGCAGCAGGCGGAGGAGGAAGGTCTGGAAGATCAGCCATAGTATGCTGGTGCCGGTTGACTAGAAAAAGAGATAGATGCTTCCTCGACGGGAACGCCGGCCAAATGAGGACGATCGAGGCCGAAACACGGAATTTATGCAAAAGGGGGGCGCAAAGCATCATGCTTGCCAAAAAGCATGAACGCCCGGTGGAATTTGAGGGATAAAAGATGAATTCCGCGATGCACTAATTACGTATGCAGTGAGAATAATAATAAATATTAGTATATACTGAAACAGTGGATAGCATTGTTGGCGCGCTCTGATTGGCTACTGAAACTCGGAAAAGTTAACAACTATTCACCGAAGTGGAGGTGGGTAGTGGTGGATATTAACGAAAATGATGCTTTTTAACTCATTTATTCCTGTCAACGATTACAATTTTAGCGCGCAAATTGCTGGGAGGTGAATAGCACTTGTTAGTCAGTATACTGAAACAGTGGATAGCATTGTTGGCGCGCTCTGATTGGCTACTGAAACTCGGAATAGCAAGTGCTATTCACCTCCCAGCAATTTGCGCGCGAAAATTGTGATCGTTGACAGGAATAAATGAGTTAAAAAGCATCATTTTCGTTATATTATCTCACTGTTTCAGTATATACTAAAACAACTATTCACCTCAGTGTAGGTGTGTAGTGGTGGATATTTACCTCGCCGCTTCGCGGCTCGGTAAATATCCACCACTACCCACCTCCACTTCGGTGAATAGTTATTAACTATCCCGATTTTGAGTGGCCAATCAGAGCGCCCGAAAAACGCTATCCACTGGTTTTATGTAAATATCTATAATCATTAGTTCATCAGTCTAAAAACAACAAAACGAATGCATTCCAGTTTAATGTGGCCCTCTGCCGGTGTACTCCACTTCGCTTTTACTTCAGGTTACTACGATAGCTCTACTACTGACGTGTGGGACGGCATACATACATTCTTGCAAAATCCAGTTCTTCTGATGAGTCCTTCTGAAAGGATATGAAAAATTGTGCTTGGATATTTCCTGTTCTGTTGAGAAATAATGTGGTGTCTTCTGATTTCGGTAAAGTGCTCCACGTTACCATTTAACAGCAGATCTGCTCTGAGCGCCAGATACTATTGAGAAACACTCAGCTACGTCATCACAACGAAGTAACATGAATATTCCGGTCGTAGCTCACTCGTTCCTTGGAGTCCAAGATAGGCGTTTTTTATTTCACTTGCCGCCATATTATTTTTGTCCCATCCCTCCTTCCCATAGGGTCGATTTCCAGTAGTGTGAGGTATAGAATTTAGAATATGTTGCTATTTCCTTCGAAGGTAATTTATACATGATTGATCGGTAAACTAGTGATGTGCCGGCTAAACGAGAAGGTTGGGATTTCCTGCGTCAAAATTATATCAAACTATTTCCAAACCGTTGGAATACGGTCCTTCCAATGGAGGATACAAAATGGTAAAAAATCTTAAAATCAACTTTCGGGATCGGGACCTATAAGGAATCTAAATTGAAACAATTCAGTTATAAGTTCATGCACCGCATAATTGTTACCAGGAAATAACTATTTAGATTTTGAAAATTGTGTATATTGTGGAGAGCCGGATTCTATTGACCACACTTTTTTAGCTTGTTGCTACACGCACACCTTTGTTCAAGAAGTGAAATTCCCAGAACACCCCCATCATCAATTTTAACAGGAAAAATTTATCTTTAGAACATTCAATGAATCCGGAGCGTTATTAGCCAAATTAAATTATAGCTTGTTATTCATGCCGGCGCTATCATATTTGCAAAAAGAAATTCCAGGGTGACTGATAACTTCTTCAAGATTTTAAAAAGCAAGTCAATTTAAAATACTGCTTTTAAAGATTGTAAGCTATAAATTGTTAGCACCTTTTGTTGCTGTGTTTTCTTGTAAAAAAACTGAAAATACTTTTATGGGTAAATAAAGTTTTAAATGCAAAAAAATAATAATAATTAAAAGAGAGAACTGACTAAGTAGTCCTATAATAAAAAAATGAATGATGTTACGCTTCAATTAGAGACCAAATTAATTTATGTCATTATAGAAGTGGGTGGCTGCCTTGTTATAAATACATAAGTGAGTTTCTTTGTTCTCTATAAATAAGTGACGTAATAGATAGTGAGAGTTGATTGGGTATTGATATTTCAATTTATGCTCTCGAACATTACTAAGGATTTTCTTTCATAATTAGTCAGGAAAACACCCAGTAAAAAGTGTTGGAAATAAGTATTAATTTTTCTTGAAACTTCGTCGGCAGCTGCTAGTGATAAATGAGTAGTACAAAAGTTCCATTGTGAATTGTCTGTCTAGACTTTGAGAAAAACGACATTGTTTAAAGGGGTTATGTCACGAGGTGTCACGCAAGCTACAATCTTGAAAAACGTCCGGTGGCTGTTTTTCAAGTTTACGCCATCATCGTCAAATCCATTCAATCCTGCAGTGCTATGTTCACCAAATGGTCTCAGATTTATCACATATGTAAATAATCTATTTGTCTTGATTTTGGCCCAGTTATTTTTCCGATTCTGAAAACGTACGGCTAAATATCTCAATACGTACGGGCAGCGATAGAAATCCCCGGTAGAAATCAGTTAACCATGGAATGTCATGGACAAAGGTTCTTCTCTGTTGGCTAAATAGAGTACACTTCAGCATATTAACATGGTACCAGAGTCTTCGCTTTGTACTTCTTTACCGCAACAGACAAACCTAACATTTTTCTGATTTTGTTTCGCTTGAGGAAAGAGCGATGAAATTGTTGGACTTAAATCAAAATAAGCAATAACTCTTGTGTACGTGACCACTGGTTCCGTTTCGAGTCCTGTTTCGTATCAGCGAACAAAAGAATTTTGACAGATAAAAGTGTTAATTAAAGTTACTAAAATTAGGCGAAACCTCGCGACATAGCCTCTTTAAAACAAAGGGCAATAAGCTGACGTTGCTATAGTAACCACTGTCCCTTAGATACACAGAACTTTGATCACATTTCATAAACTTTGTGAAGAATAAAAGCAATCGAAGCATGTCTTCCCTGCTAAATTTTAATTTTGAAACATACGCTCCACGGCAAAAAATATGAGTCGAGCCTCCTTAAAGCCCGGTTTCACTACTTGTAGAGAGTTCTTGTTTCGTATCGTCTCGTTTCGTGACCTTGAAAATAGCACAATCATTAGACGAATGTTTTCCTATATACCGGTCACGCAAGGGGGTCATCAACTGAATAATTTTGCATAAGTCAGGAAATTCTGAGAAAAGGGAATACATTAGTTGAATTAATTGCCACATATTTTGCTTTGAAAAAATCAAGAATATTCTTTATCACTAGTACTAATCTGTGCGGTAGTACATTACTACTGTCTCAGCTATAAAGAAGCCCAGTCACTGATATATTAAGAAACAAGATAAGTAACAGGTCGTAACAGGTAAAGTGCTGTTTATATGCATTTCCGCTTATCTTTGTAATGGCGGCTGAACGCGCGTACTTTTAAAGATTAATGTAAGTAGGTTCTTGTTTGTAATTCGCAGATATATCATGTGAACAACTGATGATCGGTAACTAAGAAAACACTCCTCGCAGCTGTCAGATAATGAACAGAGCTGGTCTAGGCCCTTCCCGATTATGCTAGCATTTTTTTTGGCATTATTTAGTTAAACAAGCATTTTTTCACACTTTTTCTGTAAAAAGAATTGCTAGCATTATTTAACATTTTGCATAACTTTGATCTAGATTTCAGCACTCAAAAAATTTTAAATGCTAACTTTTAGAATTCAAAAGCATTGTGATGCTTTGCTTTTGTGTTTGAGGGAAGGATTATGAACTGAGTGCATCTGAACTGACTCAAAAGAAGTCTGGACCTAGCTGGTCAGCGGTTAACTTTCAAAGGCCGTTCACGTGCTTGCTCAAACAAGATGGCGTCGGCCAGTGCCACGCCATCTTCTCGAAACTTGCAGCTCATAGAAGGAAATTCTGACGGAGAACATAAACCAGTCCCTTCGAGATCGATCTTTAGAATCCACCAGTGGAAATTACAAGCGGAGAGGAAACAGCGATACAACGAAAGTCCCGTTACATGGCTGTATCAGAAGTTTTATAAACAAACAATTAAGCACTTTTCACTTCATTCAGTTGCTGATAAGCACACATGATGCCTGAGTTTGTATGTTTTGCTTGAAATAAAACAATTAAAGCATTTTCTGGAACCAAAGTAGCATTATTTTGAGAATCGAGCATAATTTGAGCATTTTTTTTGGCGTAAAACGAGAATTGCTAGGAGCATAAAATGTCAGTTTTACTAGCATAATCGGGAAAGGCCTAAGCTGGTCATTGCTGGCCGTGCGAGGCACTCTGCACTCCACGATGTTCACGCTGCAGAGTGGCGTTCTACTGCTCCAAGCAATGCCAGAAGCATGACAAGTGGCGACATCAACTCAACTGCGATGCAGCAGCGCTGAAAGGACAATGTTCGGGCTGCGCTCTTGAACAAGAATGACAGTTGAAGTGCATTAACTGTTTGAAAGCCGTTTATTGCAACGCGGAATACCAGAGAAACGACTGGAATGAGCACAAACATTTGCCAAAACACTGTTGACAAAACGTTGGGCGAGGTGAAAAATAAAACCAAAGGCCTTTTAGCTACCTACTACTGGGGTAATGTTCCATCTGTAGACCTGCTCAACTTGTCGATGAATGAAGGGGAGGAGTATTCTAACCCGATGGCTCTGTTGCTGTGTGGAGTCGGTGATCCTAGAAATGTTCTACTCACGATTGCTTCTTTACCTGATGTTTATAAGCAGCAAGTGAACTTCGTTTTAAACGACATCTGTCCTTGTACTCTCGCAAGAACCGTCCTACTTCGCTACATGTTGTACAAAGGTGTTTTTTTATTTCTTTATGAAGCAGTTACCCTCCTTAAAAGTACAAGGTTTACTTGAGGTGGCTCCGTATAGTTTGTTGGCGCGCGAGGCATGAGCTCGAAAATGGTACGAACGTGCGCTTGTTCATTTTGATGACGCCGCGAAAATATAGAGGTTTTTACGACAGCTAATAAAAACGTTTATTGCGCTCGTTCCACGTGGTAAATTTTTATAAAAATTGGCAAATTTGTAGGCTTTTCTTGGTTCGTGATCACAAAAATTGGATAACAATTTTTGTACATACACAAACCCAATAAACATAAAAAACGAAAAGTGAGTAAATTGCCAAAAATTATGTACCGATTTTTTATGGCTTTGTCAGATGAGACTTACTGAAGGCTTATTCTGTTTTACCAAAAATCTTGATTATTACCTGTGTAATAAACGAGAAAAGCTTTGAACAACAAGCCCAACAACTCATCAGTGGTTGCCAGGTCAATTGTCCTGTATCTTTATACCACACGTTTGCACGTCGCTCTGAAGAAGCTTTCAGGGATTGCAGTTGGTTTTACAGTTGACTTGACTAGTTTCGGTGATTTTCTCCAGTTGAACATGCTCACTTTGTTTGTACTGTGTTTCGTTCTTGTATGAAGGGTTGTAGGTTGAAAATAGTTTGTCTTCCACTTCGCTGGCCTCCAGTATCTCATTTTGTTTTATTTCTTGCAGGAGGAAGTGACGTAACTTGTGCAGTGGTTCGTATTTGGTACTCGGTGTGCATAACTGAAGAAGACTTTACCCTGCTGACGTCAGCACTTCAAGACCTTTCGACTACAGCCGAACTGCGCACTCTCACTGAAGGCGTGATGGAGTTATCTGTTGATCAGCTGAGCCAGATGAAGATCGTTTGGGCTACGTGGCTCCGCTTGTCAGAGCGCAAAGAACCGTGGGTGACAAGACTGAGGGAAAAAGCGAACTCATGTGATAGAAAGGGAGGATGGCATAAGCCGTTACATGCATGCCATCCCCAAGGCACACAGAGATTCTACCCAACATTTTTTTGACACGGGTATTTTTCACACGACAACAAATTCCAAAAGATTAACGCGGCAAAATCCTACCTTGACGGGTCGAGGACTATTTCACCCATATCCAGGAAGCTCTGAATTTCACTGCAGTATACCACCAGATGTGTTTCCATTCACGGGGTGGGACTACAAAGCGATCGAGACAAACCACTACGCTGACTCCCTACCAAAGATGTACACCATCTACTTGTCGAAGATCCTACAAAAATCTCTTGAAAAAGTGACCAGTGGTCAGGTTAAGTTCCATTTCATTCTATGCGATGTACAAAATGTCGAAGCATTCCTACGTGCGGCTGTCAGATTTGACCGCATAACAACTTCCAACTTATGGGACTTCTATCCCCTAGGGGTTTTTCTGACAAAATTCAAAGGATTTTTAAACAGTACCAAACCTCATGTGGTCTAAAACTGTTTTTCAGCCGAAGTTCCCTATAAAAAAACTATGTCTAACCTAAAATGTTTGATTTAAAAGTTGCGACTGAGCTTCACATCCTAATGTTAACATCTAAAGATTTCCAGTCCTTTAACACATGAAAAATAAACGTTTTGTTTAATTGAATTGTTTGTTCACCTACTTTAGCAAATTAGCGGACAATAACATGTTTGCAAAACAGCAAGCAATTTTTTGTTTGATATTACCAATTTAATTATTGCAATAGGCAACACATCATGACAAAATTTCGATTATTTGTTTTTACAATTATTTCTTTCCATTTTTCAAAAGACCTTCTATTCTACGTCATGTTTCTTTGCCCTCTTTTTCACTCTCTCCAGTTTCTCAGATCAGTCACTTACTGCATTTACAGGGATACATCCGGCTCCAATAATAGGGCGCCCCTCCCCTGCGACACTCGCGTTCAACGCTCTTTCGCTTGCGCGAGCGCCACAAAACATTCACGATCCCACTCCTTCGGCATGCGTAAAAGGAAGAGCTCCGTGGAGTCGAGAATGAAGCCGCTCTGATTTAAAAAGGCTATATAAATATTTTCCCTCCGCCTTAAAGGGTGTATGGTTTTGCACTATTATAATTTGATGAAGAGTCATAAGTTATGTTATTTGGTTTTAACTTTGGATGTGATTTATTTTACACGTATAATTCCAAATTAAAAAAATAATAATTGAAAGAGAACGGAATGAGCACCAACAGGGTTCGCTGGCCCTCGGTTGGTTGTGACAAATCGTGTCTTTAGAATGTTTAGAATGTTTAGGAAAACGCTTGGCATGGCGTTGTACAACCTCGTTCCCAGGGCTTTTTCCTTCTGGGAACGAGGTTGGGCGTTGTACTGTTTCCCATATCATTTTAGTGCCTTTAAAGGAAACTTTGTGAAAAACTAATACAGTTTGAGCTTTGCGATTCTTTTAGCTGAATATTTCAGCAGCAGAAACGTTTAGCGAAAGAAATCTCATCCCCCGAATTTACTAGCTCTTTTCACCTTTCCGAAACTCCTAGCTGATCGTATTTCGTACCCATAATCCTAGCTGATCGTATTTCGTACCCATAATCCTAGCTGATCGTATTTCGTACCCATAATCCTAGCTGATCGTATTTCATACCCATAATCCTAGCTGATCGTATTTCGTACCCATAATCCTAGCTGATCGTATTTCTCCAAAAATCATTTTCTTACTCCTATCCCTTCTCAAAACCTCATCAAATTTCATTTAAATTTAGGTTAAGTCCCGCCTTAAGGCGGGGGTAAACCTGAATTTTAATGAAATTTTAAGAGGTTTTAAGAAGGGATGGGAGAAAGAAAATGATTTTTGGAACACCAACAGACAGTCGATACCCACGTAAGAGCACCCCAGGTTGCTAGTGGACTAACTTGGTATCCGTCTATTAATTATCAACTACAAATTCTAATTTTAAAACTTCACAAAATCTTCAATATTTCTTATTTCTCTAAATTTTACCAATCCTTTGAGAAAAGCTATTTCCTCCCAAACATACCCAAAAATCACCCATAAATTTACATAACACCCCATAACATAGATTTATCTTTTAAGCATAGGGTTTTGGGATTGCCTGAAACGTGAACAAGATATTTCCATTAAAGCCATGTCAAGCGGCGGAAAAATGGCGTTCAGGTTAACTCCCGCCTTAGAAAACACCAGTTTTTAATCTAATTTATTACGAATTTTTAAGATGACTGAGGCTTCCGAACAACTTACCACCGAAACGATTAGCTGGGTGCTCCTAGAAAAATCTGTCCAGCCCCTCCCCTAAAGCCTAAAGCATATAAGGAGCATCATTCCCCCCTCCTCGATCCTAGGAATTCTCGGAAACCAATTTCCCTTTCTTAGAATTGACAAATAAACTATTTCCGGCTTGCATCATAGTCGGGTCAGTAAATACGACTGCCGATAATCGACCGTCTTCTTGGAGTAGTAGGTATTATGTCGTTGAAAATTCAATCGGTAGAAGCTTTATAAAAATGCTCAAGAAAGACCAATGTTGGCGCTGTGATACTACATGTTCGACGCCGGCTGCAAAGATCTACTGCAGTAGATGCGGAGTAGCGTATTACTGTAGCGATAAATGCAAAGGTAGCGATGTGTTTCGACATCAAGTGGATTGCCAGACCGCTGCTTTGAAGAGGAAATGTTCTGGATGCAGCAAGGAGAACACCGGAATGAAAACGTGTGGAGTCTGCCGTCAAGTGTGGTACTGTGATAAAGAATGCCAGAAGAAATCTTGGGCTATGCACAAACATCTCTGCCAACAGGTAACCAAGGAGACAAGTGAACTGTCTGAGGTGTTGAAAACGGTCTTTGATTTCAAACAGTTCAGTAGCTTACATGGTGTGGGAACTGTCTATTACTGGGGCAACACTCCTGCCACAGATCTCATTAATCTTCCCTTGAACGAAGGATGCAGCTATTCTCAACCTTTGTCGGTTCTCGCTTGCGGCGTTGGAGATCCAAGGAATGTTATAATTTCCTTGGCTAAACTTCCAGAATCTTATCAAGAGGAACTGACCTTCGTTTTGAACGACATTTGCGCCTGTACACTCGCCAGGGCTGTTTTGATACTGTATTTGCTTTTTAAAGGTAAGCTCTTTTTTTACCTGGCTTTACCTAGTGGTACCAATCATTGTGAAAAGAAAAATTTCAAACCAAAATCAGAATTTGAATGACCACAACATGATCACTACAATTTGGTTTTATAATTAGACGAGTTCTCGCAATTCATTGATAGCCAGGCCTACACACAGGACGAAACACCAACAAACCACTTAAGATAATTCATATTCATAATTCATAATTAGTGGTCAGTCAAAAACTAATGCTTTTAAATCTCTTTATTTCGAAAACACCAATTTGTGTTCCTTAAACCAGCAATCTATCTGAGGGAGATGTGTTTATTTTTAACTTTAGACTGATTTAATTCATAGGAGGTGAACAAGTTGCAAGTTCAGTGACGCAGATTTGGTATTCCCTGCGGTTAAGCGAAGAGAATTATCAGCTTGTGGTCTGCAGGCTCCAAGAGCTGACCAAAACAGCAAGTCTTGAAGAACTAACAGAAGGCACAATGAAAATGGGCCGTGGCCAGTTCCAGAGGCTGTTGAGGTCTGGCGGACCTGGCTCGATCTCAGTTCCCACCAAGGAGACTGGATAACAGAGGCGCGACAAAGGCGCTTTAAGAGTTTTGACGCTATGGAGGGAATGGATCTGTACATGAAAGAAATCCCCAAAGAACACAAAGAATCCGCGTCTGATTGGTTTGCAAACGGAATTCTGTTACTCAAGGAATCGCGAAAAGGGCTTCTGCGAGAGAATTTTACACTCACCGGTTCCGACTTCCAACTTAGTCGCAATAAGGGCGCTTTTACTTACATCATTCAGTCATCCGTCCTTCCATTTATAGGTTGGGACTACAACGAAGTGCGACTGTGGGGCCACACCGCTTCAATCTTAAAAATGTACAGTGAGTATGTGAGCCACTTGCTCAAGAAAGCCACCGTAAAGTTGGCCACTGGGCAAGTCAAGTTTCACTTCTTGTTGTGCAACTGTATGGAGATAACACCGTTCCTTCCTGCAGACCGCAAGTATGACCGAGTTACAACCTCCAACATTGCAGACTTTGTTCCATTGCCCAGCATTCTGGATACGTACAAGCCACTGTTAAACGCCAGTAACCCTTCCTCGGTCATTATTACCGAGTTTTTAAATTGGGTTATCCATACAAATGTGAAGGAAGAAGCGATGAAACGTGCCCATTTCATGCCGCGAGGCGACAGCTTTCGCAGAAAAGTCCTTGAGGACACCAAGAATCCCGCCATTGCTAATTCCACAACGTTTCAAGGTTTCGTGGAGTACCATGACCACAGTGCAGAGTTCATCCGGTTTCTCCGTGCCGCCCTGCTAGTTTCTGAAATCCCGGATGCTCGTTATCGCAGGCGCACATGGAAGTCAGTCGCTGACTATAATGGGCTGATTGCACGTGACTTTCTTCGTTGCCAAAATCGAGTAATTCCCGCCAAGTGGATGCTGAATTGCCGCAGAGTAACATTGCTGAATGGGTTTGAGAGAGCCGTCGAATGGATTGTCAATCCAAAGTAAAACTTGTATTCAAGAACTGAAACATATTTTCGTTTCTGGCATTGTCTTAACTCAGGAAACCATAAGTAACTGTCGATAGTCAACGTTGGAGCCGGTTTTCATTACGTTGCCCAACATAACAGATGCAGACAATCCAATTGAAGCCTCGAAGCAAGAAAAAACGCGAATAAACGCGGGAAAACGCGTGCAAGCGAATCACAATTGGTTTTGGTTTTAGTTGTGATTAGGTGAGGTCACTTGAAGTGGTGGGGCGTTTCTTAACCAATCACCGAACGTAGCAATTCAAAATCAAATCAATTGCCAATGACGTTCGACACCCAATTGAAAATTGGTCAATATTGAACATACCTTATCATGACGAAAATCCCTCTAAAAAAGACACGCAGAGTTAGTTCCTGTCATGTACTTTTAATTGTACACGTTAATGATTAACCAGTATAATATGTAATGCAACCGACTGATGTAAGGCATGGCGGGAAGTTAAAAAATATTACTACTCGCGCTCGTTATATATTGACGTTGACGTTGTTAAAGGCGAAATTATTCTCCGGCTTTCGTTCACGTTAAAATTGACAAAACAAAAGTAATCGAGGGAAAATCATGTGGTCACCCGAATCTCCAGCAACGTTTACTTCCGGCCTTTCCCGGTGTTCCTGCCTCCGTCTCACCTACCTTTCTTCACTGCATAAGACGGAAAGCCGAAAAAATGATTGGATTGATTCCTAAGGGAAATGGTCAAAACTATTGTTCTCAGACAGGACCCACCATTTTACAAAAAGACTGGTGGTCTCTTTATGCGGGTCTTTATGTACCCCCTCTCCTCCACCTAAAAAGATGGTGTCTTGTTGGTATAGCCCCCATTGTATCAGGAGTAGAAACTGAGAAAAAGATTCAAATCTTCCTGTGCCGTTGTACTAGCAATGCAAGCTTTATGCACACAGAATATTTAAGTCTCATCTCCAATTTTTAGGCCAAAAAATTGTGTCCATTACACTCATCAGATAGGTGGTATCTTGCATAACCCCCCTACCCCTACACAAGGTGGGTCATCGTCGAGTATACTTGTTATGACTACTTCCGTAATGTGTCCGTTTTTACATTATTGAGTTAAATACGGAAAAGGAATGTTTCAGTTATTGGTACCTTAGCAGCTGTATAGTAATGCGTAGCATAAAGCGCATAATTTCTGGCTAGATTTTAGATGAACATTGTTGACTTAGCAGTTAATTTTATTGGCATTTTGTTTGAATTCACTTAGATCAGTTGGTAAAGTATATTACTTAACTTAGTTCGCTTCAATGCGTTTAGGTGCCCGTGGTTTTTTTAATACATGTTACCGAAATTTTATTCTAGATGCTAAGCAAATACAAATAAATGTCTTTATTAATGAGTTTGTTATAAAGTCAGTGCAGCTTTGAGTTTTGATACAGCCTGTTATAACTACCCGCCCGGGTTTATTTAACAGGGTTTATTTAACGATTATTCACCGAAGTGGAGGTGAATAATTGTCGCGTTCGAAGAACGCAATCCTAATTTCGTGTTGGTTGTCCTGTGGTTTATGTGCAGTAAAATTTGAGATTTTTTGGTAGACGGTCTTCCAAATGGCCGCCCCTATTGGTTTTTTTCAAGGGCTCATTTCCGCCGGAAATTCCTTCGAACGCGTCTCCACAATCTGTGATTACTGCTAGTTTTAGTATACCAGTGCCGGGATAGCCAGCCAAAAATAATTATTTTATTTCTTACACTAATGGGAAAAATCCTTGCGCGCGAAATTCAGATAATGCTGGAGTTTAATAACAAATACTTTCCCGATTTTGAGTGGCCAATCTGTTGAGAAATAATGTGGTCTTCTGATTTCGGTAAAGTGCTCCACGTTACCATTCAACAGCAGATCTGCTCTGAGCGCTATGCCATGCCATTATACTATGCCATTATTCTTCCCTTTCTTTCCTACAGCTGTCTAGTCTGGGGTAACACCTATGATCATAATATTAAACCGCTTCAAAGAATACAAAAGAAAGCAATCCGTATAATTACTTTTTCTAAATTTGATGCACATACTAGCCATCTGTATGTTCAACTTAACCTTCTCAAACTTCAGGGTCATATTAAACTGCAAACTCTTTATTTTATGCACCAATATATAAATGGCAAATTACCGAAGATCTTCGATTCATTTTTTGTCAGAACTTCTGTTAAGCATAAAGTCAACACTCGCTTTGCGACTAGGTCTACCTTCTATCTTCCAAAAATCTAAACAAACTATGGTAAATTTAATATTCGATATAATGGACCTAAATTGTGGAATGAAATTGATGAAAGATTCAAGATTCTAACCTGCTACTCATTTAAAAGAGACCTAACTTCTCACTTTATTAATTCCTACTAATTTATACTATTAATTGATAATTTGTGCTATTTTTTGCTATTTCCATACAGTTTCTTTTTTTTATTATTTATTACTTATTATTTATTTATTTTATTTCATTTTATACGTGTATATTTGTTCTGTAATCCCTACTTCTATTTAAGGTGTGTACATTAAATTTAGTTAATCTATGTTAAGCCACTTTTCTGACTCGCATGTATATTATTTTTAATTAATAAATGATGGTTACCCAACTAGTTTAGCTTTTTAGTTATTTTGGGTAACCAGTTACTGTATCTATTTTTAATTTATATATTATGTATACATCTTTGTAACTTTACAGTACGAATAAACGTTGTTGTTGTTGTTGTTGTTGTTGTTGAGCGCCAGATACTATTGAGAAACCCTCAGCTACGTCATCACAACGAATAACATGAATATTTCGGTCGTAGCTCACTCGTTCCTTGGAGTCCAAGATAGGCTTTTTTTATTTCACTTGCCGCCATATTATTTTTGTCCCATCCCTCCTTCCCATAGGGTCGATTTCCAGTAGTGTGATGTAGAATTTGGAATATGTTTATATTACTCCACTACCCCCAGTAGAGATGTTACCTGAAAGTATTTCTCTTTTGTCTATTTCCCTCGAAGGTAATTTATACATGACTGATCGGTAAACTAGTGATGTGCCGGCTAAGCGAGAAGGTTGGGATTTCCTACGTCAAAAGTATATCAAACTATTTCCAAACCGTTGGAATACGGTCCTTCCAATGGAGGATACAAAATGGTAAAAAATCTTAAAATCAACTTTCGGGATCGGGACCTATAAGGAATCTAAATTGAAACAATTCAGTTATAAGTTCATGCACCGCATAATTGTTACCAGGAAATAACTATTTAGATTTTGAAAATTGTGTACACTGTGGAGAGCCGGATTCTATTGACTACACTTTTTTTGGTTGTTGCTACACGCACACCTTTGTTCAGGAAGTGAAATTCTCAGAACACCCCCACCATCAATTTTAACAGGAAAAATTTATCTTTGGAACATTCAATGAATTCGGAGCGTCATTAGCCAAATTAAATTATACCTTGTAATTCATGCGCTATCATATTTGCAAAAGGAAACTCCAGGGTGACTGATAACTTCTTCAGGATTTTTAAAGACAAGTCAATTTAAAATACTACTTTTAAAGATTGCAAGCTATAAATTGTTAGCACCTTTTGTTGCTGGACAACCGATTAGTTAATTAAGTTTAATTTAGTACAAAGTGTTAGTTTATGCAATGACTCTTTACCTCTGTTTTTTTGTAAAAAAACTGTAAATACTTTTATGGGTAAATAAATTTTTAAATGCAAAAAAAAAAAAAATAATAATAATAATTAAAAGAGAGAACTGACTAAGTAGTCCTACAATAAAAAAATGAATGATGTTACGCTTCAATTAGAGACCAAATTAATTTATGTCATTATAGAAGTGGGTGGCTGCCTTGTTATAAATACATAAGTGAGTTTCTTTGTTGTCTATAAATAAGTGAAGTAATAGATAATGAGAGTTGTTTGGGTCTTGATATTTTAATTTATGCTCTCGAACATAACTAAGGCTTTTCTTTCATAATTAGTCAGAAAAACACCCAGTAAAAGTGTTGGAAATAAGTATTAATTTTTCTTGAAACTTCGTCAGCAGCTACTAGTGATAAATGAGTAGTACAAAAGTTTCATTGTGAAGTGTTTGTCTAGACTTTGAGAAAAATGACATTGTTTAAAACAAAGGGCAATAAGCTGACGTTGCTATAGTAACCGCTGTCCCTAAGACACATAGAACTTTGATCACATGACATAAACTTTGTGAAGAATAAAAGCAATCAAAGCATGTCTTCCCTGCTGAATTTTAATTTTGAAACATACACTCCACGGTAAAAAATATGAGTCGAGCCTCCTTAAGCCCGGTTTCACTACTCGTAGAATTCTTGTTTCGTATCGTCTCGTTTCGTTACCTTGAAAATAGCACAATCAGTGGACGAATGTTTTCTATATACCGGTCACGCAAGGAGGGGCATCCACTGAATAATTTTGCATAAGTCAAGAAATTCTGAGAAAACTGAATCCATTAGTTGACTTAATTACCACTGAAGTATTTTGCTTTGAAAAGATCAAGAATATTCTTTATCACTAGTACTAATCTGTGCGGTAGTACATCACTACTGTCTCAGATATAGAGAAGCCCAGTCACTGATCTAATAAGAAACGAGACAAGTAACAGGTCGTAACAGGTAAAGAGCTGTTTATATGCATTTACGCATATTTTTGTAATGGCGGTTGAACGCGCGTACTCTGAAAGATTAATGTAAGTAGGTTCTTGTGTGTAATTAGCAGATATACCATGTGAACAACTGATGATCGGTAACTGAGAACACACTCCTCGCAGCTGTCAGATAATGAACAGAGCTGGTCATTGCTGGCGGTGCGAGGCACCATGCACTCCACAGTGTTCACGCTGCAGAGTGGCGTTCTACTGCTGCAAGAAATGTCAGAAACAAGACAAGTGGCGGCATCAACCCAACTGCGATGCAGCAGCGCTGAAAAAACAATGTTCAGGCTGCAGTCTTGAACAAGAAGGACTGATGAAGTGCACTAACTGTTTAAAAGCCTGTTATTGCAGCGCGGAATGCCAGAGAAACGAGTGGGAAAGACACAAACATTTCTGCCAAAAGACTGTTGACAAAACGTTGGAATTGGTTGAAGAAATGAAGGAGTTATACGAGAACTTCGCTGGCCTTCCATTTACCTACTACTGGGGTAATTTACCATCTGTAGACCTGCTCAACTTGTCGATGAATGAAGGGGAGGAGTATTCTAACCCGATGGCTCTGTTGCTGTGTGGAGTCGGTGATCCTAGAAATGTTCTACTCACGATTGCTTCTTTACCTGATGTTTATAAGCAGCAAGTGAACTTCGTTTTAAACGACATCTGTCCTTGTACTCTAGCAAGAACAGTCCTGCTTCTCTACATGTTGTACAAAGGTATGTTTATTTATTTCTTTATGTAGCAATTACCCTCCTTAAAGGTACTAAGGGCGCTTACCATTTGTCAGAACTGCCCGGCCGGACCGCCCAATTCGGAAAATATTACGCCATTATTTACTAGAACTGGTCGGCCAGACTGGTAAATTTGGAAATAGTATGCACTCTTTTGATGGACTTGTAGGAACAAGTCTTCAAAAAGATGCATTCTTACTAGTTACAAACGGACCGGTCTGGCCGGCCAGTTCTGACAAATGGTAAGCGCCCTAAGTTTACTTACACCAGTTGAAAGTGTTTTCTCGATAGACCCACTTTTATAAAACTCGACCGACTAAGCAAGTTTGTCTCCATTGATTCATTTCCACACTATAAGCTTTCAGTCAAATTAATTCCATTAAGAGTTACCAGGGTCGATATTTTAATATTAGCCTGACTCTCCCTATTTTGCATTTCAGACATGGTAAGTCATCCATTAAATGCCGCGGTCAGTCTCTCAGTGTTAATGTATCGACGAAGTCAGGCAGAAATCGTCTGCACAAAGCTAGATCATCCAAGTTTGTCTTCTAGTTTCACCTAAACTATTCGATTATTCTTGAGATTATCAGCAGACGATCTTTGTTTGATAACAACTGACCAGTCAGGCTTTTGTCACAAGATCAATTGTTAATTTTATGTCGACCGTCGAAGATTTGTTCCATGTAATGGATTTCACTTTAGTTACGAATACATATTATTAAAGTAACCTGTCTCTATTGCCCTTTCAAAATAAGGTAAACTGATCATGCGATACCGTGACAACATATTATCGGTCATCAGTTAACCCTTTCTTACAGACGACTTAATTGACAGACGACTAAGCTTTTAGTTAACTTCTGACAGGATTTTATAAACTATTGTTATCTATCTGAAACAAGTTTTCAAATTAAGAAGTCTTATCTGGTGTTCTAGTTCTTTATACAAATTAAGTTTGTGAAGCAAAGTTTCCAGGTGAATTGTCTTGTCTCTTTATGCACCTTTGCAGGTCGTTCTAAAGAAGCTCTCTAGGGATCGCAGTTGGTTTCGCAGTTGAAAACCATGTGATGTGATAATATTCCCATAAGATAAAACTCCGGGATAGTTTAAGCCAGTGTCGCTGGTTTTCTCTAGTTGAACATGCTCCGCTTTGTTTCGTTCTTATAGGTTGTAAATAACTTGTATCATACTTTGCTATCCTCCAGAAAACTAATTTCGTTTTATCTCTTGCAGGAGGAAGTGACGTAACTTATGCAGTGGTTCGTATTTGGTACTCGGTGTGCATTACTGAAGATGACTTCACCTTGCTGACGTCAGCACTTCAAGACCTTTCGACTACAGCCGAACTGCGCACTCTCACTGAAGGCGTTATGGAGCTTTCTGCTGACCAGCTAAGTCAACTAAAGATCATTTGGGCCGCGTGGCTCCGCTTGTCCGCAAGGCGCAAAGGACCATGGGTGACAAGACTGAGGGAAAAAGCGAACTCGTCTGATCGAGGAAGGGAGAATGGCATAAAGAATTACATGCATGCCATCCCCAAGGCACACAGGCTGTCTACGGAACATTTTTTTGACACGGGTATTTTTCACACCACAACAAATTCCAAAATATTAACTCGACAAAATCCTACCTTGACGGGTCGGTCGAGAAAATTTAACCCAGATTCAGTGAGCTCTGATTTTCACTACAGTATACCATCAGATGTACTTCCATTCACAGGATGGGACTACAAAGCGATCAAGAAAAACCACTACGCTGACTCCCTACCAGAGATGTACACCATTTACTTGTCGAGGATCCTTCAAACATCTCTTGAAAAAATGACCAGTGGTCAGGTGAAGTTTCATTTTATTCTATGCGATGTACAGAATATAGAGGCATTCCTACCTGCAGCTGTCAGATATGACCGCGTAACAACTTCCAACTTATGGGACTACTATCCCCTAGCGGTTTTGCTCACAAAATTCAAAGGAGTTTTAAACAGTACCAACCCTCATGCGGTCATATTGACTGAGACTCAAAACTGGCCGCGAAATTTTATGCCAGAAATCATTCACGTATTGCCGTACAGTTATGGAATAGATGGTTTGAACTCGAAAGCTTTAAAAGACACGCAAAATCCGGAACTTGTGCGTTTTTCGGGGCTTTCCTCCGTCGTTGAATATCTAAACCTGACGGATGAATTTTTCATGTTTCTGCGTGCTTCTCTCCTAGTGTCGTACAGAGATAAAGAGCTTGCTTCCTTCAAAAGGAAAAAGAAGATTCCATCCGTGAAATCTCTCGTGGATTCACTGGGGTTGCATCTCCGAGATTTTATTAGAAACGAAAACACGGTGTCTCCGTTCAAATGGGCGCTGAATTGTCGTCGAGTTGTCATGTTAAGAGGTCACGAGAGAGCACTGGAATGGAAACTTACCTCTGACTCAGCAGCTGAACCTGCAGTGGCGGAGTGAAACAAATCAGATCGTTTACAGCAATCGAACGTTCGATTAGGTTCGATTGCATATTGACTGAACTGGTAATTGCATTTGATTGAAGATAGATACTACACGCGCTCTGCACACCAATTACCATAAGTGCGCGG
Source organism: Dendrophyllia cribrosa (assembly GCA_024195265.1). Taxonomy (NCBI): domain Eukaryota; kingdom Metazoa; phylum Cnidaria; class Anthozoa; order Scleractinia; family Dendrophylliidae; genus Dendrophyllia; species Dendrophyllia cribrosa. The sequence continues at coordinate 26,485,651 of JAJLRJ010000002.1, forward strand.
AACATAAAAAACTATTTTAGAAGCTTATTTTGTAGAAGACTCCGTTTCCTTGTTTCCATATACAAATTGAAGAAACAACCGTGAAAGTGCGAGAACACAAAACAACTGTGCAAAACAACAGACTGCCTTTAGTCTACTTGTACCATAACTTTGTCGAAACACGGAAAGTGCTTCGTATTTCGTATTGGGCGGGATGAATGTAAATACTAGTGTGACGGAATATCCGTGTCATATTTTGATTGATTTTAACAAACTTCAAGGTTGTCCGATGATTAGGTCCGGAAATGGAACGCAATCGAACAATCCGCAACAAGCAGTTTATACTATAGGTTAGTTTGTTTGTGTTCGATAACCAAACCAATAACCAATTAATTATTAACCAAACCAAACCAGTTAATTATTATCCAACAAATGTTGGCTGACAATGTTGGAACGTTTAGCCTGAGCTCAAGTAATTTTATGGCACTGCGTTTCTTCATGTGCTGTTAAATTTGGCAAATTAGTGGACAATAACATGTTTGCACAACATCGAAAAGTTCTGCTTATAATATAAGAAGCGCCGACTATCATCTGCCTAGGCTTAATACTATCACTTACGGTAAACATTCACTAAGGCCGGTTTCTTGCATCCAGGATATGGAATAATCCACATGCAACCATATGAAACATCACCTCCCTCGATTCATTCAAAAGACAAATCCGCAGTATGGAGCTTTCCTCAAGCATGGTATATGCATGCACGAACGGCCTACTATACATCACCTGACTTTTCTATTGTAACTGCAGTTATTATTTTATTTAATATTCTATTATATTATCTTACTATGTTTTCTTAGGTGGGTAGTTAGGTGTCCACAATTAGTGGAGGGTTAAACCTCGGCTATTTAACAATTAGACCCGTAGCCCGAAAGGGCTACGGGTCAATAGCCCATGAGGCGAAGCCGAATGGGCTATTGACCCGTGGCCCTTGAGGGCGAAGGGTCTAATTGTTTTAGTATCACCCAACTAGTCGGACAGAAAAAGGCAATAATAAAAAAAAGCAATTGCAAGTTGAAGAAATATTTATTTGGGAATAAAACGAAAAATAAAACCGGCGAATTTCGCTACTCGATGACTATTACTATTAGACCCCTAGTAGCGTAGCCAATCAAAATGCAGGATTTGCATTAGTCCACTAGTTGGGTGATACTAAAACTTATTACACCTTAATAAAGTTACGATGATACTGTTTTTGTTTGATATTATCAATTTGTAATGATCAGTTATTGCGCGCAATAGGCAACACATCATGACAAAATTTCGATCATTTGTTACCATTATTTCATTCCATTTTAAGATCTTCTATTCTATGTCATATTTCTTTGCCCTTTTTTAGACTCTTTCCAGTTTCCCAGATCAGTCACTTACTCCATTTACGGGGATACCTACCTCCAATAATAGGGCGCCCCTCCCTCGCGTCACTCGCGTTTAACGCTCGCTGGCATGCGCACCTTGAAAATGCCTGTTCACGCAGCAAGCCGACTCCATTCTCGACCCCATATACTCTCGGCGTGTGTAAAAGAGAAGACCTTTACCTGGGTCGAGAATGCAGCCGACTCCAATATCAAGGTGACTCGCTCGAAATGCAAAATGCGCTCATGTGTGACTTGGATGCAATTTCGCTACGGTAAACTTTTGGTTATAACTTCTTTGTTTTTTACTCTATTAATTGCAATAATTCTTTTTGTATCTCCAAGTTGAATGAAGCATGGATTATTAAATAGGAACCGATTTTCTTCGAAATAAATACAGGAGCCAAAATCTGGATTTGCGCAAACCCCTCGTTTCATATTGAGGCCATCCTAGAAAAAAATTGGTCCGTTTTATTTGGCTCAAAATTTGCAAATCGACTTCCTTTGAGATAGTCTAGAATGTGGCCAAGTTACAAAAAAATCGTCGGAACAATGGCGGCAACAGAAATGCCGTCAACTGAGGAGCTTATTTCCACCCGAGGTGAAATAAATATTTATTGCGCCTCGAAAAATAATAACCATGGACACTCAACACCAAAATATGTTGTATAGGCATGCGTTATATCTTACAACAAGTTCGATTGCGAATGCTACAAACCATTAAAATTTACTGACTCAGTCTTTAGACCAACCACACATGGCGAAAAACGCGCTACATATGTAATATTGCTCCCCTCTTAATTTTACCGAGATCATATATTATTTTGCTCCTAAAACATATAACGACAAGAAACTGGTAGTATTGGTACAACTTACGAACCGGTTTTGGTCACTCCAGGTGTTTTCCTTGTTGATAAACAACTTGTCGAAACTGCGGCATTCGCCCAATGGTCTTGCACGCAGATTTTGGGCTTCGTTGTTTACGAATGGTAATTAAATTTGACAATTAGTCAGGGGGGACCGAATTGACTTTACAGAATGCTTGACATACAATTGGCGAATGCTCACAAACAATGGTTCCATTGGAGCATATATGCCTGAGAACTACACCCCAGGGTATGGTGTTACCCCCCTGACGAATTGTGAAATTCCAATTTTTTGCAGCTCTCATGCATGGATTCTTCTTTGCATGTTCATACGGTGCAACATTGCATGTAACGTTTGCTGCTTGTAATGTCGCAAGCAACAATCATGGTGCAATTTTAAAGTTGGGTGCGATGTTGTTGTGCACGATGTTGCATCGTGTGGTTGGGTCTTTAATCGTTGGGAGTTGAAACTGTCCTCTTGTTTGAGTGGCAGCTGTGAAGGCGTCTTTACAAATACAGTGCAACACTGATTCAAGATTATATGCAACATTGCTCGCCGTTTCTATACTTTCTAGATTTCACTGTGGATGCATCCCTGTAACTGTTGCATAAACATAATTTCTCAAGTAGAATAATGGAGAAGTATCAGGGATGGACAAACGCTGTATTTTTGTTTCGTCTTTTAGACACGCCAACACTAAACAAAAACAGTTATACAGTCTACTTTAGCAATGGTACTATAGCTTAGCAATGACTCGAAACAGCGAAAGAAAAACACAAACAACAAGTTTAATAAGAAAATTTACAACAAAGGCAATCACTGCCAAAGTACAATAAATTTGCAAAATGTTCAGCTCCAGTCAGCTAGTTACCAGTCCTTCTGGTTCTTTCTACGTTTCTTCTTAGGCTTTGGTCGCCAAACTGGTTTATTGGCGTTAGCAGCGGCTAAGCGTTCAGCAGCTTCCTTGTCTAACCGAGCTTGCCTACAAAGAAAAAAAAAATGAAAAATATGAGAAAGTTTTAACCATGAAAGCTGCACTGATTGAAGTCAGGTGCTGACTTCGAAGAAGACCCCAATAGAGTTTTCGACCTCGTTGACTACGGTGGCCCGGAAGGGCCATCCACAATGTGTTTCTTTTTACCTAAGTCGACATTTTCCTATCTCAACTTATAACACGAGATCTCTACTTATAACACAAGATCTCTACTTATAACACAAGATCTCTACTTATAACACGAAATCTCGACTTATACACGAGATCTCGACTTATAACACGAGATCTCGACTTATAACACGAGATCTCGACTTATAACACGAAATCTCGAGTTATAATGCGAGATTTCGAGTTATAATGCGAGATAGCGAGTTATAATGCGAGATCTCGACTTATAACACGAGATCTCGACTTATAACACGAGATCTCGACTTATAACACGAGATCTCGAGTTATAATGCGAGATCTCGACTTATAACACGAAATCTCGACTTGTAACACGAGATCTCGACTTATAACACGAGATCTCGACTTATAATGCGAGATCTCGACTTATAACACGAGATCTCGACTTATTACACGAGACATCGAGTTATAATGCGAGATCTCGACTTATAACACGAGATCTCGACTTATAACACGAGATCTCGACTTATAATGCGAGATCTCGACTTATAACGCGAGATCTCGACTTATAACACGAGATCTCGACTTATAACACGAGATCTCGACTTATTACACGAGACATCGCGTTATAATGCGAGATCTCGACTTATAATGCGAGATCTCGACTTATAATGCGAGATCTCGACTTATAACGCGAGATCTCGTCTTCTACTGAACGTGATCCCTACCCTATCGGATATTGTAGCACACTTTTCGTGAAACCAAATTTCCACCACTTTACACAAATCTTACTGGACCGTCAGTTCCTTGCCTTCCTACGCAAACAACGTCTGGCATTCGATTACCAGCGCTTGTTGTTATGGACTTTTTTTGTCATATTTCCCTTGCAGCTAGTAAGTCGGAGGAATCGTAACTTAATCAGTCTAAAAGTAAAATATTTTCAATTGTTTTTGATTGACCGCAAGAAACTGTAAGAAATTATTTTTTTAAATTGTTGAGCAGCTGGTTCAGTGAGCGAATAAATTGATCTGAGATGAATCTTACAAAGTTGTAATAAAATTTATTTCAACATATAAACGTTCACAAAGGTCCGGTTTCGGTGTGGGAAAAGAGCGATAGGAAAATACTTGTAGGGCAGCCCTAATATCAGAAAAAAACCTAAAATGTAGAAATGTCAAATCGCAAGCCATGTCTAAGGGGATTTTCATATCCCAACTCACCTTCGTCGTCGAATCAGGTTTATGACAGAAAGAGTCACCAATAACACGAATAGGGCAGAGAAATTTACAGCCAATATAATGGCTATAAGACTGATTATATCGTCCCACGTCAAGTTAGCAATGAAGGCGGCAGTGTGTGTCACGTGGCCTGCAAAAAAAAAGTCCAAAGTTAAATATCAAACTACCAAAAAGTTAAAACGTTATTTGTAGTCATAGAATCTCGATAATTTGCAACCCTAATAACTCGACCTTCTCGTAGTCCTCCCCCCCTGCTTGACTTCATTACAGAATTTAACCCTCAGTAACTAAAATTTCGTTAAAGGGGCCATGTCACCTATTTTTAGTATCACTTTGAAAAGCCAAAAAAAAAAATTTGTTTCAATGGAAACCTACAAATAATGGTCCAGTTTTGTTAACAAATACTCTAGCAGTGCACAGAAACTAGTATTCGTTATCTTTGGCTGCGGATGGCCAGGATGGAAATGGATTGCAACTTGAAAAAAGTTGGCCAATTTTTTCAAGTTCCTCCCAAGTGTCATGAAAAAAATCGCAGAAAAACGTATTATGGTTTGTTCTCCCTTAAATAAATCACTTGATATTTTCTTCTTGGTGTTCTAAGAACAATTTAATGTTTGAGCAAAGGTACCTTGTCAACTATTTGGTGTATTTTGACCAAAACACAACAGAATCTGCGTAACAATGCCCCTTTAACGCGTACAGTTTTGTGTCTGTTCGAGGTATCGGGATCTTTCTGTACATCAAAATAGGCTCATCACTTACTCTTAAGATGCTCAGCGTAAAGCGCGGCAATGACATTTCCAAACCATGCAACAATATCCCATATACGAGCAGCCAGCCACGACACGTGGTACCAAATACTCTCAGCAAGCCACATGACTCTATCCCAGGTGCCCTTGGCAATCCACATCACTCTGTCCCATGTCTTCTTAGCCATCCAAGTCATTTTGTCCAAAGTCCAATCAAACACCAATATCACTCCACTGCAGACATTACCAGCCATTGTCACCGTAGCGTTAAGAATCGTGTTCCCTGTCCGTGTTGCTCCGTTCCATATCCAGCCTGCCACAGTCACTGTAGTTCCCTGGCATGTGATCCATGCCCTCATCATGAAACCAAGGGGTCTGGGTTTACACGTTTTGTTGTGGAGTGGGCGCGTTGCATTTGGGAGACATGTCTGAACGTTGTTGGTCTGAAATAATGGATTAAAAACGAGACGGAGATCATGATTCAAGTGCCTTAAGATTTTGGTGGACATCAGTTAGACGCACTTTGCCGGACTGATGATACAAAGATACGCTCGCGGCATGGATGGATTAACTGTTATAAAAGCTGACTTATATAAAACCGCAATTCTGACATCAAGATGATCAAACTTCGTAACATACATGTGACTGGTTTTCCTAATCGATGAAATTTTGTTGTTTTGAGTGCTTATCTAGTAACAAGTAGCACTTATATCAGATAGAGTTTGTAGCCTTTCAGAGTAGAGTCTTGTGCGACACAGAACATGATTAAGCTGAGATTGACCAATGTTAACAAAACTAAGATATAGACCTTTCCATATTTCTTCGGTGTGTCGTTGTAATCTGTTAAGCTGGTGAAATATCCAAGACCGTTCTTATCGTCAACCACCAATTTGATGTTCAGGCTGAGGGACTTGAATTGCATGTTTATGACATAATCCTGTAAGAAAAGTTTATTAATATTATCTTAAACAAACATGGACATTTTGCTCCTTGGAGATTGCTTGAACTCATCTGATTATCACATTATTTCCTGTAACTCTATAATCTGCGAAAATTTGATTTGCAACACAACTTTCCCGTGATGATCTCTATTGTTCGTTCTCATTACTTGTCAACTTGAAATTGCAGCTAAAGGAAGCGAGAAGTTAGAACTAAGTTGATCATCATGACTTACTGCATGCATTGGATTGATTATTGGATCCAGGTAGGGTCGTATGTCTTGCAATTAGCGAAGATGGATTTAACGAAATTATATCAACGCATAAAACAGCACAAACACAAGTTACCCACCTCGCCAGTCCAGCTCCCAGCCACACTCACATCATCCTTAAAGCCTTTGAAAAAGAAATCTTGCTTGTAAACAGCATGTTGAATCTCTGTGAAATGTTGTTGTGATTATGTTGTTATGCATCACGGTGAAAAGGTATCTAACTTACACACACTAATGTTACCGTTAATGTTACGCAATGTTTTTTTTTTTCAAAAAATCGGAAACGCGATTTCCACTGAACAATATTACTTGCGCAAAATTTGTTTAACCAACCCACTTATGGGTTTCTGGTTTAACTTAATTCAAAGGGGACAGACCTCAAATAAATGTGGCTACCAAACACATCTAAATTTCTTAACTGTTCATAAGTAGGATGCCTAAACTAAATAACCGTTGAAGCGCGCGCTACAGAAAAATTGCATAAAAGAATGTACACGTCACGTGTACGCACGCGCGAAAAGCACGTGGAGACTACCATGGGAACGGAAACTTGTTTGGTAAAAACAAACAAAATAAACAAAGTTTGCAAAAAGTGCTATTGATTTAAAAAACTGATTCTCGCCTTTTAGGATCATGACCTTTCTTTTAGCTTAGATTTCAAATGATAAAAATTACAAGATTTGTTACGGAGAAAGTTAAAATTTCGATAATGAAAAGGAACCATTTCCTTTTTGTTCTGTGCTATAAACAATTTTTTCGAGTGGAAAGAAAAAAGATCTTTCCAAAACAAAACAAAAAACAATGAGCATTTCTTACCTTTTCTTTGAGCCTGAAGCGTAACAAAATATACTGACAAAAAGAAAACTGCCATCGCAGTAATCAAAATTGGTACTTTCTCTCTCATAGTGAACCTTTTTTCCTCACACGAAACACACAACTGTCCTGTTCCGCGAGAAAAGCAAAGTGAATGTTTGACATCACAATAAGACTGAATGACGCAGCGTGCGCGCGATAACTAAGTCTACTTCCCAGGGCTATCTACGTTGAGCCTTTTGGTCTTTCTAAAACCCATTTTGGCAGATCTTCGAAAACTGTTACGACACATCTGTCTTTGTTGTCTTCAGAGTTTAAAAACAAGACATATCCCATGGCCTTTCAAAAAAAAAGGAAAAAAAAAAGAACTTTTTGCAACCTTTTATTTCAAATGCACAGAATTTTTTCGAGTTATCGGGTCTCCCAAGGAATGGAGAAGATTCATTTGTCTCTGTATTATATTACATATTGGTGAATTATGTTTGCCGCCGCTCGCGATCGAGAAGGACGCCTGCCAAAGAGACACACGCCGCTACTCCAGGAGGGGTACTCCGGTATAATAGTGACGGCCAAGGTGCAAAGACTTTTTTCGGTGTTTGAAATTTGTGATCTGAGGACTTTCTTTGGGTTGGAAATTTAGTAGTGACTGTTTAGGGGTGAAAGATTTTGGTGAGGACTTTTTGGAGGATTCGGCAAAAACACACCTTTTTATGCAGAGAGAAAAGGGACTTTTTGGGGGTTAGGTTCTGGACCGTTGGACATTTTTGTGGTCTAATCAGCCTTTGGCAGTTCCGACCGGCGTTAAGCGTACCAATCATACAAAATGCTTTTCTTTATCGTGGACTTATTCAGCCATATAACAAATTAATTAAAAGTGGTTTCTAGTCTTAGCGCTAATCATGTCATGATCAGGTCGAGCTAACCATGGCGCTGTGTGCTATTTATTGTTTTATATTAAAAGTGTATTTTTTCATTTTAAACTTTAAGACGTCAGAAGTCGTGAACGTAAATTTACGTTAGAGCTCAAGAGGTCTAATTAGCTGAGTCGTCTCCGTCTTCAGTCGCCCTTACGATTCAACGCCGATAGAGACGGACGTCAGCTCTGCGGACGAGCAAAGGGGGAGGGCTGGAACGGGTTTCACACCTATTCATGAGAGAAATCTGTCTCAGTAAACTACGCTACAAACCCCAGACCAAAAGTAAGACAATTTTAAAGTGTAACGATCACTTTGTAGCTGACGATGACAGAAGGCTGTCGAAACATGTCTCGAAAATTAAAACTGTGGTTCTTTTGTTTTCACAATTTCAATAGCAGCGAGTCCGGCTGTCTACTTCCGTGTTGTCAAAATCGTCAAAACGAAAGGTACAGGACGCGTTGCCATAACACAGTATCGGTCAGGGATTAGCTCCTTATCCCGGATTACATGGATAGAGATTAGCATGCAAAGCAATTAGTTTTGTTTAATTGCTCTCTCAAAAAAACATCTTAAAATACACATTTTCCTCGTATAATGGTATAATAGTATTCTCGGTACTCTTGATGATGTTCAGTTGTGTTGAGCAGTGCAAAATGTCATCGGTCAGCCTATTACGTGCTACGCAGGCTGACCGCATGCTTTATAATAATAAATTCCTTTACGACGACAAAATAAAGAGAAACAAAAGTTAAGTAAAAATAGAAGCCACATTTTGTCAGATGTCATTAAAATTTCTTTCATACGCAAATGCTGCGTCATTGAAAGTCAGACAATTGCAATCATATGTCATTAGCATCTCATACAAGAATGAAATGGTCAATAAACGAAAATGCGTTGTGAATTTAATAGAAAATTAACGAAACTTTTCAATCAGAAATTTGGGGAATCGAAATAAAAAATACAGCCAAAAGACAGTCAAGCACTGCGAGTTCTCATAAACATCATGTGGTCTGTTCGTTATTAACCATTAAAAATTCTCTTAGTGTTAATTAATAACGCGCCCAATGTGCGTTGCCTAGCAACAGCAATTAGCAAAGAGCAAAATCAAAGGAACCCTCTCAAAGGAATTTCAAACAAGTTTGATGGCACAAAGAAATGAACAACACGATGTGTGGGTTCATATTGAATCGATAAAGTGAACTTTTTGTTTTAAAAGAGCGTGAAAATGGATTCTGCTGATTTGCCGAGTAGCGAGGCAAACAGTAAGGAACGCGAACTGATCGAAAATCTGCTAGAATCTAGCGAACGGCAAAGTCAAGAGTTCGACGAAGACTTCGATCGTGTTGTGTTCACAAGTAGTTGGGATGAAGCTGCTTGCGGTTGGAAAGCTGTAGCGCCGAACGTTCGGTATATTTCTTCAGCTGATCGAAAGAAGAAAACGAAAGAAAAGTATTGGCGGGTTAGCCCAGATTCGGAGAGCAATTATGCGAAAGTGAAGAGGCTAGCTGGAATGATCACGAATTCGAATTCAAACAGCGGGAGCGAAATCAACAACGTGAAAGCTGCTGGTACTTGGCCACTAGGGAAAAGACCTTTAAAGACTAATATGAGAAACTTTCAAAATGCGGATGTTTTGTCCTACGACACTCCTTGCTGGAGATATATAATTGATCCTCGAACGTTGAAATACGTTGAGAGAACTCCGTTCCAAGTTCTGCGAAATATGTCTACGTCACACAAGTATCCGAACCAAACGATTGTTCTCCAGAATGGTGGCATGATAACTTTTCAGGAAACTGGCAATGGGGGAATTGCAATTAGTGATCCTGCATTATCGTTCGATCGTAGACTTATTGAGAGTTTCCAGCTTGGAGAAGATTATCGGCTTGGCCTCGACAAGGCATGTAGCTTTACTTGCAGCTACGGCATACCAAGCTACGAGTCATCTGTTCCTCTGATTACACAATACAGAACAGGAGATAACAAAATCAAAGTTATACACGCGGTGTCACCCAGAAAAGAGAGCAACCCAACTCTTTCCGTCTGCGAATTATGCAGATTTAGAGCTCATGATTTATCCAAGACAGACTGTAGACTTGAGATAAATACAAACAACTCTGCGGAGCTAAAACCTTTGCAGAAGATAACACCGACACAGAGACAAACGGCTGACGATAGTTATCTTGCAAGCAAATGTTTGTTACCACAGTCCAAGCTAAAATCAGACAATTCGTCTTGTTCAAAGGTTTGCGGAAAATCAAAGGAGCCCAAAGCTCTGAATCAAAAGAAAAGGACAGGCCTCGGAGGTGAAGGGAAATTGGACTGGCTCCCAATTACTAGAAACACCATTGGGTACCCCTACCCCACCTTTTCATCATCCTATATGGCCACAACTCACAGTAAATTTCCAGAAAGACCATCTGCTGGATTTTCAAAGGCGTTCTCCCTTCCAAGGCACAATAAGAAAGGAAAGAAACTGACTCTTAGTGAGGCAGCAAATTTGGTCCCCACTAAAGGGAATCTCCTGGATGATGCTCTGGGAAAACTGGGTCAAGAACTGGACAGAAAGGTTGAAAAAGGACTGAGTTTTTCAGAGGCATTATTACCAAGTGTTTCAGGAACAAAGTTGGAAGTGCCTGCTTTGGCTAATTGTGATAACTGACGTAATTTGGTCAGACAGACATGTCATGATCAATACAACGTAATTATCATTCCCATCTGATTATGATGGGTATGCATTGTTCGAGATTCTAGCAAATTTAACCCTTTTGTTGCCCCTAAACTTGTACAATATGGAAAAACAGTCAATACCACAGGAAAGTACAGCTTAAGAGCTTTCATTTGAATGGTCACACTTTAGGATTTCATCCATAGATTTAAAAGTTAGAACTACCTTGTACAGCAAATCAAATATGGTACTACAGGAAGTACTGCTGATTTACTTAAACTCTGAAGTTGGAATCTTCTAACATGATTTAACATTCAACTCTGGCAGTGAAAAGGAATATTAATAACAAGAAAGATGATTGGAACTTAGCAATTCAAAATAGAAAATTATACCACTTGAAATAAAGATTATTGGAACTAAGAACTCATAACAAAAAAGTTACTATAAAAAGAAAATGAGATAGACCATGACATAACTTTGTCATGTAAAAATAACTTGACTTTCGACTAGTTTTGCTTTATTTTAATCGGTCAGTTGTATAGCTGTTGTGAATCTTATTTTATAGAATTGGACGCCCTTTTCACACACTTTTGTATCTGACTCATGTTTTTGGATGGTACGCCATATACATGAACCAGGTCAATAGAATGACAAATGTATATAAAAAAGCAACAACACTGTCAATGGACTTTACAGTAGAACAACAGAACAGACTTGGTATATGGAGCAACACCCAAGTCTTATAAGGTTATCTAAGTTTGGTGTTTTTTCCAGCACAAAAAAAAAAACATCTCTCTGATGGTTGCAGTTCAATTTTGAGAGCACAGCAAGAACCTTGTAAATAAATTATGTATTTGTAAAATTAATGCACTTTCTGGTTTTGATGGTAATCTCCTGGTCAAGTAAAAAAAGCAGGATATTTTTTTGAAGTGTAGATTTGTCATGTAAATAATTTTTAACACAAAGTGTAAAGTTACATATTTATAGTCTGACTGAAATAAACTCAACCCTTAGGTAGTCAGTAATTTGTCTCGAGTACGATACAGGCAGGGGAATTTGAATCTAATATTTCCTCCAAAGCTTTGTTGATGTCAGTAGTTGTAATTCCCCAGTGTATTTGGGTGTTAAAAGATAATTGCTGTATTTGAATTCTCCAGTGTATTATGTCATTCAGTTGTCATGACAGTGTTGTTTCACACAATGCATATAATTATTAGAGCAGTTTTCAAATATTGAGTGTCAAAAGTAATTACACAATTGCTTTGGTTTTTCATTGATATGCTTTGTGATTGGCTAAAAAATCTCACGCCACTTTCTCAACTAATCAGAAGTAAAACCAAAACCAATCGTGACTTGCTTGCATGCGTTTTCCTGCGCTTGGCACCGCCGACATGTAATTGCTTCGAGCTCTGACTGGTTCATTGGATTGTTTATGACTGCTGTGATAGGTCAGAGTAATTACTTTGGTTTTGGTTTTTAATACAACACTCAATTGAAAACTGCTCTATGTCATGCTAAGATGTTTTGGTCATTTTAAATCTGTTTTATTCTTCAATTATTTGACTTCAAACTCGGTATGGAAAATTAAAACCGATCTGTGGACTAATCTTACTTTGTTTTGCATTCATGAGATGGCTCTTAAAGGGGCTATGTCACCTATTTTTAGTATCAATTTGAAAAGCCAAAAAAGATGTTTGTTTCAATGGAAACCTACAAATAATAATCCAGTTTTGTTAACAAATACTCTACCAGTGCACAGAAACTAGTATTCGTTATCTTTGGCAGTAGATGGCCAGGATGGAAATGGATTGCAACTTGAAAAAATTGGCCAATTTTTTCAATTTCCTCCAAAGTGTCCTGGAAAAATCACAGAAAAACTTATAATGGTTTGTTCTTACTTGAAGAAATCACTTGATATTTTCTTCTTGGTGTTCTAAGAGCAATTTTATGTTTGATCAAAAATAAGGTACCTGCGTGACAATGCTCTGCTATGTGCAAGCCCAGAGCCCAGAGATGCCAGTGGAGAACTGAGGCTACTATTTCCTAACCTTGTAAAACAAGTGAAAGGGACCAATAGATTGGAGTGAAAATTCCAGTGGGTTTTTTAATTCTGCTCAAACATTTGATTAGACTTGCCCATAAGTCAAGCTCATTGAGTGTGGGGTGCGACCAGAAGCGGAAGCGCAAAGCAAAGACTGAGAGAAAGTTTAACCTTTGATCAGTAGATCATGTGTCTCTTTGAGCCCCAAAGAAGACAACACACATCCAGATCAGGTTTATTCTTTATTTAAAATTTGCGTAAAGAGTCTTAAGTGATGATCGGTATACCATCGACATGAAATGTTTTTGGTCATTCTTCTGTGGCCATTTCAGACTGAAACAATGACGAGCATTACTAGTTTAATGCACATCACCTGTCATGCAACCCACATTTTCTTAGGTTTTGTGCACAACCATTCTTCGTTTGAGCTTTTGCATTAGAAACAAGGCAGCACTGGTCATAAACATTTTCCTAAGTCTGTGTTTGAGAGCTTGTTGAAGTGACAGACCCATTTCTGAACTGTCCATCAGTCTGCGTCACTTGAGCCCATTGGGTGTCTGTTTGGACACTTGATGACAAGAAACTGGATCCACCAAAGTCACTCTGTATTGTTTGGGTTTGCGAGTTGGCAAATGCAATGTCTTCCGCTAGCTCACTGAAGTCAGACATCACTATGGATGTTTGTGTGTGTATATCAACTAAATCATCAAGTGTTTTGTAAACAAAATCATTGCCGCTGTTATCCAGACCAGGAGAGGTGATTGAAAAGTCAGAGAACCATGTTTGGGTTTGTGACTCAGTAAGTTCAATATCTTGACCACAAAACAAATCATCAAGAAAGCTTTGAGTCTGAGTACCAGAGTCAATAGAGCTAGTGGAATCAATACCCAGCAAGGAAATCAAAGTCTGCGTTTCATTGTCTTCAAGGGGGACCTGCTCTAAGCCACATGTCTGGGTTTGTGTACTGCTAAATGGTCTGAGATCATCTGTAGTGGTGAGATTTGTTTGTGTTTGATTATTTAAACATAAAGGATCAATGGCAAGTGTCTGCATTGAGTTCTCATTGGTTGAAACAAATTCTGATCTCTCCTGCCCTGAAACAAAAGTGCTTATTGGAGGGAGCTGCTGAACTTGTGGTGTCTGTGGAATATTTGCTGGAAATTCAAAAGGCTGTCTTGCTGGGTGGCCTGTAAAACAACCCAGCTGTGCCAGGAAGCTGTCATCAGTACCTACACCAAAATCACACTGACTTGCTAACATGGCCACTTGGATCCCAACTGATGCCTGGTTAAAACCAATTTCAAGACCTCCTTCACTGGTATTAAACTGAAATGGCTGGTTGGCAGTTGGTGGAGGTGTCTGTGTGTACGAGTCGCATCCCTGCTCTGCATTAATTAAATATCTAGGTGTTTGAGTATGCATGCTGTGCACACCTAATGGAGTTTGTGTTTGCACAGACTTGGCAACTTTTCTTGCAGGTTTAGGAAGGATTAGGCATGGTTTTGAGCTCTGTCGGCAATGTTTTTCTTTCTTTCCGGAATTCTTCCGTACAGGTTGAATGACTGTAGCAGTGGGTTTGACAACAATTAATGTGACTGCAGCTGGTACTGGAGTGTTTGAGCTAAAAGCAAAAATAAATCCTTTTATTAGTGCATCAGTGCAATCATTTCTCATGGAGTGAAACACAAAAATCTGGGTCAACTACAGCTGCTTCTTTAGCCTAACAAGTCTATTTGCTCCCTATTTGGTGTTTGTCTGTCATTAACCCATTCACTCCTGAGAATGTTTACGTTTTTGAGCGATTTTCTGCATTCACACGCCCCATAGGATTTCGTGACTCCATATTTTAAGTTACCACTGAAAGTGCTGCTGTTCTAAAACACTGAAGGCTCGAGTTTACTGGAAACGTCATTGTGACCATCTCATTTTGCTTGGTTGATTTGCAATAAAGGGTCCAATATGAATTATCTACGATTTTTGGTAAGTTCACAGCCATTTTTCATCTTTAGTAGCTGCCTGATGAGCATCATTAAGCTTGGAGGTAGTTCAGAGTCCACTTCTCAATGAAACGAGTTAGGTGTTGTACTTCGTTTACGAATTTGGCTCGTTGCTCGTTGAACTGGAAAAATGGCCGCCTGGAAACGAAGTAGCTTTGGGACTCGACTCTGGATGAATTTCTCGACCTACCGCGGCATATTTTGGAAGTTGCGACCACAGGAGAACACAACAAGCGCGGAATTTCGGCGGTGGGTCAGAGTGGCTGTGGACTTAGTATATATATGAAAAGTGTGGAGGACGGAATGGACGCTGTCAAAAAATCTATTTATTTCCCAGCATCCAGTGCGGTGGTGATGTTGAAAATCGAGGCAAGGTGAGTATGCCCTAGAAAAAGAAGCTGTAGCTCGGCCCGAGCAACGAATAAGAGCAAAAAAATTCACTGCTAAGCTAGGACTAGGACTGAATTTTGCTGTAAATGTTGACTTTTGGGTTTGCCACGATGATTTGAATAAAAAAAACTAAAGGCAAAAACGTGATTTTTGTTGTTTTTCTATGACGTTAAAAACGGTAATTTTTGTTATTGTCCAAATTCAAACGCTGATATTCTGCAAAAATCGCTGACTTTTTTGTGTTTATTGGGTATCTCAATTTGAGGGACTTTCCAGTCGATGCTCACAACTGCTAGTTAGGGCAATGTTCGCGCGATTGAGAAAGTTGCAATTTTTTAAAGCAGTGGAGTCTTGTACGGCCGGTTTTGGCCGGTGTAGAAGTGAATGGGTTAAACTGGCCTTTTATCATTATTTTGTTCATTTTTTTTAGACGGGCATGTGGCCTGTGATGAAGTATAAAGTGACCCAATGTAAGGATTTGCCAAACTAAAAACATCAAAATTATAACAACACACAACCAGGGCAAAAAACTTTTTTTTCTTTCCACTTGTCCATTGGACAAGTGCCACTCAAATTGTGAAATTCACTTGTCCAAAAAATAAATAAATTAAAAAAAAGGAACGATAACACAAATTTACAATGTACCGTAAAAACTGGTGTATAAGCCACACTTGCCCGAAATTTTTTCTCAAAATTGGGGGTGCGGCTTATCTGTGGGAACATCTGCAATAGATTATACTTTCCGGTGATATAAAGGCCTGTTTTTTGTGCAATTTTTGTCGCACTTGTCGATGCAATTTTTGTTGCGTGCAAGTTGCATCTTCAAATCGCATGTGTAAACGGGCAGCGATTTTAGTAGCGCAGAGGTTTCGAACATGTTTGAAACCAGATGCAATTTGGCGCCCTTTTTTACGGGAAATCACAGCAAATCAAAGCAAATGTTGCACCCGAATCGCACAGGAAATCGCCGCCAGTTTACAATTGCGACAAAAGTTGCATTGGAGAGCGGGACAAAAATCGCATAAAAAATCGCATGTGTAAACGGGCCTTAAGTTGACCAGACTTTTTGAGTCTTGAAATTGAACATTCTATTTATTTGAGGTGTACAACATGGAGCAAACTTAATTCTTTAACTTTAGATGGTGTAGAAAAGTGAGTCTTGTTTCTCTAACAAAGCTGCCAGAGTGCCTCCGAGATCAAAAATAAAATTGAAAAATAAGGATCCGCATGAAACATGTATTCTCAGAACGCACGGATGTGAGCGTTGTGTTTATAAATTGTAAAGTTTAGCCTCAAATTGTCAAAATACCTGTGTTGAAACAGTGCTCCCTATCTTTGTTGGATGTTTTGAAGCTTTTAGCAATAAAGGAACACCGAAGACGAACAAATTCGAAGCCAAAGAAAAGAGTCTGTAAACAAGCGGCCATCTTGGTTATCCTTAGTAACCATGCTAAATAAAAACATGTGCTCAAGAAATTTGCATGGTCGGAAAAAAGAAACAGAAATTTGCCAAAACCAGTTTAGTTTACGAAGTCCATAGATGCTTGGAAAACTTAGAACTCAGTGAAAAATAAGACACATTTCTCTTTAGTTGGTAAATTGTACTCGTCCCGTCGGACAAGTGCTTTTGGAAATCCACTCGTCCGAGATCAAGAAGTACTCGCCTCAGACGAGCGGACGAGTGGAAGTTTTTTGCTCTGCACAACGCTACCATTTCATTGAATTAATAGCCACAAGCAAAAATAATAATTATTATTCAAGGGGGTGGGTAATTAATCGAGGGAGACAATTATTTACAATTGAAGGGGTCGGGGCATATCCAGCCTATGTTGCTTTTTGAGCGTTTTACGTTTTTTTCTCGCTCAGATTTGCCTAATTTTATCGTACAACGAATAATATCACAAACCCTTGTCGAATTTGCACTAATCCTAAGAAACTGGACTAATTTCACCTGAAAAAAAGCAGAGTTCTGGTCTTCTAGTGGTTGTTTACATTCAGAGCGTAATTTCGACGCCATTACAGCAGATTGGCCGTGAGAATATGCGACCGCAATACTCCTGACCCGCGCCAACGACATGAACGAAAATACCGTTATTTACGCGCGCCTGGTTCGTTATCGATCGCGAGCTCGCTACGGCAAACACATCGTCTGTAGCGTGCATATGAGCCAATATGTTTAAGGCCCGTCCGGTGATTGAAGGACATCATTAAGTCCGGAAATCCGTAAGTCTCTAGCACCTCTCAAAGAAACGAGTTGTGTTTCTTGCCTAAATCTCTATTTCACGCTCGAAGGTAAAAATAGACGTTGGTGGACAAGGCGAGCCGGCGGGAAAGTCAGGAATCACTTCGGATCAGAAAAGGAGCAGCTTTGTGAGTTGTGGGCCATTTCCCATCCCGTGCCGTAGTCGAAATGCCCGATATCCGAAGTGCTTCGAGACTTCTAATATTTTCCGTATTTCGTTTGGCGGACATTCCGTTTTCGTTTTCGCCATTGATATCCCGACATGCTTTGCGACAGTGGCAGATAGGTCGGCTTTGCGTAGTCGTGCGGGAGATTGAAATACAGCGTTGGGCACCTCAAAGTGAGTTCTTGCGCCGGGTGAAATTTAGCAAGGCGGGCAAAGACTATGAGCCGGCAGCGGAGGACCGGGAGTGCTTCCTAAAGGAGGTCCGTAACGATAAGGGAGATGGCGCGAATCTAAGTGGCTGACTATCGGTGATAAAAATGAAGCGATTTTGAGGGAATGAACTTCGAGATTTATTTTTCGGGAGCGGGATTCAGCGGTACGGGCCCAAACTTGGCCATCTGAAGTGAAAAATCAGCGTAAAATCGAGAAATTCGGGTAAACCTTGGGATTCATTTTTTCGAGCGGGAGACATGCAGATTTTTATTTTTTTTGCATACGTTAATTCTTGAAAACGACGGAAAAAAACAACAGAAAAAAATCTGAAGAATGTTTTGCAACGAATTTGTAGTTCACATGCCAAAAATGGACAAATCTGAGCGAGAAAAATAAAAAACGACCTCAAAAGCAACATAGGCTGGATATGCCCCGAGCCCTTCAATTTATCAATTCCAGTAATTATTTTGAGACTTGCCAATGATGTTGTTCATGCTCAAAACAGTTTATTACTATCGCTGACATACACTATGTACCTTTCACTCTTGATTTTGTAGCATTCTGGAACTTTGTGCATCTGCCTTCGTGCATGAGTAAGAAGTGCTTCCCTTGTTGTATAAGGACACCCACATGAACATGTAAACAACTGTCCGCACTTGAGCTCATGGCGACGGCAAGCATCTGGCAAACCAAAGCCCTTGCTACACTTACTGCAGATATTCGTTTTCTCTGCATGAACTGTCATGTAATGCTGGAAGAAGAAGGAAATGACAGTACAAAAATGCTTTAAAAATAATGGTCAGAACCCTCCCTTTGGAGCTTCAACAGAAGGAAGCACTGCATGTAAGGTGCACCAAGGATCTTTGGCATTGAGTTTCAAAACTTTTGATGTCAAAATATACTGACTTACAATCTTAAGCTAGTTCATGAAGGTGATTATCCCCCCCTACACACGCACGCACACACACGGAAGTATAAGTACTGTAAGTGGTTGATAATTAGGCATTTTAGTTAAGCCGATGATAAGGTTTTACGTACAGTCAAACCTCAATATAATCAAAGGCTCCTAAGAGCCAACCCATGAATGAGAAATGCTAACACGCAACGCAATATTTTCACTGACATGGTTTGATATATTTTTTTAAATTAACCGTAAGGATTTTTGACGAATGCAGAACAAAAAAGGAAATCACTTTCATAATGTCCAGTTTGAGGAAAAAAAAGAAGAGTCATGGCGCAAAAAAAAAAAAGGAAAATCATAATGTCCAGAAATCATCAGAAATTAAATTCTAAATCGTGTAATTTAACTGAATTTATAAATCAGCTTAATTGGAAATATTGTATAGGAAGCTTTGATAAGTAGCTTATACAGGGTAGTTATCATAGACCTTTTTTTTTTTTTTTTGTGTTGTGTGTTGTCCTTTTATTTAACTTTTACAATGATGTACAGTTCTCACTTAAATAAATAAAAAATTAAAAAAAAAAATGTCCAGTTTGAGGAAAAAAAAGAGTCATGGGCATGAGACTTTTGAGGAACACATGCTCAATTAGGACTAAATTTTGTTATTCAAAGGTAGATACGCATCAAAACGCATGTCTCCATTAGAAAATCTGTTTAGAACGGATTTTATGTTGCGTTAAAGACTCCAAATGCGAAACATCTTTAAGCTTATTAGTGTTTATATTCGTTTACAACAAATCAGTTTTTTTTTTTTTTTTTTTTTTTTTTTTTGTAACTTTTATTTTTATTTGCTTGCAGGTACAAACATTTTACAACACTTACAGAAAAAAAGTCAATAACAACTTGAACTTAAACTACTACTAATTACAATACATACAATAATACTTACAAAATTTACATTATTACTATCAGGTACATACATAAATTCCTTTACTTACAAGACGTTGGCAAAAATAATCGTAAGTTTATTAAGGCGATCTCTTTTAGGAGCATTTTCAATAGTTAAATAATTAAATAAGAGAATTAGATTCTAGTTTATGTTTTCTATTTTATATTTTGTACTTACTTTATTCACAAAATCTAGGAGAGTGATTGATCTGTTATGGAGTTTATTAGTGTAAATATAATAGCGCATATATAGCAAGGTGTAGTTAAATAATCTTAAAAGAGATTTACTAGCAAATGATGTACTGGGGAATAATCCAAATAAAATTTCTTTCGTAGATGGTTGTAGGTTGGTAACAAATCAGTTATTGTTATCGCTGGATTTACGCTGTTCTTGTTACGAAACGCATTCATAACAGAGTATTACGTCACTAAGTTTACAGCTTTTGGAAGGAGTGAGCGAGTGAGTGACTCATTTGCATATCTGTCTCCGTTACCGATAACCCGTTCATTACGCATGCGCGTATTCACGGGTTAAAAATTATAAACTTACATACATACTTTATTTGATAAAGCAGGTTAAAAATTAAGACAACTAATTCAAGTTGATGTGGACCTGCTAAAAATGATTAAAACCTAACTATACAATAAATAAAAATTTGACAATAATGATCAGAACCTAACTATATACATTAATACTAAAATGGAAAGAAGTGATGAGATTACACATAAAATTTAATAATAAACAAAGCTTTCCAAATCCTTATTGTTGTTCATACAAGTTCCTTTGATAAATGACACTTTCTGTTTTAAGAGCTCTTTTAAATATTTCATCAATGTTCTCACATTCTCGAGCTGTTTTATTTTAACAGTTTCAAATAACAGGACCCCTAAATAAAAGACTATCTCTACCGTCATCATCATTTCCATCAATTTCCCCTTGCGTTGCGATTCCACAATTTTAACATGTGGAGACAACCTACTTAAGGTCGTTCCTTAGTATTGCATTGCGCATCACATACTGCGCATAATTTCTTGCGTCATTAGCGCGCGCACGAGCGTGCGCACAGTCCGGACCAAGAAGGTTTCCTTTGATGTTAAGTTGGCCAAATGAATAAGAGATTCTTTTCTCCTAAACGAGCATGGTGACCCCTATTTTTATTAATGTAATTTACTCGTTATAGGACTAAAAAAAACATATTTTAAGCAGAAAAAAAGTTTAGTGGTAGAACTTGTACTAATTCTGTGTAAATCGCGCGAAACTCTGTATTTGGAGCCAATGAGGAATATGTGGTGATGCCGAAGCGGTCCGATTTCCTTGCAAAATTTGTAAGACCGGGCAATTTGAAATGACTTCCCTGAAAGAATGTTGCATAATCAAATATATAATGTTAAAATTTCAATGGTAATCATAGTTTTCTGCAGGTAATAACAATCCTTTTCTCGACGTTCGAGTTTCGAACATTTTTTGCGCAATTATAAAAAGTCGCTATAAATAACGGGCGTGCAGTGTAAAAACAAGCACGGTGACCCTCTCTTTTTATTGCATTTTTTGAATGTTCTTTAAAGCATGGTTATCAATCGTACCAAGTTTGACATAGTTACCTGCTTAAGCTGTGACATACGTGGGAAAGGTCTTTTCGTGCCCTGTCCGCGCAAACAATGTTTTACTGGACAGTAAAAATGTTTTTCAATAGCACTCTTGCTCTGGCCTCGAACATAAGCACTCCTTTCTTCGTCATTCGTAGCATTGCCATGAGTCTTAACAAGGTGCATTCTGAGGCATGGACGATTGTGAAATACTCTAGAGCATCCTGGTGTTGGACAAGGAATAGAAGCTTCGCTTTCTCGCTGTGTAAGCGTTTCTACCGGAGGGCAAATCTCTTCCACGGCGGTCGCCATGTTTTGAACTGTGATGGCTGCGAGAAGCTGGTGATGAATCGACCCAGATCCCCTAGTCCTTGGCCGCCAATATGGCGGATGGTAAGACCTTTAGCACACCAAAAAGAAGATTGACGATTGAAAAGTTTTCATTCGAAGAAACGAAGGCAAGATACAGACGCCACATAGAAGAACACATTTTCAATCATTCGGTAAGATAATTTTTGTAAAATGATTATATTTGTACCTCCAGAAATCAAGTATTGAAGTTGCTAGCCTCGGGCGCGCACGCGCCCAAAAATTGACAAGTTTTAAACATTATAAAGCTAAATTAGAGCTTTATAATATTAAAATTTAGGTTAAATGAGAATTTTGAGAGATATATATCTAATCTACAGTGCTAACTCACAATCTGACATTGCAGTCCAGATCTATGAAATGTTGGTAATGGCTCCGTCAATTCCATGCCCGCTCGTGGGTTGTGTGTGTGTGTTGGGAGGGGGGGGGGGCTCTCCTGGATACACCACTACTTCATGCTATAAACTCTAATGTTCTTTCACTATGTATTGTTACTTCTTGAACAGGTGCAGCTTGTCATTCCAGATTGTTCTTTTGGTAATGCTCTTCAGTGCTTCCAAGGCATAACACCAACCCAGGATCATTACTGTTTGATTGAACTCCCAGTGTATGCCTTTACAGATGTGGAGTTCATAAAAACATTCATAAAGAATGGTAATGATTGAGAAGCTGGCATAACCATGTTATCAAGTGACTTCTGGACTTTTTCATTTAGATTTACATGGTTTGAAACTAGTGTTCACCCACTTGCCAATGTGTGCATAAATCCTTTTGGGCGAGTACAAATCACACATAACTTGCCTGAAAATTAGTCATTAGTACATTATGCAAGTTACTTGACCGGCTGGTGAGTGGCTGCTCTGAAATTGAAGTTTCCAACCCCCAGATTTACATGTAACTGTTTTTAATGTTGGCTTTTGCATGGTCCAGTGTAGGTTGCCAGGGAAAAGCATGCTGCTAACCAAATATGTCTTTAAAAAAAGCCAAACCAGACATTACAAGAATCAAGCAACTTGTTCCTTTTAAATGATAATGATAAAACCCATGCAGAAAGTAACTGGCGAAAAAAAATCATTTGTGTCAGGTTTAGTCTGTTCACAGACTTTTCCTTTTGAGCCGAGCTCGCGAGCGCGGAGCGCAAGAACGAGCCCGGAGGGCGAGAAAAAAAGGATAATTTTATGCCCATTCTCTTAGAAAATATTTTCTCAATTTTATTGTTAGTTGAATATTCTCCCACAAAAAAATGCTTATGACCAGCTTCAGAGTAACGATTTTGATTCCGCCAGTCCATTTCAAATGAATCATGTGATACATTTGTCTGTACCATGTGACAAGGTTTTTTTGTACCATGTGATCACACTTCCTTTGTTTGAAATCAAACGTGTGACACAAAAAAATGCCATCACATGGTACAGACAAATGTACCACACAATGCATCTGAAATAGACTTGGGGCATTGCGATCATTACTCTGAAGGCTGCCAAAATATTTGTGGGTGTGGACTCACTGTCCTGATTTACTAGGAAGAGTAGTAACATTGAATAATATACAGTACATGTACATGTACATGTAATGCTTTTTTTTATAGGTCAGTTTGTTGCCCTCAGTTGGGAAACCCACATTGATTCAGGCAACTGTGCTGCACTGCTACCAACTGGTATGATAAAAAGTTATAAATGCATGATAGGGAATTTTAACACTGTATATGTTGTGGTTTAAATTTTTCTTTGGTTTAAAAATTTTCAAACCAGTTTGATTTTGATTTTCCTTTGTCTCAGATTCATTATCATAATGTGACACAAAAGAAAACGAAAATTGAACTGGTTTAAAAAATTTTAAACCAAAGAAAAATTTGAACCACAACATATATATATATTTTTGCTCTATTAAAGGCCATATTACACACTGCAATTTTTCATGCAACAAGAGACTTGCTGCAAGGTTGTTGCTGCTGCATGAACTGGAGTGTTACACTGTGCAACGTTCTTCATGCAGCTTGCAACGATTTGGTTATCATGCATGCGCACAGGGGTTTTAAAACCAAAACGTTACAAGACTTGCTGCAAGGGGGTTTTTACACACTGCAATGCTAAAAAAAGTTGCTACAATCATTGCGAAAAGTAAAACCCAATTCTACTTTCTGCAGTGATTGCAGCAGCATACACACTGCAATGGTTCATGCAGCATGTCTTGCAATGGCATTGCGAGACTTGCAACATGAAAAATTGCAGGTGTAACACCCCCTAAAGTGTACAAGGTGATTTGGTGCAGTTTGCAAGTGGTTACTACATGTAGCATTTAAAGGGCAAAAAAAGGAGCGTATATTGCAGTTTTTCAATCTTGCTGCGGGGAAACTTGCAGCCTTCTGAGATGAGGGCGATTGAGAAAGCTTACATAATTTAAACTGTTTGATCGACAGGAGCAAAATAAGGAAGACAAGTGCCAAATAATGAATTACATGCGAGATGAGGCTGCAGTGGTAATTGTGGGCTCAGATTAATGTTGCTTTCTAACATTAACTATTATTTTATTCTAAAATATCATAATATGAGAAAAAAAGCTTCAAACTTGACCATTGTTAGGGGTGGCGAATGGTCTTTTAAACATAATTGGTCTCGCAAAATTTTAGTTCAATTTCACGGTTCTTGCCTTTAGGCAACAAAATAAAGATGGATCAATGTTAAATTAACCCCAAAATAAGTGACACATGCAGATAATGACACATTTGGAGCCTTTTCCCCATTTTTTTGAACAAAACTGTGATATGCGTATGCCCATTTTGCATTAACCCCACTATGTTTTCAGTGGGGAGGAGAATTGAACTCACTGTGTATGGAATTTGTTTACTTTGTTACATTTCTTGTACTTATTAATTTAAATTATTTTGTTATTTAATTTTTAGGAGTGCTCATTCTTTCCCTGGACAAAGACATGTATGAGCAATTGGGTCTCACAGGGAAAGAATCAGCTTTCCAGAAGAAACACAGATTCAGTGAGTATTTTTGAAGGGGCACTATTTCACCGAAATGAAATTTAGCTTAGCTTACGTACTTCCACGTTGTATTGCCAAATGCCAACAAATATACAACTAAGTTGGATAAAAAGATTCTATAGAGCAAAACAAAAGCAGTAGTTTGGAGATAAAGTGCAGGATTGCAAGGATTGAAGTGGATTACAGTTCATGAAATTTGATTTATTGGCAGGCAGTCAGTTATTCTTGTGAAATTTTGACTTTTCTAGCTGTTATTTTGTCAGTTTGGTCATCTTTCTTTTCTTCCATCATTTTTGGTGATGGTTTCTTCCAATTTCAAGGTGTAAACCTAGGGACAACTGTGTTTTTAACTGGTGATTTAAATTTAAATTCTGTTTCCCATAATCTCTTTTCCTGTCAGCCTTCATTCTTTGCTGGCTTCTCATCCTCTGTTACAGTGTACCTTCGGGGGTGTCTCCAGTATAACAGCTCTAGCGTCTTAAGATTACACTTAATATACCTAAACCCAGATATCAAATTAAAGCTTATAGAGCTGGCTATCTAAATATGGAAACTATTTGGTAATAAAATGAATTGTTGAATTTTTTACAACGTCTAAATTCGAACGTCCGAATTAGCTTTAAAACGCTATAACTCAAAGCGATTATTGTATTTTGCTAATTTGATTTGTTCTCGGGTTTCCGGACATGAAGCGCTAATTCAATTGCATTGAAAAGTTACAGAGTATTTTCGAAAAAGGGAGAAAAAAAATTGGAGTGATCGCACGGAAATCGCTCTTGACGAAAAAGTTTTCGGAAATAAGAAATTCGCCGACAGGTTTTTGTTGATTATATGTTAGCCTAGCTTCTGTCCAAATTTGAGGAAAATCGAACAAATTCCCTTTGAGTTGTAGCTTTTTAAAGTGTCCCCTACAAGCGAAAAATTAACTTTAAGAAAACAGCGCTTAAAAAAACATATCGCTTCATAAACAAACTCCGCCCACAAAAGTTATACCGTCATTTCTCCGTCAATTTTCACTATTTTTCGATAATTTTTTTTTTGGTTTAAAGTTTATTCTGAAAACTTTATTTTGACGCCAAAAAAAAAATTTCCATAAATTTTCGATCTGAAGGTACACTGTAATCTAAACCCCTCTCTACAACAGTGGCAAGTAAGCCTAGTGTTTGTTTTGGTGATGTTAGTAAGTCATTTAAATATTTAAATTGATTCAGTTGTAGAAGTTGACCTCGCAACACCTTATTTTGTTCCTGGCAAGAAGCAGTATGAGAGGGTGAGATGGTGCTTAAAAGAAAATCAACAACTATCATTCAAGTTTCTTATGAGCTGGACAAATGAAGGTTAGATTTCAGTCAGGGTTGCCACGGTCAGGGAAAAACAAAAATTTTTCAAGGTCAGGGAATTTTGCAAAAGGTCAGGAAAATCTTAGTTCTTGTCGAAGTCAGTGAAAAGTCAGGGAATTTTTTTTGAATTTTGGTGAAGTCAAATGCCATGCATTCAAAATCCCATGAAAAACGTAAAGAGATCGAAAATGAAGAGAAGAATATTGAAGGTCTGCAAAAGAAGCTGAAGCAAATGTAATAGTGGATGTGGCTTATTTGATAATTCGCCTAATGCAAAGTCAGTAAAAATTGTTTTGAGGTCAGTGAAAAGTCAGGGATTTTTTATGTTCTAATGAGTGGCAACCCTGTCAGTAGCTATGGTGTACATGTTACAGAATAAAATAATATAACAAACGAAAAGATAACTGTTAAAAAACCCTTAAAAATTGCAATAATATTAATAGAGGGTCCCCTATAGCCTTGCTAAAGAATCACAGTAAAACAGTGAGCCTTTCATGTGTCACACTACAATCATGTAAATTGATTGATCATGCACTTGAAAATGAGTGAAGAATTGTCATGCATCAGTCAGTTAACAGCCAACCATGTCCTCAGGGCCTTCCACATGGCTGGCAGGGCAGGCATAGAAATTGAAATACTCCAAACTAGAAAAATCCTGGAGAATTTGGCAACTTGACTATTAAATAATACTAAATTTCTCATTACAGGGCACACATCAATAGACAAACTTAACGCCTATTTCAGCTCTTACAATGTTCAGAAGCTGCGTAATGTGGAAAACGTACAAAGTGCCCCAAGACACCAAAAAGCCCCCATTATCAGCTATGACCGGTCTGGGTTCACAGAAGAAAAGATGACAGCAGAGAATTGTGATGTTTGCAGTTGTATGTCTTTCTTTGAGTGGCTTGGCTGTGTTGCTTGTGGAATTGATTGGTAAGGGAGTAACTTCAGCATTTAACAAGAAGCAACATTTGCGCTAATGTGTTTTGTTTGGCTTAGATTGAAACTACTTTGCGAAGTAGTTTCAATCATGCTCCGAATAAACATGTTTCAATCATGATTTGTGCAGTGCACTGCCTGATGTGAACACTTTCACAGTGAAACAATCATGTTTCATTCGTGATAGGACTAAATATGTTTAGCCCTAGTGTGAACACAGCATAACTCAGTACAATAGTTTTGACATTTCCCCTAAGTTATGTTGTAATAGGGGTGGCTATTGTATGAGCCTTGAGCTCAAGCCTTTTTTTGCGAGCCTCTGGCCTCTTTATGTGAGCCCCAAAAGTTTCCTGTTAAAAATGTGAATGAAAGAAAATAGAAGGATAATGGTAAAGAGCCAGTGGCTCGCAAGAAGAGGTTTGAGGCTTGCAAAAAATGGTTTTGACTCGCAGGCTCGCACATTAGTTACTCTCTGTTGCAAAAGAAGAAGAGAAAAGAGAAAGAGAAAACAAAGGAAATCACTTAGTACTATGAAGGAGGTTTGTACATGTATATGCTGATAAAACACTCTTCCTTTTTTTCAATATTCATGAAAGATATCGCAATGGCTAATTTATGACCTGAAAATTAATTTCTCAGTTCTGAGGCAGCATCAGACAGCTTTGTGTCAACCTTTTCATGTCCTGAACCATCGCAAGACTTAACACAACTGATGACATGCCGCTGGACTGGATTAATAACGACCAATTCCATTGTATCAATGGTAAATGCAGCCAGGTACATTTCAATGGAGTCAGAGCCCTCTTGCGTCCCTAAACCCCCTTCAGTCAGTAGGGGATTAGATCTAACATGATATTTTCTGTTCAAATCAATGCCCCACCCTAGCATCACAAAGGCATTATCATTGGTCATTGCCCTCCCACCCCTAAAAACATCAGAATGCAATTACATGTATCTGCTTGTAAGCGGTTAAATGGGAGGTGATCCCTGATGGTAGGGAAGTCAGCCAGGGAGCCTTAACTATATCAAGTTGATTTACCGTAGATGCTCTTTAAACAGCCACTGTAGTATTAAAGCAACCAGCTCCTTTCAGACCACCTTTATGAAACCTTGTTTACTTTCAGTGTATTAAATCTCCGTAATTAAAGCCCTCGTAAGCTACCACTCCCACCTTTTGGATTTACAAACTGGACTTTTTCTTTGTTTTTAAGCTCTTGTAAGTAAGTGACTACTCATGAGAGAACTTACACATGCTATAAAGTTAAAATTCGCCCATTTTATTACAAAAGTTGGTTGAAAAGCATTCTAATACAAGGAAAAATGTTTCAGTTTGTTGATGCGTCATTGTAGAATCATGGCATTTGTGCTTTTATCAGTAACATTGTACACATAATCTCTTATTTGGCATGTTGCAAACTCCCAATGTGACAAACCTCTGTCTTTTCAGTATTAAGTATTGTTCCACATACACTGTAAGAACGATAGCAAACTTCATTGTTCTGCAGCATTAGCTCTTTCCCACATAGAATATCTTTGATTTCAAGAATAGAGGAGGAGCTGATGGTTAATAATTATAATAATTTCATTATAAAAATAAAAAAAATCCATTTGCGTCAAATAAAGTTTAGGAAATGTTCGTGCTTAACCAATCAGAATAGCAGAAGACAATAGCTAATAATTTTGCTTCTTTGATGAAGTTCCCCAAATACGATTTCTTTTAAAAATTGTATGTTGTGCGATTGGGTCTCAAATTACTTGAAACCTTAAAAAAATTAGACAAAATGCACCTTGAACCTTAACTTTTTAGTGGTTTTTGAGTCTAGGCCAATGAGATCACTAGTTGTAACAATGAAAAATCTTGACATTCCACCGTGTTTGACATTCCATTGCCGTTCAGCGCTATCCTTCTTATGCGGATCATTACTTAAAGTAGTTGCTTTAACAGGAGAGTTCATTCTTTTAAGCCGCCAGCTCTAGTTACAACTACTTTATCTAAACCCTCAAGATGGTTGCTTATGAGAACTTCTACTGTATAATTTATTTTTGTATATTGAACTTAATATCCTTGTTTTTATTTCTTTTGCACAGAAAACTCATAAAATCAAGTGATATTCCCTGGGTTGCAATGACTGTGTGGGGATTTACTGACTGTCCAGTCACATGGAAAAAGAATGAACATGGACATTTCCTTAATGGAGAGAACTTTTATACATTTGTCGTCTTTCCTGATGATAACTACTGGCTGTACATGGCTATGGGCAGCCATGATATCTGCTCATAGCCAGTTAGTTACTGTCTGTTATAATAATTTATGCTGATTTATTATTAGCATTGGCGGACTGAATACAAAATTTTCAGCAGAAGGATTTCTGGGTGTACAGGAGGGATGGCCAGTTTTTAGAGAAATTAACTACTCCAGGGACAGTAAATTTCCAGCTAAAGGGATGATTTGAGACAGACTGGCAAGGAGAGAGGGGTTGAATTAATAATTTATTATTATTATTATTATTGTGACATGCTCCATTTCTCAAAATTAATGCTCCTGCATGGATCTTAGATGGTGAGCACAGAGGTTCTATCCTCTGTGTAGATACATACAAATGAAAGCAATGAATTTGCAGTAGAGCTGTGAGAAGATAGAGGCATGGCAAGGATTTAGGAACAAATTGATTAAGTTTTTAACCAGATATGGGAAGAATAAAGATGCTGTCATGTTGACAAGTCCGTGTGGGATTCACTGTTTCTAAGATAACCAAAAGTTAAATTATGTCCATCATAAAAAGTCCAACAAAAGTTATTGTCACAATCCAAGCCAATTACATTCTGTTATAAATGTAAAATTATTAAGTAACTGTCTTCAGAGAGAAGGTGCTTTCCTTCTTGTTTCAACTGTAATCAAAATGCCTTTTATATAGGGAAGAGTTTTCCTTTCAGAGCTTGTTTTTTACAGTTTTTTCACATAACTTTTACTGCGTGGTGTTGCGAAGTTCATTGGAAAATTGGGTACTAGGCTACGAACTAGCCAATTATGTTGCGAAGTATGGATCATAATTGGACACTTGAAAATGAAGTATGCAACTTTATTCCCACCGAAGTACGTGCTATTTCATTCAGCATTAAACCCTCTGACCACTTGTCCAAGATTTTGTGTCAAGCTTTAATCGGCAGGGACTTTCCTTGAGTAGTCAACATTTCCATCATCTTATACACTGACAGTTATGTACTTTGGCGGAATCAAGTTGCGAACTTTGTTTCCAAGTGTCCAATCACGTTCCTTACTTACCAACGTAATTGGCTAGTTTATAGACTAGTACCCAATTTCCCAACAAACTTTGCAACACCACGCAGTAAAGTAATCTGAAAACAACTGTAACAGTTTAATTATTAATTTAATATTAAGTTATGAACATGCTTTTAAATCTTGTTTGACATATTGTCATGTAACATGAGCTTTTGTTAAAACGGACCTTTGTTATGCTTTTGACAAAAGCGCTTTAAATTTTAATCATTATTATAAACTCTCTCAAATTTGGTTTTCTTGTTTTTTATTTATTAATTAATTTTTATAAATTTAATTTTATGTACAGAATATTGCATTTCACTCAAACGAATAAAGTTTACTTAATAGGTACTGTACACCGGGTATAGATGTTTCACTGCAGTCGATAACTTCATTGTTATTGAATAATAATACAACAACAAAAAATAGAAACATTATGTTCAATGTGATTATTGCTTTTAGCAATATTTTATCCTTACAGTGATTTTACGTAACCCGTGAAATAGATTATGGAGTGATACTCCCTAAATCTTTTGTTTTATCTGTTTTGATATAATAGGCACTATCACTTTTGTTTCACAGGTTTACTGGTTAATTAAGTAAAATCACCCTAAACCATAAAATTAAATAAGTTTGAAAATAACAAAGTACATGTACTACTAACAACTGCAGAACTATGGCAACTCAGTCAGGCAAAGAAAAAGGAAATTAAAAAACAAAACAGTGATACAATGTTTGTTTTAATATAAACTTATATTTTAATACAAACCGTCTTGCTAAATAAAAATATAAAAAAGTTAAAAACAGCAATATAATAAAAAATATAAAAGATTAAAATTACTTTAGATTTCCAAGATTTACCTAGTTTCCAACCTTTTACTGATAAATTAATAAAAAAAATATTATACAATAGTGTTCCTCTCTTTTTGTAAGACATATCACCCCTTTTAATTACATGTACTTTTTAATATCTGCACCAAATTAAAACCCCTTTTAGGGAGTTGAATTTCAAAGATATTTACCAGCAGGTGGAGTGTGGATGTTGTCAGCTATCGGTCATTGCTGGTTTCATCTTCTTGGTAAGTTGGTAACTTTAAAAACTCTATAATGTGCATTTGTGCCATCAAAATATTAAATCATGCAGTTAAAATTATAATAATTTTTGAATATTAAGAAAAATGTTAATTAAAAATTGCATGCTTATCTTAATGTCACGGTCGCTGAGAGTTGTTTGCTGCAGAATTAGTGGTTTTCTTTTCCGTCAGGAAGAAGGAGTTCTTGGACAGTGAGTGCAGATTAGCAAGATATGATGGCAAGGGTACATCAACAAAGCTTTGTGCTCCAAGATTCTTGATTCCTTCTATCACACTTGGTCCTTCAAACTTGACATTACAGGTGATGGGTCTGTTGAGCCGAGGGAAGTGCTTATCTCCACTGCGTAGCTTTGTTTCCATCTTTAAAAAGGAAATTTTGTATAAATAAATAATAAATAAATACTTAAAGAATGAGAGAATTGGAACCGTCTTTAAATTAATGAACAACTACAAATACAAAGAAGCAATGTTTATAATAATCTGGTCATTTGTTGAAGATATTGAACCTACATGTAGTAAAAGACCTCACCTCTCTGGCATGGGTTCAATTCCCTTCAGGGACCCAATTTTTCTTTGTCCCCACATTTGTAACAATTAAATGATCACTTTTAATCTAATCATTTCTTTTTTAGCCTGTGAACAGGCTCCTGGCCTCGGAGGGGCGCTATTTAACGGTGAACAGGCTCCATTCTTCGTATGACCCCGCCGTCTGACTGGAAGCCTGTCCGCAGGCTATTTCTTTTTAAGCTCAAAATACACCATAATTTATCACCTCATACTGCTGTACATCTCCTAATTTCAAATGTTGCAACCCAAGGAAATTCCTCAATAATTTTATTAGACTTTGGTCTTTTAAAACAATAAATTAAATTATAAAATTCATTAATAATTCATAAGGAAAGTACAAAAGAAATGAAAATTTAATGAAGGTTTGTAAACCCCAATACAAATCAACTGAGTTGATGAATTATTAAACAGTAGCATTAACTTTTGATACAGACATCTGCTCAGCTAATTAGTATGCATTAACTTTTCATACAGATCTCTACTCATTGTTTCATTTCATAAGTAGGATAAAATATTCGCGTCCGATCTGTATGGGCATTTACAATGGCTCACCTTCGGCGCGCCATTGTAAAGGCCCATACAGATCTCCCGCTCATATTTTATCTACTACATATTGAAACATTTTTTCACAGTTCCCACCAGGCTTTTGTGATACAAGAAAGTCAAACTTTAACACAATGGTTACTGTTATTGTTGAAGATATAATATTACACTATTATTACACTATTATTGCTAACATTTATACATTATTAATAACTAATATTTAGCAAACCTTAAATTCCACTCTTTCTAGAACAGGCTGTGGGTTGGGGCCAAATGCATTTTCTGTATATTGTTTCCTTTTCTGCTCCTCCAACTTGTTCTCACTGGTGATTTCCTGACTTTGGATTTCCATTGCTCTATCTGCTTTAGATTGGAAAAAGAAATTTAACTGTGGATCAGCTTCAGCATAACAAGTGTCTAACTTAACCCTTTCACCCCCCAGAGTCAATAATGGAGACATGTAATGTAGTTGAAACTTTTGAGTCTGTGAATGAAATCCTATGGTGCGACCATTCGAACCATTTGGCAGTAGTTTTGCATGGTACCATTTTGTTTTTCAATATTTTACAACTTTACATAAAATTTGGGATTTTTCTTGAACTTTGCAGATGTTTAGCACTCTTGGGAGTTAAGGTGGCTTACTACAGTTTTGCGGGACAATAAATTTCCTTACGCGTACAACGTACTGTATGTGTCATGCACGTAATGCCGCGCGAGCAAAAATCATGCGAGCTCTGACCTCGTGCATGCAGTTAGTAGTGTGTGCGCAGATAAGTGAATGGCCATGCACATGCTCAAAATGGAGATCATATATGTATGAAACGTTTTTTGGTCTTGAAATCTAGCTGTACGATGTATGCTCAATTTTTGATATTATTTTTTAATATACATCAACATCGATCTGCAGACAGTTTTTTCAGTAAGACAGATTTTAAAATATTTTTCGAAATTCATATTTTTGATATTTTCATTGATATGTAAAAAACTCTCTTACAGATTTTTGTTTTAACTTGTAAGAACATTCATTTTTATCCAAAGTTTAAATGGTAAGATTTTGAGGTGGGGTTGTGTGGGTGGTATTTGAGTAAAACGTCCTCATAGAATTAGAACCCAGTCTTCTGACAACCACTCGGTTGCTTGTTTTAAGCCACTTCTAACAAGAGGGTGGTAAAATTACAAACACCCATTGTCTTGTACGATGGTTTTGACTTTGCTTGTTCCCACAAATGGTCACCTTATCGAAAGCATCTGGTGACCCCCATAAACTGTAGTAAGCCACATTAATTAAAGGTTTAAGGTTACAGTGTACCTTCGGGGGTGTCTCCAGTTTAACAGCTCTAGCGTCTTAAGATTACACTTAATATACCTAAACCCAGATATCAAATTAAAGCTTATAGAGCTGGCTATCTAAATATGGAAACCATTTGGTAATAAAATGAATTATCGAATTTTTTACGACGTCTAAATTCTCAAAGCGATTATTGTATTTTGCTAATTTGATTTGTTCTCGGGTTTCCGGACACGAAGCGCTAAAAAAACGTGTCAGCGATTTCCCATATTCAATTGCAGTGAAAAGTTACAGAATATTTTGAAAAAGGGAGAAAACAAATTGAAGTGATCGCACGGAAATGGCTCTTGACGAAAAAGTTTTCGGAAATAAGAAATTCACTGACACGTTTTTGTTGATTATATGTTAGCCTAGCTTGTGTCCAAATTTGAGGAAAATCGAACAAATTCCCTTTGAGTTGTAGCTCTTTAAAGTGTCCCCTACAAGCGAAAAATTAACTTTGAGAAATCAGCGCTTAGAAAAACATATTGCTTCATAAACAAACTCCACCCACAAAAGTTATACCAACATTTCTCCGTCAATTTTCACTATTTTTCGATAATTTTTTTTTTGGATGAAAGTTCATTCTGTAAACTTTATTTTGCACCCAAAAAAAAATTTCAATAAATTTTCGATCTGAAGGTACACTGTAACCTTAAGGCAATAATATTGGAAGGAAAGAAATGGTAATGTACATAGAAGGATGTCAATAAGGGCCAGGGGCCAGGGACCAGGGATTTTAGTCCTGGCTACTTTAAAATAGAAAACCAATATTTTATTGTAACATTGACAACACCAGAAACAAATTTTCTCCAGCTACTTTCTTCACTTTCTCGCCTATTTAAAACGTTTATAGTCACAGACCCAACCTTGAAGGGTAGAAATGAAAGCAGTCTGTTCATGAACTCTTGAAAAGGATTTTAGTGCAAGAAGGTGTCACTGACTGATCGCACAATCTGATCATATGTACATGCAATTCAAGATAAGGTGCTGAGCACCTCGGCAAAATCTAACCTCCTTGCAGGTTGGTGATCTTGTTGGTAAAGAAAAAAGAATTCTAAAGAAACGAACAAAGGCATGAATAGTGAAGGCATGCATGCACATGTACAGTATGTAGATGTATTATTTGTATGTTTCTGATATCCAGTGCAATGACCTGGTTTTATAACCTTTTTCTCTCTTTCTTTTTCGGCTGAGAGGATTTCCTTCAAGCTGGTTTAGTCTGAACTGGCTAAATGCTCCCTAAAAACAACAAAAAAATGGTGTTACCAAAACAAAAATTGCCTCACAGTATATAAGTAAAGTAGTAAAGTCGCGCACACGAGCCAGAAGGCTCACAACGGCCGGAGCTTAAACCCGGTTTCTGTAGCATGAAGCGACTAGGAATATTGCTACTCCCCCCTGGATGGGATGCTAGTCCATCGCAGGGTTACCCCCAGCATTTTTTTGTCGCCGGTACCCATTTATACACCTGGGTGGAGAGAGACAGTGTGGAGTAAAGTTTCTTGTCTAAGGAAACAACACGACGGCAGAGACCAGGCTTCGAACCATCGACCTTCAGGTTGAAAGTCCGACGCACTAACCACTAGACCACCGTGGCTCCACGTATAGTATATAAACATAACAGCTTTCATGAAAGCATGACACATTTTGAGTTGTATATTGTATTTTTCAAGCCTTTTACAACTTAACAGCATTTCACTTGAAAGTAACTGCATAGACCATTTTAAATCAATAATTTTATGCCAGTGCCCATAGACCGGCCATTTTTATGGATACGGCAGCCACCTTTGGTTTGCCCCCTGGGTATCCCTTAATGGATATGGTAGCCACTTTTGTTTTGCCCCCTAAACATCCCATATTAACAAAGGAATATATTAATTTCAATGGTCATTATGGGATACCCAGGGGGCAAACCAAAGGTGGCTGCCGTATTCATAAAAATGGCCGGTCTATGGGCACTGGCATAAAATTATTGACTTTTCAGACGACTGGTGCCTAACTTCAGGGTCTGTTCACACTCAATGCCCATAATGCAGTGCTTGAACAAGAAGTGTGATTGCTGCATTGCTCTCTTACCTGACTGTTTTTATTAAGTACAAGTTCCTTGAGTGAAAACATGTCTCTTCCTGACAACTTTACTTCTTCTATAGTCTGACAGTGCAACAGAGTTGAAAGTGTCTGCAAGAAAAGCAGAATGAAACCACTTTTAATCAATGCACTGACAATGCTAGTGAAACATGTAATTAAGTGTTGTGTACATTTGTGTAAGAATCTTTTAAAATAGCAAACGTTTGCTCCTTCGTATACTTACAGGTAGTATAGAGTAAAGTTAATGAGTGTCAGTTTGTGTGATTTTAAAAGCTTAAAGGGATAGTTTCACGGTTCGGCGCTTGTGCACAGATTAAAATGCTTTATTAGCTTTCTTATCACTCACATTTAATGCCATCATACTATAATTAGTCCAAGCAAAGCAAAGGATGACCAAAATTCATAGAAAACTTCAACGGATTACACTGAATAAAACCTTTGACTCAAAGGATTTATTCTATGCTCTGGTGGCTTTCATGGTGCACATGGGTATGTATTTATAACCATCCATTCAATCAGCTGACTGACTGCGACATTTTCATGGGCAAATTTCCCACCAGATCAGAGTTATCTACTCGCTTTCGATTGTTCTAAACAATGAAATTATATGTAATTATTGACTAAGTGGTAGGGCTGGATGGGAAAATATTTGGCTCGAGGTCATAGTGTACAGACCGAGCGCAGCCAGGTCTGTGCGCCATGACCGAGAGTCAAATATTTTCCCATCCGGCCCGACCTACATTGTAACTTAGTCAATAAGTATTTTATCATATGACCAATTTGGATACAAAATTACTTGAAATTTTAACGTGCGAGGCCGTCCGCTTTTGTAGTAGGGCTGTACGCCTTTCTCTGGCCCCGCTCGCGCAAATGCGTACGGCCCTCATACGGGACTTTCATCAATGGTTTTGCAAAGAAAAGGTTCGCACCTGGCCGTACGGGTCATATGATAAAATGGGTTATGTCATAGCTTGCACATGCGCTGAACCGTGAAACCCTCCCTTTAAATATCTTGTCCAGATTTAGTGATAGTGATAGTTTATTGACACCTTCTTACAGCCTGTTGGCTGAATAATACAAGGAGTCTGTCACACTATGTCTAATGTATATAATTGTATAATTTTATACACCAGTATTAAATAATAGATAATTTATGTTAAAATTTTTGTATAATTATATTTGTACATAAACATAGCATTACATAGTATTGTAACAGGGCCACGATCATACGTAGCCTATATTATTACGAGAAAATGGTCTTGACAGCTGTCAAGACCCCAGAGGGCTAGGAAAGAGAGTATTTCACCCAAAAATTCCAAAAGAAGGGATGGGTAGTCTGCCTCAGGCTTGCAACTAACAACCCGTAACTGTGGGTATGTTTTTTGTAAATTAGCTCAGATTTGCTGCATAACAGAAAAAAAAACTGTGAGCGAAAAAGAGACCACTGACTGCTGCTTATACATTGTATGTAAGTTGAATGGTTAATTTATATACTTAAAAATTAATATTGAGGTAAGGAATCCTTCACCTGCAAGATGTATTGTTTATGTGCAGCCTTGATGGAGGATATGAAGATGTATTCTGCATTAGGATAGTAAATAAGGAATACAGTGTTGCCAAGCAAACTGCTTGTTGAACCCTCACAAATGTGAAGCCATGTCCACAGACTGTTTTTCCACAAATGAACAAAGATGTCCTTGAAAAATAAATGTTGAATAAAAGAAATATGAATTACTAATAAAACAGTCATTTGAAATTTGAACTAACTGGTATAAAGTGGGCTGAATAGTCAACAAAATGACTATCATGTGATCACAATTTTTTATCACGTGAGAGTATTTTGTTGACTATGCGACTGGTAAAATTGAACTTGTCGTAACCAAATTTCAACACACACACATGCCTGTTGAATGTTTTTCTTAGATGGCCTGTCTGGAACTGACTCGCTGACAGACATGAAAGACAACAATTTGTTTTTGAAAGGGTACACTGTGAGTTTAAGCCTCAAGTTCAAATTTCAAATGGCATTTTACCACTCTAATGGTTTTGATAGTATGTGACCTACTCACCACCAGTTTCAAAGAAAGTAGGTGGCAACTCAGATAAACATGAAGAACAAGCTGATGAAGTGGATGTCTTGAGTCAACCTCGTTCCCAGGGTCTCTCTTCTTCCCTCCCCTGGAGCGAGAGAGAGAGAGACCCTGGCTCAGGCTGGTCACGTGTCTCGTGGACAATTATAATCCTAAGGAGGGGTAGACAGTATTTGTAACGTTGCCTTGTTTTCTGTAAAGTGGCTAGGCTCGTGCTGTGCGCGACGGTTTTTGTTTCAGCTGTGCCTGTGAAATAAATTATGTTCCATGTTCCATAACCTCTTGTTGAAAATTGGAATCTGTATTGCAAGATATATATAAAAGACGTAAAAAATTCTCTGTGATTTAATATAGCAAGACCCGAAATAAAACAGATAAAACATCCCAGGCTTTTATATCGTCAACCGAATACGGGGATGTTAGAAATCTCTTTGGCCGTAAAAAGTGCTTCAATTTTGCTGTTTATGTTATGCCTGCCGTTTATATCTCAATAAATAGAAGGACAAAAGATCCTGACAACTTATAATTTTCGAACTGAACATAATATGAACAAAATCCTAAATTGAAATAACGAAGGTTCAGTTAAACGATTCAAACGAAAGCGAATAAACAATACGCAAGGATAAAATTGTTGCTCAAAAATTCACAAGTATATAAATGAACAATGTATAGACATCCAAACGACTGGAACTGGTGAACATAGTAACTAAACAACATGCCGCACACACGAAGAATAAAAGCTTTCATTGTCTTCTCTCGATCTTTTTCTGTTATAAAAGTGTACTGTTGATCAGCGTGCAAACATTTGGTCTGTGGCGGCCGCTTCTTTCTTGATTTGCCATCGCCAGAGTACAGACGGCAGCACTTTAATGTGCCTTTCGAATGAAGCTTAAAGATCGCCTGTTAAGCAGTATGTAGCCATAATTCATCCCAGTCCGGAACAATGCTATAAAGAGCGCGAGCTTTGCGGCGTCAAGTAATAAAATTGGATTGCATTCTGCAGCAAGTTCAAAATTAGCTTTACTGCGGTAAATCTTCAAGCGCCGTGACAATTCCTCTGATCCTAAAGCAACTTACATTTTCAGAACCAGACCATGTGGATATGTTTTCGAAGTCTGAGGATGACGGTCACACCGTCGCTTCACATTTTTCGCGAGCCGCCGAACGCTTTTGCATTTGTTTCGCAATGCCCAACTAGAGCAGACAAATTTCACACTTTGCCGCCCCTCCCCCGTGTCCTTTAATTGGAATCTCCCAGATTCTGGGAGACACGTGACCAGCCTGAGCCAGGGTCTCTCTCTCTCTCGCTCCAGGGGGCGGGAAGAAGAGAGACCCTGGGAACGAGGTTGGTCTTGAGTGATATTCCAACAACTGCATACCTCACCTTCCCACCCTCATTCCCTCCCCGATATTAATTACTAGCTACACATCCAGGACGAGCTGATTATTTCATTTAGAAGAAAAAGAATAAAGGAAATTATAAGTAGATATTTCCACCTAACATTTCTTTATTCATTACTGAGTATGAAAATGAAAATAAACTTACTCTGAATCTCCTTAGTTTATTATATTCTTTTTCTAGTTACAAAACAACTGATGATACATAACCAGAAAGTCATAACCAGTTTTCTGTAATAATAATAATAATAATAATAATAATAATAATGATAATAATCATAATAATAATATTATTTTAATGACAAAATGGTAAAAGATGAGGGACCTTACATTAACTCACCAGTTTATAAAGAAAAGTCCAACTTACCAGTTTAAAGTAAAGTCCTAAGCAGGATTCCAACTGGGACTTAAATGTCCAAGGATCTGATGTATTTAACTCTTTCTCAGGCTCTGTAAGTGAAGTACAGGCGGTTGTTTGTTAGAGATAGTTTATTCTATTTCCCAGTTCCTAGATCTAGAGTGAAGGAGCAAAACAAGATCGGCACGACTATAGAAAGAGAACCAGACAATTTCTCCAGTCATGTTATACTTCATTTTCTTTAATTTATACTTGCTTAAATTTATCCAGAATGGGTAAAGGCCTATGTTGAATTTTGACTTTTTTTAATCGCAAATTGTGGCTTTGGAGCCGAGAAAGCACTCTTTTACTAAAGCAATGACAGGTTTATGTAAGTTAAGGAGTTAAGGGGAAAGAAAGCCAATATTAAAGGCCAAAAGATCCTCTACTTTCACAAAAAAGACAAAATAAAGTACAGCACCTACGTATTAAATAACTGATCTTCAGGTCAAAACATTTTCACCCAGAGATGTGGCATGTTTTGGTCTAATCTCTTTTACCTATGCTTTTTTGTGAGTAAAAAAATGTCAACATTTGACATAGGCCATTATGCACACAGCCACTTAATTAATACAAAATTAATATCAAATTATTATTATTAAGCAACTGCCATCTTAGTAGTCATTCTGTATATGCCCCTGAGCTTCTCAGTTAATACATGTACCCTAAGTTAAGACCACAATATTATTATTATTAATTATTATTATTAGAACTTTTTAAAAAGATCTGCAATATATCCTAATGTAAAGTAAATTAAGTTGCTCTGACAAAAAAAAATCTCCAGAATCCACCTTTAATACTTACTTACCAAAACCAACAAGCTTGCACACAGTCCATTTCTTACAATTTGGGTGTGTTTGGTGATCTGAAATGCAGTTATACAGTATAAATTATTTTCTTCTCAAACTACATGTATGGAATGAAGTATTGACCAGATGGTCCCACAATAAGCTGTCAAGTTACAATATGAGTATGTTTCATTTCGGACTACTGTTTACTTCTAAAAAAACCCATTTCCATAACAAAGTGAAGTGCAACTAACAAGCCCTCAACCCAAAGAAAAATTAAGAACCAAAAAAAAGCACTGCTAGGTCAATAGGTTTTTGGATTAAGTCCCCCTTTCCCCCCATTACATTAATTTCCTTTCTCCTCACAGTATTAATTAGCCATACAGTACACGTCATGTACATTGTACATGTATATCTTTGCACCCCATGCATGCTCCACTATAGCCTAGGCATGAAGGCAGTGTGGAATGATGATGATGTTAACTCCTTGGCTTGGAACATTCCCTTGTTTTCCACTGTGCTAGCCTACAATTTTTGTTACAAACATTTTATTAGCCTTGGTATACCACTGTTACTATTGTAAGACCACAACTATCATGACTTGTGGCATTGATGATAGGCAACAGACCAGACTGCCACCAAAATGAGTTGCAAAGCTGTGACATGAAATGTTTACTCACAAAGCCATCCTCTTAGTTGGCATTGACTGTCCCAGAAAAATCCATACCCCTCCCACGGAAGGTTTCTTGGTTTGC
Source organism: Dendrophyllia cribrosa (assembly GCA_024195265.1). Classification (NCBI taxonomy): domain Eukaryota; kingdom Metazoa; phylum Cnidaria; class Anthozoa; order Scleractinia; family Dendrophylliidae; genus Dendrophyllia; species Dendrophyllia cribrosa. Next base: position 26,527,079 of record JAJLRJ010000002.1, read on the forward strand.
ACCCGCAGCCCACCCTTCTGGAAATTCCAATTTTGTTTCATAATGTGAATTTGAATAGGCCTTCAAATTGAAAAACACACAAAAAAGCAAGTAACACACTAAAACACCAACCTCGCAGTCTGGCCAGTACCTAACGCATGCACACAGCCTGCCTGGCTATTGGTGTTTGAGTGTGTCACTTGCCTTTTTGATGTTTTTACTTCAAATTTAGCAGTATGTAGTCTATTGAAACGACCCATAGTTTGCTGCCAGTGCTGTGTACCAAGTGAGATATTGCATTAATTAGACACCTGTATTCAGAGATAAGGGTGAAAATGGTAAAAATTCTTTAAGGGTGAGGGGTAAAAGCAGTGGAATTCCTTTATAGAGGCAAGGATCAGAAACTGTAGAATTTTTTAGGGGTAAAACCTTTTAACTTTAAATGGAGGGGTAAACGCTTTTCTTTAATACAATTTTTTTTTTTTTTTTTTTGGGGGGGGGGGGGGGGGGTTGAGTCTTAAGGGATTAATTAATTTTCAATGAAATTCCTCAGGGGTAAGAAGGAAAGGCTAGGGAAAATACGGCAATTGAAACTTTAGTGCAATGTTGTTATCTCTATAAAATTAGAAGCAGCATAAAAAGGAGAATAAAAAGAACCTGGCTTACAAAGTAAATCCATAAGGGCCACTTGATCAGTCTTAACTTCGCCATGAAAACAGCTCTTCAAAATTCGATCGACGAAAGCTTTCTTCGTTCCCTCAGTGTCCACCAAATCTTCTTTCAAAATCCCTCGTTCAATAAGTCCACGAAGCAGCTCTTCTTTTTTAAATTTGTTGAACAATTTACACAAATCTCGTCGACGTGAATCGTCTGCCGCCATTTTGTTCTGTTGTTGAGCGCGGCAAGACAAATCGAGCGCCAAAACATGAAGAAGCCAATCAAAACAGGTTTCTCTTGATGCAAAATTTATTCGAGGGAGAGGTACTAAAATCAATATTTTTTTTCAAAAAGGAAAATTCAAATAAAAAGAATAGTCATGAAATAAGACAGATCTAAGTAATTATAGTAGAGAAACCTTATATTTAGAAACAGTGCACGTTATCTTGAAGAAGATAAGGCTATAAAGATGCATTTTTGATTTTGGTCCTATCCTATACCCTCTTAGTAAATGTTTGTCATTTCTTACAGACGACCGCTGACAACGTGCCGGTAAGATTAATTTTCAACATGGCGACGGTGACATCCGAGATTTATCGCAATGTTTTGGGGACTGATTTGTCCCAGTGCGTGGAGAATTCAAAGGTCCTGGTGGTTGGAGCAGGTGGTATTGGATGCGAGCTTCTAAAAAATTTGGTTTTGACTGGTTTTAAGGATATCGAAGTGGTGAGAATTGCAGGCAAAAGTTCGATAAATTATCCCACATGACAGCTAACATACCGATCGAGGAAGAAATTAACAAAACGTGCACAAAAACATGTTTTGAAAACTTCTTTCTCGTTTACGGTAATTTCAATTACTTTTTGTTTAAAATGTCATTTACTGTAATTATAACAGTACGGCAAGAGAATCTGTCATAAATCAAAGAAAACCATTCCTATTCAGTTGTGATTTATTTAATGAAAGGAAATTGTAATGTGAGACAATGAAAAAGCTTTCATAGCATGTTGTGGTGTTAAAAGCCAGAATACAACTATTATATAATTTTTTATATAACACTGAAGATGGATGCTGATAACTGACAATAGGTTTGGGTCATGTGAAGGGGTGGAAAGGATTTTCTCATATGGCAGTATGTGGCTAAATCTTATTTCATCGCCATCATCACCATCATCATCACCACATCATCATCATCATCATCATCACAGCCACCATTTTAGCCAAGTTCAGTCTCAGTGATCACCCCTTAATGGAACATCATATTTACTTGAATAAACTCCTTCTGTTGTATTTAAAGGTTAAAAGGTCACATTCTTGAGTTACAGTATGATTGGTGGATTTTTCTATTGGACGTCTTTGTAATAAATAATGATTGACATCAGTGAAAAAACTGTTACAGCAGTGTCAGAAAACCCTGAATGCTAAAAATATTTCTGGAATGTTTATGTCTTCTTGTATGCCATTGGTCATAATCAAAATTTTAGAATAATTTTTTATTGATCATGGTTTTGCAGGTTATACCGTAAATGGGTCTTTTAGTTTTAGAGTTTTCCAGACATAAAAAAAGTACTGTCAGACTGAGTAAAATTTTATTGCAACAGTATTGTTTTTTTTTTTTTCTATTTATTCTGTTAGATTGATCTGGATACCATTGATGTTAGTAACTTAAATCGCCAGTTCTTGTTTCAAAAAAGACATGTTGGAAAGTCCAAAGCTCAGGTATGTTTATAGTGGTATTTGTTTTAATCATTTCTGTTGAAAAATTTTCTTTAAAATATTATACAGTACTGGACTAACAGGGAACACATTATTGGGATGCTAGGGAATGCAAAGCAAAACGTGAAGTGGAATGCTGAAGGAACGCTGAGGGAACGCTAAGGGAACACTAAGGAACCCTTACAGAATGCTAAGAGAACACTAAGGGAATGCTAAAGGAATGTTAGGGGAACGTCAGTGGAACGCAAAGTTGAATGCTAAGGGAACGCATTCTGTTTACTTTATCTGTTAGGTTACTTCTGTCCAGTAATGTAGATGTTCTAAGTAACAGGCTAATTGGAGCATTATACTGTAGGTTTCTCGTGAGAGTGCTCTACGATTCAATCCAGATGCAAACATCAAAGCTCGTCATGATAACGTAATGAGGTATAAAACATCTTATTAAATGTCATAGAAATTAATGTTATTTAATTGAAATAAATAACTGTAACGTAACTTACATATAGAAAGCTTTTTCCTATAAAAGTTGTTCTACATTGTATTTGAAGTGAAAAGAAAAATTTGTGGAAATATACTTTACATGGATTGAATGAAATCATTGACGTATGAACTGTGATGAAAGGAATAAATAAATAAATTAATTCTCTGATATAATGCAACAGTTTTTATTCTATCTTAGATTGTGGCCTATTGTTATTAGCCCTTGGTTTTCAAAGAGTTCATGTGCAAGCAAGATCTAATTACATGTAACTTGTTTAGGCTTTACAAAGTGAGCTTAATGCTATGAGGTCTAGTTGTCCAGCAACAGACTCAATGTTGTCACAATGTAATAATGTTATCCCACAGGTCATGGAAAGCATGGAAAGTAAAAAATTGACATTTTGTTATACAGAATAAATTCGGGGGAAAGGAAAGAAGCAGAAATGTTAAACCTATTAAAAAAACACGGATATAAATTTTGCAAATATCTAGTCAACTTTACATGTACATCATGGAAACTTTGAAAGGTCATAAAACACGTTATTGAAAGTCCTGGAATTTAAGAAACTCAAAAGACTACAAACCCTTTTTACATGCATTTTAAACATTTCTCTTTATACAGCCCAGAATATGGTGTGGACTATTTTAAACAGTTTAATGTGGTCATGAATGCTCTGGACAACAGAGGTGAGTTGGTTTCCATGTTTTGATAATAGCGACCTTCAGATTGGACTACGAGTACGAAATCGAGTACGAGTACGAGTTTTCAAACCAAATTCGTGTGCCTCATATACTTAATTATCACACCAATCTTATCCATAACGTTTATTTACGTGTTAGTCGTAACAGGAAGGAGTTACAGTTCGGTGGATACAATTATCTTGAAATTCCAAAGTCGTACTCGTACTCGATTTTGTACTCGTAGTCAAATCTGAAGGTTGCTACATGTAATAAAGAATATTAAACACTTGTCTTGTAGAAATCTGAATCTGATGAGCTAATGGCAGTCCCAATTTGAGCACTAATAGAAAAGTTACTGGGGCTCAAATACATACCTAATAAAAGCCTGCAAATAATTTTCTTCTCTGAGCAGGTCATATAAACGTTTGTCTGGTCGGACAATTTTATTTTTATTTTATTTTTATATGCATAATTGTTCTGTATACTGTTTTATCATTCGCAATGCTACAAAAAGACTCCTACATTGTACATTGTGTCTAATGTTTGGCACCACGAGACATGTCACACTATTCCCACTTATGTTGCACTGGGTGAAATTTGAGATTTTGTTTCATATTGTTTCTGGTCAATTTGTCAGGCCAGACTAAGCTTTCACCAGTCAAAATGCCAAATTTGCCGGACATTTGTCTGATGACTAGCTGTTATTTGCAGGCTTGTAATAGAAGGCGGGGGGGGGGGGGAATCCCCCTGCCCTAGACATTATTGACAACCCTGATTGCTTTCTCATTTTTTATCTGAAATTATAGCTGCAAGAAACCACGTCAATAGAATGTGTCTGGCAGCTGATGTGCCACTTGTGGAAAGTGGGACTGCTGGATATCTTGGACAGGCAACTGTTATTAAAAAGGTATTTAAAACTTGTTCCTGATAAATAGATACTTCAACAGTTTATGTCAGAAGTATGTGAATGTCTGACAATATATCATGAATGTACTGTACCTCTCACAGTTTCTGTCCACTCCTGTTGGCCTATAACGAATACGTGTACTGTCATGTGTTCTTAGCTTTACATGCGTTTCTAAGCCTATAAAGAATACATGCATTCTCAGGCTGTAAAGAATACATGCATTTTCAGCTTTCCTAGGGCAGCACAGTCTGTACTACTGGGCTGTACATCAATTAACATTGAACTCTTTTTAAACACATTGCCAATAGATGAGCTTAACTGGATATGTGCTTTGTAAATTGGTGAAGCTGTGCTATAACTACTGTACATGACCTTGTAGGTAGCCTTGTGCTTGGAAACCACCAGGTACCATGGCACTGAATCAAAGTAATGATCAGTGGAAAATACTTACCTAACACACAGTCGGAAATTAGACCAGGGAGCAAAATATGCCAAGAACTGTTAGTAGCAATACCTCTTAATAGCTGATCTGTGCAGATCAACAACTACAAAGTAAGGAAGCTTACAATGTGGGGGGCCCCTGCAAAGGTTCATGTGGCACCCAAAGGGTCCTGTACATGAGAGGGAGAATGCTAGCCAGTATTACAGAAAATCTTCATACTCCTGGAACGTTTTTTGGATCCCCCCCCCACCCCTCTGGAAATTCCAATTAATCTTCATACTTTCCTTTATAAACTTTGGCTTTTGAGAATCCCCCCCTTGGGATTTCCAATATCCTTCCATGGGTGAGGGTATGGATATTTTTTGGTACCATACCTTCTGGTATCTGTTATTCATTAGGTCACAATAATTATTTCCTTACTGCTTTCATGGTAACTTTAACAGCTGTACCTGCAATGGTAATGCAAGACAATAGGCATTGGTACAGTATGAACTGCAGACTTTCTTCTCGTCTGTTTTTAAATATTTTTGTTCTGTAGGGGATAACAGAGTGTTATGAGTGTCAGCCCAAACCAACTCAGAAAACATTTCCTGGCTGTACAATCAGAAATACTCCTTCTGAACCTATACACTGTATTGTGTGGGCAAAACATCTTTTTAAGTAAGCCAACATTTACTTTGCATTTCAAGAATATTTTGCCACTTATTTAAGTAAGTTACATTGCAAGCTGCCATTAGAGCAGTTTTCAATTGAGTGTCGTAAAACCAAAACCAAAGTAATTACTCTGACCAATCACAGCAGTCGTAAACAATCCAATAAACCAATCAGAGCTCGAAGCAATTACATGTCGCGGGCGCCAAGCGCGGGAAAACGCGTGCGAGCAAGTCACGATTGGTTTTGGTTTTACTTCTGATTGGTCGAAAAAGTGGCGCGAGATTTTTTAGCCAATCACAAAGCGTAGCAATGCAAAACCAAAGCAATTGTGTAATTACTTTCGACAGTCAATTGAAAACTGCTCTAATAATAATAATAATAATAATAATAATAATGATGATGATGATGGTGATGATACATTTATATAGTGCACTTTCTATGTGATACTCAAATGCATTTTACATGTACATCACTGTTCGGGGAACTTTGCCAGACTGCTAAATAAATGCAGTTTGCAATTTATGTCGAATGTGACACAGGTACCCCCATAACTTAAACAAAGCAGACCACAGACACCGGGGACTGCGTCCCCTACTCTTTGCAAAAAGTGCTATGGGATCCTTAAAGTCCCCCACAAAAGGACAACTGACCAATGTAGGAGACAAGGCCAACGGCTTAACATCACCGCCCAATTAGCAGACTGGGAACATATATAATTAACCTCATTTAATTGTTGGCATTTTTTTACTTACAAAAGATCCTGTACATGTATTTTCATAGTAAAAGACGAAATACATTTTGGCTGTTAAGCATCCTTGTGTATATTGTTTTTGGAGATATGGGATGTTTTGGTCTGATTAGATCTCTGTCACTTTAACTTAAACATTAAAGCATCGTTATTTCCCAGGGCTCGACACTAACTTTTTGGTGTACTGGACATATGCAAATAATTCTCAATTAATCTGAAATGTGAAGTCAGATTTTAAAATGGCCTGTTTTCCCAAACTTTTACAGGCCAAAGTGTGATTTTCACTGGCCAATGTCCAGTTGACCACTGTTAGTGTCGAGCCCTGTTTCCACTACAGAATACCTTTTTTGGGCTAAAATACCCCGACGATTTGTGAGTGAAAAGTGCCAGCAATCAACATCAGGCAGTTTATACCCTAGCTCTTGCATTATGACATCCCTTATTTAAAATTTTGATTAACCCTTGACACACTTGGCATAAAAAATATACTTTAATTGCAGCCAACTGTTTGGTGAGGCTGATGCTGATGAAGAGGTGTCACCTGACACAGAGGACCCTGAGGCAGTGGGAGAGGCTGGCGAGAAGGCAGTCCAGAGTAAAGAGAAAGAAAATGTGGCTGGAGGCATTGAGAGGGCATCAACAAGAACGTGGGCAGAAGAGATAGGATATGACCCAGTTAGATTATTTAACAAGGTGAGTTCTCTGTTAGTAAAGGTATTACAGTCGAATCGCTCACAAGTGCAGAGGTGTGGACTGTAGTGTAGTAGTTAGCATGTTGGACTTCGTATCTCACAAGTTACCACCCTGTGGATGAGGAAGTTTATGGAAATTCCCTGGTGAAAAATCCTTCAGGATCTCTTTAATCATTTTGCAAGTTCTCCAAAGAAATAGCAAAGATCTTTCAAGATCCTTTAAGTTATTTCAAGATCAATAATGGTTTTATGAGAACCTTACAAAAAATTAATATTGATTAAGATCCTTTGCAAAAATATTTGCAATACCCTCTGAAAATTCTTGAATTTCTTGATGAAAAGTTTCAAAGATCCTTGCAAGAATTTTTAATAATGCTGTATCTAGAATACGTGGGAAGTTTTCTTTACAGGATCCAAATGTTGTGTAAATTAGCAAAATGTTTGAGTTATGTCCTTATTTTTTTCTTAAGTTGTTCAATGAAGATGTAAAGTACCTTTTATCCATGGACAAGTTATGGAGAAAGAGAAAACCTCCTGTACCTCTAAACTGGGAAGGTATTCAAACAGGTGAGGTCTTCAACAAAACAACTGCAATCATAGACGGCCTTTTTGTCAAACACCACCTATGAGCTCCTCCAAACCCTTCCAATTCAACATCAGCGATTGGATAACTTCAAGCGATTCCTGCCCGTTATCCGCCTTTAAGGTGACAATCTATAAATGCCGTTGTAGGCCTTCCTATTGATGTCTTTCCAAAACAACTTTCAGTAACGATGCTAAAATTAGGTATAGTTAATGAACAATGCCTTTTTAACTGAATGTGATGTAAAAAAAAAAGATTCAATTTTGGCCATGTTTTACATAAAAGTCAAATTTAAATTTAAGTTAAGTTGGCCACGGTAAAGAAAGAACATCAGCTGGTGAATCTCTTAACAGTGGCCGATTTTATACCTTATAAACTCAGGTAATAAAATTTAACCAAATTCAAGAGGTAGCATCACAGTTTCTTTAGAAACATGTAAACCGCTTTATTAAATTTAATTCCTGCCAAGATAATGTTCTTGGGTTTTTGTTAAGTATATTATAGCTAAAATAAATGGTACTGTGATGGCTAAAAACAATTTGAACTTTGACAAAAACATAGATTATTAGACACTTGAACTAACTACATGTAATCTTGTATTTTTCTGGGGTAAAGAAAAATATTATTTTGTATTTATACATTTATATGGATTTGTCATTCTAAATTCATTTTGCAGAATGTAATAATGAAGAAAAAGAATCAGATAATGGCTTACAAGACCAAAGAGTGTGGAGCCCAGAAGAGTGTGCTAGCATATTTAGGCTAAGGTTTGTTATGATTCTTTACTTTATCTAAATATTATAAGCCAGTTGTTTTGCAATCACTTTGAGTGCATGAATTCAAAACAAGCCCACAAAATGTCTTTTGAATGAATATAGGCCAATGGCTTCTATTCATAATTTTTTTATGGTAACTTTTACTATACATTTTTATTATTTCAGTGTGGATACTTTAAAGCAACAGTTACTTTCAAGAGGAGAAGACCTTGTTTGGGATAAGGTCAGTGCTTAATGGTGCTGAAAACGTTTCTAACCGAGGCATTTATTACAAATTCATTTATACCTTTGAAGAGGTATTTATTAGGAGGCGAACAGTGGGAAAGGGTCATTTTAAATAAACCTTATGTAAAATTGGGTATGATATCACATACATTGTATTATGATTTATGTAAACCTTCATTGTGGTCGCCTGGGTCACATAGACTTTTAAATTCTCCTAAGTTCCCTTTTGTGTTCGCATCAGGTTATAAAATCATATTATGTACAGTACAAGATTTCTTATTTCCTAAATTAAAACATGATTTTGTGCTTTTGTTAAAATACATAGGATGATCAAGCATCAATGGACTTTGTAACAAGTGCGGCAAACATCAGGGCACACATATTTAGTATTCCTATAAGGAGTCGCTTTGATGTAAAAGGTTTGAAAAAAAAAAAAACATTTTTAATTATTGGCTAAATGGCAAATTTGTTTCCCAGGTTATCACATTTTTAAGAGCTACATGTATTTGAGTGCTTATTTATTCCAAATTGCACTAGGGAATTGTTTGTTTACTTGTTGTCGAAATTATATAGTTTCTATTGTTATACTTGATAAGGACTGCAATATATTCAGAAATCCTTTGACAATATTCAGAATTGTTCAATGATCTTCGGAAAATGTTTTGAGATTTTCCATTGTGTAGGCGATCTTGTATATAAATGTAGTACAGTGGAACCTCGTTAATACGGTCACCAACGGGCCATGAAAATTTGGTCGTAGTAACGGGGTGGCCGCATTAACGGGGTTTCATATAAGAAAATGTATGGGTGCGCGTTTCGCCTGGACAAAAAAAAAAGTGACCGTAATAACGAGGTGACCGTATTAACGAGGTGACCGTAAGGCGGGGTTCCACTGAATCACCTATTTCATGTCATCCCCCATTTCCTTGCCAGTATTTGATGAAATATATGATTTTCTTTTTTTTAAAGCCATGGCAGGGAATATTATTCCAGCAATTGCCACAACAAATGCAATAATTTCTGGGGTAATTGTGATGCAGGCTCTTAACATACTGAATGGAAAGCTGGACAAATGTAAAACGGTTAGTTGATTTAACAAAATAGCATCCAAGAAAAATACACTGTAAAGGCAAATTTAATAAGTAAGCTGTGTAACATTTTCAACTCAATGTTAAATACTCATAGCTTTGGGTGGCTAAATGGCTGATACAAGAAAGAAGTAAAGTATACAAATGTACATGTAAGCTTACAAAATATGATTGCATCTATTTTTTAAGAAATAATAGAGGTTAAGCATCCCACTTATGGCAAAAGGCAAATGGCAAGCATCGCGTATACTGCAAATGGGTAACACAAGATTGTTGTCTGCCATTTGCCGTCATATAGTATATGAAAGCAGGTCTTGTTGCGTAGAAAATGGTAGCTGCTGTAACCATCACTGCCATTTGTGGGTAAAAATATTACGAGAGGCTTTAATGTAATATTGTTTTTGGTAAGAAGTTATATTTCATTTTGTAGGCTTTATTTGATAAGAGAAATAGAAAATGGCTGATTTTATGTGACCAGATACTGGAAAATATTGGTTAACCGTCCTGGGTGTATGCAATGTCATAAGGGTTGTTTGGCTGGCAAGCAACACATACTGTGATAAAGAAACATTGTTTCAGTTTGTAATAATTTAGTGTAAATTTTTGTAAAAAATGACTGTTTATCCTGGGTGGGGGGACTCCCGTATAAAAATGACGGGGGTGCTTGTCGTACTTTTTAGGGGTCAAAATTTGTAGATTAGTACCGCTTGGGGTACGAAAATAAAAAATGACCACTGTTAGAATTATCGCGGTACATGTACCTTTTAGGGCATTGAGCCAAAAACATATGACAGAAATATGACGTGTTTTGTTTTGAATTGGTACCTCCTAAGGGGTAAAACTTCTTTTGAGCCACACCCATCAAACGAGATTCTGGTACCCTTTTAATAGGGTGTTTTTCGAAAATTTCCGACAAGCACCCCCCGTCATTGGTTTATGGGAGTCCCCCTCCCGGGCTGTTTACCAGCCATTTATGGTACCCTGATGTAAACACTAAAAGAAATTTGAGAGTGTAAGTTTAAATTCCCTCTTAAGTTTGAATTAGGCCATGTACTCTAGTCTTGTGTGCCATTTTCTATTTTTTAAATATATTTATAGAATCTTGCATATAATAAAATGTCTTATTGTTTTGATTTTTTAACATTGTACTTGCAGATCTATCTTAACCGCCAGCCTAACCCTCGAAAGAGACTACTGGTTCCTTGCATGTTAGTTCCTCCAAATCCAAAGTGTTATGTTTGTGCTGCAAAACCAGAGGTGAGGAAATATGGAGGCAATCCTTAGCCTTTTCACTTGAGAAAGAAAAAATGTGAAAAATGTGATATCCACGCAAAAGTAGAGCTTGCACTTGAGCAGTCACACTTAAAAACTTTGTCCCAAGAATTAAATGTTAGATGCCCATTACCCAACTCGGTTGTATTTACTTGCTTGGATTTAAAATACAAGAAAGTGGGTTTGGAATACCGCCATTCAGATGCTCACTGAAGGCTGTAAAGCCATTGCAGGTTTGTTGGTGTAATGTTTGTTATGCTCGTGATTCTTCAGTAGCTTGGTCATGTAAATTGAGTTAGTGGACTGACCTTAAAATGAAAAAGATCAGAAATAGTTCAATAGCGTTTGAAAAATTTTTGAATTAATATTTTCTCAATTTTTTTTTCCTTCTAGGTGACTGTTTTCTTGAACACGAAAACTCTTACAATCAAGACTTTAGAAGACAAGGTAAGTTTATCTTCCAGAGTCCTCCCCATCGCTGTCCTTATTATTATTTCCCATGCGAAACATGTCAAAAGTGTCATCTTTTAACTTTTGTACTTGTTTGGTTTGTGTAGTCTAATGCAGTATTTACATCACACAGTTTTATTTCAAACACTGCATCGTTTTAAATACAGTTACCCCTTCCTTTTACACGGTGCCAGTCGAGAATGTTACCGAACCTGCCGTTTTTTATGTAGTGCTGCACATAAGAACTACGGCAAACTTCATTGGTCTCGACATTGGCTCTTTCCTACATAGAATATCTTTGGTTTCAATAATTTGGAGGAGCTGATGGTTCATAATTATATGCCATTATAAAAATAAAGAAAATCCATTTGCGTCAAATAAATTTAAGGAAATGTTCGTGCTTAACCAATCAGAATAGCAGAAGACAATAGCTAATAATTTTGCTTCTGTGATGAAGTTCCTCAAGTACAATATCATTTAAAACTTACATATTGTGCGATTGGGTCTTAGATTGCTTGAAACCTTAAAAAAAATTAGACAAAATGCACCCTGAACCCTAACCTTTTAGCGGTTTTTGAGTCTAGGCCAATGAGATCACTAGTTGTAACAATGAAAAAAGTTGACATTCCATCGTGCATGGCCGTTGGCGCTTTCCTTCTTATGTGGATCATTACTTAATACATCAAAACCACTCCATCTCTAGTCTTTAAGATGAAAGGCCATCATAAACATTCGCTCTGGTGAAGGGCTAGCACTCCAAACGTCAGCTTTTGAATCTCTTTACAGTGGCTTATTTACCTTATCGACTCAGTTGATAACGCCCAGTATTCATCATAAACAATGTGGTAGAGCGGTTTTCAATTGAGTGTCGTAAAACTAAAACCAAAGTAATCACTCTGACCAATCACAGAACTCGCAGACAATCCGATGAACCAATCCGAACTCGAAGTAAATACATGCAGCCGGCGCCAAGCGTGGGAAAATGCGTGCGAGCAAGTCACGATTAGTTTTGGTTTTACTTCTGATTGGTTGAGAAAATGGCGCGAAATTTTTCAGCCAATCACAAAGCATAGCAATGCAAAACCAAAGCAATTTACGAAATTACTTTCGACACAATTGAAAACTGCTCTATTAATTTTGTTTTATATGTGTGTAGATACTAAAGGAAAGATTTGGAATGGTGGCACCTGATGTTGAAATAGAGGATGGTAAAGGTTAGTTTTCTCATTCTTGTTATAATACCTTTACAGAGTTTTGATTGGTTCACCTTAAAGGCCGACCTTCACCCAAAAGATGTTGCAGTCGTTTGTTTTTATTTTGAAATGCCCCATTGTTCATACGTTCATTGTTCATTGTTCATTCATTGTACATTGTTCATTGGTTGCACGCATTCAAGCGTGAATTTCAGCACAGAAAGTGATAACGGCGCGCACAGCGTTTTGGGTGAAGGTGGGCCTTTAAGCCTGTGAACAAGCCACACAGTTAGAGGTTAGAGCGGAAAAAAAAGCCGGCGACTTCCCCTTTTCCCAGTTTCTGTCCCCTCGTTGCTCCGCTCGCAGCCTTGCTTTTCGGCCCATCCCCAACCTGGTCGGAGAGGCTCGGCACTTGAAGGAACAGATGAGAGGGCCCTACAGGCATTCTGACACCTTATCGAGAATTACATAATATAAAGTCAACGCTAATGTTTTTTTGTTATGATTAAAAAATATATCGTTAATCAATTTTTTTAAGTGTTCAAAGGATAGCCTAAAATCGTCACACAGAATCGCACCTGTCAATCTGCTCACCCTAACTGGCTTGACCGTTAACCGAAAGCGGGTTAGCCAATCCGTATTTTACGTTGTACAATATTCTCAATAAGGTGTCACCTTATTTTTCACCCCTTCTTTCATTTCGTAAGCATATTGTGTTGATAGACTGTCTATAGGTCATGACAGCTTTCTGGGTGCATCTACTAAACCAATCTGTTTTTATTCTCAGGCAGTATATTAATATCCAGTGAAGAAGGAGAAACAGAAGGTAAGTGATGCACTGTGCAGTGGCTTGCCCTCTGTCAACATGTGGCTAATTCAATTGTAAACGTCCAAACAAACTATTTATTCTTCTCTTTACAGAAAATTTACCAAAGACACTAAGCGAATTCCACGTTGGAAACAGCGCAAGGTTGAAAGCTGACGATTTTCTTCAAAACTATCAGCTTGTTCTCAACATTAAACACAAGTAAGGAGACGAATAAGAATAGCAGAAGTCCTTTTATAACTTCATCTGCCCATCTATGCATGGGTTAACTGTGGTAACATGCCACAGGGAGGGTAGTCTCATGCACAGCTGTGACTTTGGTGAGGACTGTTACGTGACGACCGTTGCTTGACGACCGTTACGTGACGACCGTTGCATGACGACCATCGCGTTTCTCCTCCCAATTATCGGCACTTCGCGTGTCCCCCTCGAGTTTTTAGGGAAAACCCCCCGACTGTTTTGCGGTCAACCAAACTGCTAACAGTAATCTATTTGTTGCAGAGAAGATTTAGAAAACGATTCAGAATTTGAAGTGGAAGGAGATGTACCCGCCCCCAGACCTCTGACTCCTGAACCCGGTCCATCAACACAACCAGAGGAAAAAGAGGGAAAAATCGAGACAGGTAAGATACTAGGACATAATGTACAGATTAAGCAAAGGTAAGGCGACAGTTGGGGGAATAATCTGGACAGGACTTTATTCAATTTCTGCTGCCGTCCTTATCATACACGACGGCATTTTCAGATTTTCACGTTGCGATCGCAACGCGACAACTTAATAATAATAATAATAATAATAATAATAATAATAATAATAATAACATAGCTAGCAGAGCCGCGCAATCAAATTCAGTATACGTAAGCGTGCTCAAAATCCCGATAGTGCACGCTGATAGCGTGAGCAAATCGCTTCGCCAGAATTCGCGTCGGATTTGATGCACAATTCCACCGGCTATGTTATAAAACAATTGGTTCATGCTTTTAGCTGTGCACTATCGAGTTATGGAGCACGTGGGAAGTTTGGAGAGCACTCTTACGCTTCTTTCGTGCTCTCCAAACTTCCCACGTGCTCCATAACTCGATAGTGCACGCTAAAGCATGAACCAATTGTTAATAATAACTTTATTCAGGTGTCAAATGTACAAATAGCAGTAATAAAACCACTAAGTAAGGACACAACAAAATAATTTAAATAAACTAATAAATCGCTAAATATTAATCTAAGAATAATGTACATATAAAATATGTACAGATTCTAAACACACACTCACAAATTCAATCTATATATTAAATTATATATATATATATATATATATATATATATATATATATATATATAATTAATTAAATAAATAAAACTTGTGGTCAGCTGAATCAGGTCACTTTCTACGGTTAATACTCGTTTCCATCTCTCAAAGTGACGCTGGACACCTTATGAGGCTTATATAGCGTAGAATTCTAGTATTCGTACACAAGAACAGAACCCCGTTTATTAGGCAGAGAACTGAGAGAATACAGCTCCGGTTAAGCAAAGAATAGAGTTTTGGAGTTTAGCACTGATCTACAGAGGTTGGGAACGGTTAGCTTTCATTTATTTTTATGGTCAACTCTATAAATGTGTTAATAATTACAGCTCTAGGGAGCTATTCCTCGTTTGTGTAGTGGATATGGATGTCAATTATGAAGCTAACGCGTCGGGTTCGAGGTGTATATTAATCTGATTTTCTCCTTCTTTTACTCTGAAGTGTGAAATAGGTTTTAATTTCATCTAATTTTAAGTGAAAGAGAACAGTCAGTTTGAGAGATGAAAACGAGTGTTGACCATTGTGCGCGCGTCGATGTTGGATCTTCGTAAACAAACAAACGTACCAAAGCAATTGCGAAATTACTTTCGACACTCAATTGAAAACTAATTTATCACCTCACGATGGTGCGGAATTTATTAATAGCTTTATCACCAGACCTCTAATCATATAAGGCTAAATGCTCACAGGCTACTTCAGAATTATCTGTTTATGGGTCCCCGAGGATAATCCCTGCCGAGTTTGACTAATATCTCCGTTTATGTATTAGGTGAGAATGACGAAATCATGGTCGTGGATGAACCCGCTTCGTCTCGGAAGAGAAAAGTAGAAGAAACGCAATTGGAAGCGGAAGAACAGCAAGATATGAAGAGTGTGAAACGGGCAAGAGTATCAAATGCTGCCGCAGAAGATGGCGGCGAAGACGATATTATCGTGCTATGAAAGTATAGACTCAGAACGGTTTCTTTTTAAAACGATCAAAAAGGAACTGGTGAAAACCGTGGACTTCTTTTGAAAACGTCGTTTTTTCATCAAGAGACACTCATAACGAAGATGGCGCAACTAAACGGAGTGAGGCCCCGCTCTGGTTACTGCCCATAGATTGTAAGCAGAGATTGTGGTTTATCGTAAACAGTCTACTGTAGAAATCAGTTACCAGTGTTCTCCTAAGCCCTTTCAAGCCAGGCGGGCCCCCTGGCTCGATTTTCGAAAAATTGAAAGCCCCCAGGCTTAAAAAAGATACCACCATACTTGAAGATATTTCGGACTTCAGCAAAAGGCCATACTCATACGACCATTTGATGCAAGTCAGAATACCCCCTGGCGTTCCCAAAATCCTGGGGAGAACCCTGGTTACGGATCCAGACTCCATGTAAGGGGTGCATGCTGGAGGGAATAAGGGGGGCGGGACTCGGAGTGAATGATTACAGCACTTTTAACTATTATTGGTCCTGGCTGCGTGGGATGTTTTAAAACCACAGTAGTACCTTTCCCTAGCTTTTGTCTGCAAATGTAGACTTGCGTACCCTGGGTACCAGAGTTTCTCTCGCGGCACGCTTTCGTGAGAAGTCGGGGCTGACCGAAGGCCGACCGACCTGCCGGAGGCCGGCAACGAGCGGCATAGCCGCGAGAGAAAATATAAGATACATGAGAGACGTATAATATGAGGGGTGTTTCTTGGTGTTGCGGAAGCCATTGTTGTTTAGCTTTTGTGTTGTGGTGTGGGTATTGCTCAGTGTCTTTTGAATCTTTTGTTTTACGTCATTTGGTGATCACACCATCCGCAACACCAAGAAACTACCAATACGAGAAAGATGAGAGTGCGAGAAAAGCCTCTGGTACCCAGGGCATTGAGTGTCGTAAAACCAAAACCAAAGTTATTACTCTGACCAATCACATAACTCACAGACAAACCAATGAACCATTCAGAACAAGAAGCAAATACATGTTGCCGGCGCCAAGCGCGGGAAAACGCGTGCGAGTAGGTCACGATTGGTTTTGGTTTTACTTCTGATTGGTTGATAAAGTGGCGCGAGATTTTTCAGCCAATCACAAGGCGTGGCAATGCAAAAGCAAAGCAATCGCTAAATTACTTTGGACACTCAATTGACGATATTCGTATTCTCGGTATTGAACTGGAACTAGCTTGCAATCGAGGCTAATGCGGGGGAATATCGTTAAAAATATTTGCATGTGAAAAGATTCCCCCGCATGAGCCTCGACTACAAGCTAGTTCCAGTTCAATAGCGAGAATACGAATATCGTCTATTGAAAACCGCTTTATCCCGTATTCATTTTGGTCATGTACAATGTATAAGCTTCATTAGGTACCACTGTGCTATTATATGTCACGAGATTTTACATTTTAGGTTGTAGCATTTTCGCAGTTGCAACCTCAGGACCGTTGACGACATTGATAAAGCGTTCATGTTAAGTTGATGTTGATATTTATACAAAGCATTGTGTTCATGTTTCCTTCTGTTAAGATTTCTATAAATCAGTGCTCGCCATAATGGCGAGATCTATATTGAAGACATTAAAGCCTTGAAGTAATTTGTGGTTACAGTAGGTTAGCCTGCGTAGCTAGCGGTTTTTTTGTTGGCGCGCGCGATAATTCGCGAGCGGCGAAGCCGCGAGTTTCGAGTTTCGAGCGGTGCCGCTCGAAACTCGAAACTCGAAACTCGCGGCTTCGCCGCTCTCGCGAATTATCGCGCGCGCCAACAAAAAAACCGCCAGCTACGCAGGCTAACAGTAGGTTAGCCTGCCTCATTCCCAGGCCCTTTGGTTTTATTGAAAAAGCGCGAAAATAAACACTCCTGTCTTATCACTCCACGCGCACTGTGCTTGGCCAACGAGCTGGCGTGAATACCGGCTTCTTACTTTTTTTCTCTACTCTCGTATATTCCAACCTAGTGTTTCTTCTGGCCCTTCCGAAGCAACGCGGCCTAACAAAGCCTAACAAAGCAGAGCTTGCGATCTATCTTCGTTTGCACTTACGTCATATCAAAATTCAGAAGCATTAATAAACAGATTTCGATTCCAAAATGTTTGTGGAATTGTGGAGAGTTGAAAACTACACGTCTGGGCCAAATTTTGAAGCGCAGGAGCATTCCGTTCAAGAGTTATAGGCGAACGCGAGTATTAGACATTTTTAGTAAAAATGTATGAAGCGGCCATCTTTGTGTCCCACTTAGGGACACAAACATGGCGGTCAAAACTTCTTAATCTGCATGAAAAATCTCATTACAAAAGATTGGATTTACTATAAGTTACATTAAATGGGCATATAAGCATCTATAATGCAAAAATAACTTTCAACTGGTTCAATTTTTTTGTATATTTTCACTGCTTATCTGAAATAGCGTGACGAATTGCATGATGACATTTAAAACCTTTACATATCGGAAGCAAAACATTGCTAAAACATAAATACCATGTTAGAAACAGCTTTGTAGGATTATAGTTTATATATTTGAATTTTTATGACGTCATGTGCAAACCAAGAATTCATCAACTTTCGGGTCTTTTTACTGACCTACAAGTAAATGGCGGTAAACTCGTCCAATGTATTGCGACAGTTTGAAATACCGACTGCTTTTGATGGAAAATGTTAAATTTGAGCACTAAAAATCTGTAGGTTAGAGTGCATTTTACAGCGCAACTCTGCTCGCTTGAGTATACTCGATTAGCCTGTTCCAGGCGTTAAGTTTGTGGTGAGGCCTATAGCGCCGCGCGCCGCTTTTCGCTGTTCCCCACAATCTAAACGCCTAGAACAGGCTAATACTCGATTGGAAAGAATTGCGGTCTGCGGACATTCGAGTATAAAATGATTTATTGTATCTATTTTCCCTTTACATAACCCACATGTTTGCGCCAAATGTTTGCTGTTCCCAAGTTTTTTACAATTTGTAATAATCGCTTAGCGCGTTGCCAGAGTTTAAGAGACCGCACACGCATTATATTGCAGATCTTCTGATCATTTTGTAAGAAATCAGGTCCGCAATGCGTATACATTTGACCTCTATAGACCTGGCCATCACTCACGAATCGGCACTCTGATTTTTATAAACCACTTTTATAGTGTCAAGTAATTGGTTTGAATGTTCGATATGCTATTAGTGGTGAACGTACTAAACTTCTTAGTTATGTCAGCTATTAGAGTGAAGCTGTAAGTCCGTGCTTTTATTTGTAGGTCAAATCTGATAACGCTTCTGCCGGTGTGTTTCTATAGTAATAGCACTTCTAAAAACTTGATCAGCCTGGAGTATGGGAGGAAAGAGCAAACTAGTGAAACGAAAATATATAACTATATGAAAACTGAAAACAGAGCTGACCAAACCTGCTAGCAGTTAATGATTGAGAAGTATATTTCTTTGGTAGCACAGTTACAGATGATAACTGCTCACGAAGCTGGTTTTAACATTTCATAAAGACAAATATCGTAGAAGGAATAGCTATTGAATTTTAAAGTTTTGCTTGTGACCATTACCGTGATTAATAAGCTTGTCAAACCAGTGAGATCATGAATGAAGGCTGAATAGTTTGGTTGAACGACTCATCTTTATTTACAGATGTTCCATGTTCCATGCTGATTTATTTCATAAACAACAACTTCGAATCAGAAATGCAGCTTTTGATTTATTAACCTTTACCGAACCCATTTTCTCTAAAATGAAAACTGAGACCTTCCGTGATGTATAAATGTGGTTCAAAACTTCGTTCAATACTTCACTGTGGTACTGTTTATTTTGCTGTGCAAGGCGGCTCGAACTTTTTAAGTCTGGCATTCAAATAAAAGCTATCGAAGAACACTTTTAAAAATTCTTGTGAACTGTTTATCAATGCTGTGTGCAATCGTTCCTACAATCTTGGACATTTCAAATGAAAAATTAATACCACCCCTCCCCCCAATTCAGTGATGGGAAAAATGGCGCGTTTTGGTTTTCGCGCGAATCCATCACTGAATCGGGGGGAGGGGAGGTGTTATTTCTCTTTTTATTCCGTCCGAGATTGTAGCTTTGGGGTTTTGGCGATGAAAAATGTGAACATTGAAGTAAAAGCTCTGGCTACAGTTACAGTACCTTCCTGCGGTACTGTTTATTGCGCGGTTCTTGCTCCGAGAGTCTGTGAGTGTCACCGCTATAGATGTAACCATCGCTCGATTGTATCATTAAAACTTATAACTCTTTAAAGGGACATATCGTGTTTTCATGATTATGGCCAGGAGCTTTATTGCCTCGAAATATGAAGAAAAAATCCCCAAAAGTGACGAAAGCAAGGAAATATTAACTACAGAGACAAAATTACGGCTAAAAATCTCAAAATTCCACAAGAATGGCAGTTTTGATTTCCTGATCGCCTGTCACGAAATCAAATTTGATGAACTGTAATCCACTTCCATCCTTGCAATCCTGCACTTTATCTCCAAACTACTGCTACTGTTTTGCTCTATAGAATCGTTTTATCCAATTAAGTTGTATATTTGGTTGCATTTGGCGATAAACCTGGAAATAAGGACGAGAAATTTTGTTCGACGGGACAGTGTCCCTTTAGAAAAAAGACTGAAGTTATGTTTCAACTCTTGAATTTCTTGTGGTATCAGTAAAGTGGTTCTATATAATCTCTTGCATGATCTATGGATGCGGAAATGCTGGAGTGTGACGCGATCGAGCAAACGTACAGCTGCTGAGCAGTACTCTCCTGTTTCCTTAGTACTAAGAATTGAACCTTTTGATCGGAGTACGAGTCTAGATGTCGGAGTGGGACTTAGATTAGTACTCATTTTACGCCAATCTCGTTCTTTTTGTCTCCTTTTCTGCTGGCTTAGCAACAGCACTCGTACTCCGATCTAAACCGCTTCGCGGACTGTTTAGTGAATAAAATTATTTCGTTCCGAAGATTACCAATTCTCTTAAGATATTTTTGGCACGTTCCAAATTCCGTGTAACGCAAATATTGGTCGACGTACACCAAAATATAATAGTTATTTTCAGTATTTATTTAAGATAAGGGAACAATAATGGACTAATGTGATCAAACGGGACAAAATTCTAAGGATAATTCAAAACGAAATGGAATTCAGCATTAAAGCAATCAATAATAACAAGACTTGAAATCTTGTCAGAGAATTCAAGAGAGAATTCAAGAGAATTGTTTAAAAAAATGAAATAGAAAAAAAAAAACTAAAATTCAACTGAGCCGCCTGGCAGTTTCTTTTGTAGACAAAAGAATCATTCGAGCCAGTGTAGCTACCGGGCCGCTACTCCAAAGCGGTGTTATTTGAAATTCCCGCTTTTGACTGTGAACAATACAAATATGACCTTCAATTGTTTTCTATGTTTTTGAAACGTCCTTAATACCGACAATCTGGCCGGCAGTATAGAGACTGACGTACCGATAATTTTTAGTTCTAGAAAAAGGGTAGACAACCTAATATGATTTCGAAAAACGTTTATACGATTTACATGTACATCACTACGCCTTGTCTGCCATCCGTTTTAATATTAAATATTATCGCGCAGCTGAGTGTGGCGTTACCATGAGATGGCCATATTAAAAGCGTACACGGCTTTATTGTGTATTGTTTTGTATTCCCAAGTATGAAAATGTTAGAATCTCAACTTAGAGAGTTATTAGTAATTTTTTTTAGATATCCCAGCCGTTTTGAAAGCTGATCATGATTCGTGCCTCTCTAAAGACGGAAGAGCGTTGATTTGTTCAACAAAGGGCAAACTGGCTCGAAACATCAGCCGAGAATTTGGGTTTATGTCAATAAATCACTAAAACTTAACTCACGCTTCTGACAATCTTTGTAAAACAATTTAGAAACAGCTGCGATCAAATATTTGAATTATTTTTTAATAGGCACGCGAGTATAGGCGCGGCTCACATGACTCATCAAGTATGTACTAAAAAGTCAACTAACTCTTCAGGTGAGCAAACGCGCCGACAAAGAGAACAGTCCTTTTGCTTTTGTGCTAAGCCAAGTAGGCGCCACTTCTTTATAAACGGATTCGATTAGCGGTTGCCATTGTTGAGATACGCGCCATTTTGCCGAGCGGGAACTGACCGCCAATTTACGAATTTCAATAGAAGGAAGCTTCTGATTGGGTTTCGGTGTCGGCGCGAATGAGCCGAACGTTCTCATTGGTTGATGTTGAAGGGGGGGGGGGGCTTTCTTTTCATATGAAGCGCGCAAAGATATATAAGAGAAAAATGGCTGCCGTAAATCTTTATCGAGTTATTTCGAACTCCACAAAGTTTCATTAGATCACGGCCTTGAGATTCTCTAGTTTTATCAGTTAGTAGCGTGACTTTATTGTCTGGTTGAATATCATGGCGAAAAGCAATTGTTCGAGAACGAAAAATCTGGCTTCGAGTGTCATCGGATCGCAAGTCTCTGGAAGATGCCTTAAAATCAACATGGTAGGTGTTGCTTTGCAAGCGTTTTTTTTAGCAATTTCTGCTGGGATTTAGTTCGAAAATTAAGACAGTCATAACATTTGTGCTTTTCATTTGCGTTTTAGATTCCTGAAGAGTTCGTTCAAGCAGTTGATCGCCGTTTGGACTTCAAAGAGATACCATTGCTTCTCGCCAAATTGGATCGCAATAGTAGTCCTGAGAGATTCAATCTTGCCAAGTGTTCGCGATATTTAAAGGTACATACCAGCTTTTAATAGCAGTATTTTGCCAGCTATCCACTGGACGTACAACTGATCTGAAATTTACTACTATGTAAATTTCTTGAATAAGTTGTCTGTTGCATGCATACAAAAGCGACTCTGGAATATTCCTAATTGTTTTATGATGAATGAATAAGCTTACTCAACCTGACGTGTTTGAAAAGCACTACATTTTCGTCTTTTCTTATTATTTGTTGTTGAGTTCTCTAATCATTTTATTTCTTTTGATCGCAGGAGCTTTCAAGTTTGTTTTCCAACACCGTGAATATTTTGTTCCCGGATAATGAATTTCCACTCATCGCCAAGGAAAGGCTTCGACTCGGCCAAGTGATAAATTTATTCGATGGAGTTGAGGTAAATGTGGTTTTAAATTTATTCTAATCCCCAGATAGTTAGCAACATCAAAACACACGTTTTCCGTTTATGCAGACAATATACTGGGCTCGTGTGGCGTTTCATTCGTGCAGTTATTACCTTTAAGGGCGACGATTAACACTTAGTAATTCCGAAAGATTTCAACACCGTTCCAATTTGTTTGTAATGGCAGCTCGAGGGTGTAAAAGCGAGATAAAGAGCCTCGTTTGCTTCAGGAATGAGTTTTCTAATTTCACTATCAATTTGAAGTCCCAGTGTACTTGCCTATTAATTTTCAATTCTTGAAATTCAGAATTCAGAATTTTTGCCTCGATGTTCAATTTTTTGTTTCGAAATATTAAAGGCTTATCGAACCTTCAATGCATTTATTTATTTCTATTACATTGTTACTTCTTAGCCTCAAGACATATTTTAACTTTGCATATTCATCTATAAAACGAGTTTTCTCGATGATTCCTGTTGCAATGTTCCTGTTGTTCCTTCTGACCTTACTTCCGGTTTAGATATAAATAAAACCTGTGAGAAATTGTAACTGATGAAATTTATCTCCTTTACATGTTATCTGAGTATGACTTTTATATGTGATTAACATGCACAAAAAACATCAAAGGATTGCAATTTTTTAGGTTAAATAAAAAAATACCATTCTGATGCAGCATGTACATACATATATAGATCTAATATTAGTTGTTTCTTTTTTGCAGATCGTGTTGCAAATTCTTTTTTATCCCACCACCTATGGTTTCAAGTCTTGCGAAAAAAGACCAACAAGTAAGTATACAAAGATTATTTAATAATAATAATAATAATAATAATAATAACAGTGTTTTTTTTTTTAATATTTGATCATTAACCTTACAATTTACATGACCATGACAATACCGTTCTTTCTGGTTTGATTTAATAATTCTCTAAATTGTAAGAGACTTCATATATGGCATGTTTACTGGTGATTGATGCTTCATCTGTTTGTCATTGATATACATGTTTTTATCAAATTTTGTTGTTGAGAACACATTTGAAGAGAATTAATCCAATTTCCATTATGTCTCAGTAAGCTAAATTCTAAGTGTCAAAATGTTTTGAATATATGTCGCTATAGTTGTTGGAATTTCAAAGAGCTTAAATTAACATCTTTCCTCTTGTATTTCTTTGAAATTCCCCCTTGTATTTCAAAAATGTGTGCTATTACATATTAATGATGACAACCTAAAGTTATCATAATAAGTACTAGTTGAATTTAGAGTTCCAGGGTATACATGTTATTGAAAACTGCAGAAAGATTGAGATACCAAAGAATAAGTCAATCTGAAAATTTTCCACTCTACACCACTTTATATCTTATTTATCGTTGAGGCTTACATAGATGTAGAACTTGATTTGTTGTTATTTACTTAACAGGGTCACAACAGGATCATTTGTGGTCGTTGTGTCTTGACTTCATTCACAATCTTTGTCTTGTGGTAAGTCTTACTTTGTTCCCAAAGCACATACATACATTTGTCAGCCAAATTATATTCTACTATTATAACCAACAAGAAGTCATCTCTCTATGCGTACATAGGAACTGCAAAAAAGCAGACTGTTTAGCAACTGAAGGAGCAATGATTTTTAATCATCATATTGGACTTTACACTATTTAGATTTTTTTGATAACATTTTTCATCTTTTTTTTTTTCTTCTGGCAGGTTGACGGAGTAGCTATTAATTTAGCCAAGAGAAATGACTTGATAAGCCATTTATTCACTCTTCTGGAGCAAAGAAAAACCTTTACGTAAGTATAATTCTTTGTCTTTGCTGTTAAACATTCTTGAGTTTGCTTTTAGTATTACTTCATGCAGAGCTGTCAATGTTTTGTTTTTGTATCAAAACAGCTGAAACTCAAACTCATAATAGCTGGGCAAAATCACTGGGCCTGGGCCTTAAAAACAGCCAAGTCCTTGAATCAAGTTTGTTTGTGTTTTCGGTAGTAAATAATTAATGCATTTTCTTTTTTATTTAGTGTTGCACTTGTGGTGTTGGAGGATCTTTTTGGCTCAAGGAAAGAACTCATTGATCTTGACAGCATCGGTAAGTTTAATTTAATTTCTAATTAACAAAATTGTACAAAAAATTGCAAGAAAAGGCAAACAGACAAGACAGTATGTTGAACTTTTACATAAATGGTGACCGACCATATTTAGCTTGTGCAAGATTAAAAAAAATACTCTAAAATGAGGCCAGTTGGGCTAATCAACAGGCTCTGTTTGTGAAAAAGATCTATAACACAGAAAAGTGCTACTTCCATGTATATACAGTGTACATGTAGGTGTAGGTGTTATTTGAGTGGTCACACTCAATAGCTTTCATTGGGGGGAGGTTTGATTACTTTACATTGAAGACTAAAATTTATAAGGTAAAATCAGTAATGTAAAATTTTTTGTTACATACTGTTAAATTAACTTTTTTCTGACTTTCCTTTTTTTTCTTGCAGCAAATATGAGGAAATTGATGAGCATTCTGGATCAGCAACAGTTAGCAAATCTCTGCAGAGTGTTGTCGTTTTCTCTGTCGGACTTGGAATCTGTTGAAGAAAGAAGCACTTGTAAGTTTATTTATAGTTTCATCAGTGTAACAAAATTAGTTTTCAATCTTTCTGTCCTGCCCATGTGCTATCCGTGATTTACATGTAGTTTATATTTATCACAAAAAAAAAGAATCCTTGTAAATATTGTAAAATGAAGAACAGCTTGGACTCATTATTATACTGTATGTACATACATGTAATTAACAGCCGTTTTGGTTTCATAAATTGTATAAGTGGATATAATTTCATTATATAACAAAATATATTGTTTGCTTTTGTTAGTGCTTGCTCAAGATGAAGTGGACAAAAAGGAATTATCGCAGAAGGAAGTAGCAGATAACAACCAAGGTAATTATTAATTTCAGTTGTGTTGTTGATCATCAATAAAAGTTAAAAATTATTTTATGTTTATTGATGATTTATTAAGAAAAGTACACTTCATGAAAAGATTGAATATGCAGCCCTGTTTGTTATCAGAAGATAACATATATATTAAGAAATATATTGTATTATCAAAAACTTGTTTTTCTTTGACAGTTATTAATTCTGGTTCTTTGCATTCATTTGTAGCTTCACTCATTGGCTTGAAAGAATTCCTTCCAAGAATCGTTAGGCTGGCCTGTCAACCATTGGGTGAGTTAAATTAAAAATAATTCATGCATCTGTAAGTACTAATAACTATATTTTTCAAAGATTGTCTAAAACATTGTAAAATTTCTAAATAAGTTCGAACTCAAGTTACACCACAGGAAAATACAGCTAAACAGAAGCACAATAAATAACAAGGAAACATTAAAACCAGTACACAACTGATTTGTAGGCACGAGCAGTTGTGTATAAAATAATTCTATTTTTCTTTCTTTCCAGTGCAAATGGAGAGAACTGCATCCCCCAGTAGTTTGTTGTTTGGGCATGCCCAGGGAGGATTTCTTGATATGGTCGACTTCCACACCTTCCTACAAGACGTCTTGGATACAGGAATTGATATGGGTATGTTACTTTTAACTGAAACAATTCTGAGTTTCTGTAAACTTCTATAGTTAGCAGTTTGCACTCATACACAAATATCCAGTTGAGAATTAACTTATTATTATGTAACATAATGACAGTGTATTTCCTTTTTTGTTCGTAGATATCTTTTTGTTAACTGAGTTTTGACCAAACAAAACATTCTGTATCTTCAATAGCCAAACATGTTCAGTCCAAATTGAAAATATTTATTGTATGTCCTTCTGTTTCAGATCCTGATGAACGCGAGGCAGTGCCGATGTTGCAGTCAAGATTTAATCGCATACACGAGGTTTGTACAAATTATTTTTGCTGAAAATATTTTTAAAACAAAATTAAATAGAATATGATGATCAAGACAAATGTACTGATGTATAGGCCTTCAATTGTGCACATAATGCACTTGAGAATGCTTAGAAGCAACTAATGAGTTTACTAGTTTTGAATCATATGTATCTGATTTGTTTTGCAGCTCATGCATAAAGTGGAGGTCTTTTATGTCCTCTGTTTATTCTTGACGGGAAAGCACAAGATTATTGTAAGTTGAACAGATTTGTGAGTAAAATAGGAGTAACTGAACTGCAATTGGTTGTCTGTTTATTTAAAAATAATATATAATTTTTTTTAATAATTTAAATATCATAGTTTATCTTATTAATTTTGTTTATGGTTAATAATATTGATAAAAGCAGCCCTTCTAATAATAAATTTTTATAACACGTGATACTAGTACACCAGTATTGTATCGATGAACCACCAAATTATCAGAGCTAGAAGAACTCAGGCAAGATTGATAAATATTTTTAAGAACAAAAAAGAATACTTGAAAAACATTACATGTACTTGAGTACAATGTATTTCAATTGAAAGTGTTAATGTTTACTTAACTTATTTTATGGCTTTTTTTTTCTAGGTTCAGAAAAAGCTGTCAGAGTTAAAGTTGATTCCTGGGATGTGCATTTTGTTTGACAAGATGTCATGGCTTAAAGAAACTGAAAGAATGTAAGGATTGAAATAGTGTTTCTTTGTTATAAAAAAGGTATCCAGTAATTAATATAATTATGTCCTCTGATTGACTGGCTGTAGCCTTGTATGAATGCAAACAGGCCACTAATAGTGAGCCCATTCTACATTTTTGTCCAGAAAATGATATATAAGACTCCATTTTTCTCAAGTATTAAATAAAAGATGTTTTTCTTTCAGGAGTCATGATATGATGGATATTGGAGAAATGGGAGACCACGAGTGTACACCACAAACCGCATTGAAGATCCAGTTTCTACGACTTGTTCACAGTTTCTGCGACCGCCATGAGTGAGTTTTCCTTTAGTTTGCATTTTATTAATTACAGCTGTGCTGCATGACCATATAAAATTTTATGATCATTACATGTAGTTTTCATACACGAAATTTAACTTTTAGCCATTTAAGGCCCAAAATAGTGATCAGCATCAAATTTCTCCTTGTATGATTAGTACTTAATAATTCAGAGAGCTCATGAGAATTATGAACATGATCACCAGAGATGAATTCTCGTAATATTTTAACAGCCTCTTCTCACTATTCCTATAAGATTTGTATGGGGACAAGAAAGGAGAATTTGTACTTTGATATTGGTTAAAATATTAAAATATTTCAACTGATAGACCCTCTTCCTTGTTTGCAGGAATAAGCATCTACTCCTGACTCCCAGAGAAGTAGATGAACTTCAAGATCTTTATGGTGAGTAGCATTTTCAGTTTCAAAAAGTACTGTTGTAGTCATGCAGTGAAGGAAGTGCATGTGTGTTGTTTCAGGATTGGAAGTTACTTACTTTTAACAGCACTCGTGATTTGGGCAAGTGACTTTCAGAACTGTGCAAAAAAATGTACATTTTGTACTGATCGCCCAAGAAGATTTGACACTCAAGTGGTTAAGTGCTAATTTCCATCCATGGTGTTGGCATTCATGGCAAATGTATCTCACATTGATTTATATTTTCTTACAGTTCAAAATGACCTCGAGGTTCCAGAAAGTTTGACTAACACCAACAGGTTTGTTTGTTTAAATTGTTAAATCTCTTCGTCACTGTAATTTAATGTTATTGTTACACATATTTAGGATTTCACACACAAGTTATTCTAAGAGTCAAACTTTATTGTTGTTTACTTATCAAAATTCATTTTTGCTGTTTTCTTGTAGGAAACTCTGTTGTATGGGAGAAAAAGGACTTCTGACGAAAATTCTTGAGATGTTGATTGAATGCCCTGCGACTGCACCTCTAAGGTAAATTTACAAATCTCTGTTCAAAAATAAATATTATTCTTACACAAAGATATCACATAATGACTGTGTTAAACATTCCTTCAAAGACTATAGTTTCTGAGTTCAAAGGTCTGATATTTTTCATTTCATTTGGTTTTTCAGATTTTGGCTTTCAAGGGCAATTGAAGGATTTCTTCGTGGCAGAGCATCTGTGGGCGATCAACTATTTCTTATCAAGAGAGGTCTCCTAGAGGTGTGCTATTTTCTGATTTATACTTACTTCATCATACAGCTAATTCTTTACCTGCAAGAGTGTCCAAAATTGGGAAAAATATATAAATATATATCAAAATTCATTTTGTAAAATGGTGACCCCCACTCCTCCAAAAAATAAATTACTGGAAATTGAAGGGTCAATAGAGGAAGATTGATATTCAACATCACCACTTCCCCCTCCCTCCTCCCTCCTTCCCCCTCCCTCCTCCCCCCTCCCTCCTTCCCCCTCCCTCCTCCCTCCTCCCCCTTCCTGCCTGGCTACCACTACCACCTTCGCCCCAAGAAAACAAGAGAAGTTATTAATTAAATTGTTTAATGTTTTGTCTTGTAGCACCTTGTCGACCACATCACAAGTGAAGAACTAAAACCAAAAGAGATTCTTCAAAGTAGCTTTGACCTGCTTGGGGAGCTGATGAAGTTTAATCCATTTGCCTTCAAGCGATTTGACCAAGTCATCAGTGATAAACAGGTAAGCAGCTTGATATACTTTTCATTTGTAAATATCAACTTATATGCCTAAGAATGATGCTACTGTTTAGTTCACTTCACAAACATATTGATAACTTATTTACTCTTTATATTTTCATTGCAGTTTGAGAAGTTTGTGTCTATCCTTACGTCAAATGTTGTGGATTCCAACATGTTGATTCGCTGTCTGGTGTTATCTCAAGAGCACTTCATGGCTGACCGATTCTTCACTGGTAAGACCATGTACTTTTCAAGCTGTCTAAAAGACCTGTTACGAAAATCTGTGACCAACACCCAGTCCACAGAGATCTGGTTCCAAAAGATGACACTGCTACTTGGACATTAAAGAATTTGCTTTAAGTTGTTGGCTACAAGTACTGGGGTTAAACAAAACTTTTCTGGATGCATTTATTGAAATGTCCATTGGCATATACACTACACCCCTTCTAGAAAACTTCATTGGTTACTAAGTCCAACAGTTTGACATTTTAAAAGTAAGAAATAATAACGTTAAAGTGCATACTAAAATTGTGCAAATGTATAAGTGATTTCCTTTTCTTTTTAATAGCTTATACTGGGGCTTGCAAGCTTGGCACCCTTATTAACAACTGGGAGCAGATGATCTACCTTCTTTACAAACTGATCAACTCCATCACTGTTGGAACTCTCACACAAGTAAGTTTGTCTTTATTAAACTGCCCTTTTACTTCTGAAAGTGCCAAATTCAAAATGAATGGAAACAGATGAAAATGAGAAATTTATAAAGAGTAAAACACACTACATCAGCACCTTGAGAAAGTACAATTTACCAGCTTTCATGTAAGGGTTTTTTTTCTGAAGGCCATGCCCACTATTTAATGCTTTAAGTGTCAAGAATCAAAATTAGTGAAAAATCTCCAAATTTCATGTTGGAGAATATTGAAAAACGAATGGTACCATGCAAAGGTACTGCTGAAGAGGTTTCATTTGAATGGTCACACCATCGGATTGCATTGACAGACTCAAAAGCTAGAACAAATGGTACCATGCAAAAGTACTGCTGAAGAGGTCTCATTTGAATGGTCACACCATAGGATTGCATTGACAGACTCAAAAGTTAGAACAAATGGTACCATGCAAAAGTACTGCTGAAGAGGTCTCATTTGAATGGTCACACCATAGGATTGCATTGACAGACTCAAAAGTTAGAACAAATGGTACCATGCAAAAGTACTGCTGAAGAGGTCTCATTTGAATGGTCACACCATAGGATTGCACTGACAGACTCTAAAGTTAGAACAAATGGTACCATGCAAAAGTACTGCTGAAGAGGTCTCATTTGAATGGTCACACCATAGGATTGCATTGACAGACTCTAAAGTTAGAACAAATGGTACCATGCAAAAGTACTGCTGAAGAGGTCTCATTTGAATGGTCACACCATAGGATTGCATTGACAGACTCTAAAGTTAGAACAAATGGTACCATGCAAAAGTACTGCTGAAGAGGTCTCATTTGAATGGTCACACCATAGGATTGCATTGACAGACTCTAAAGTTAGAACAAATGGTACCATGCAAAAGTACTGCTGAAGAGGTCTCATTTGAATGGTCACACCATAGGATTGCATTGACAGACTCCATAGTTAGAACTGCACTGTTCACTGAGAGTGCAAGGGTTAAAGGATTGCCTTACAGGACACTGGAAATGTATAAAACTCAAGATTATTTCATGGTTATTGTCTTGATAGTCATCTCTTCTTTATTATTTTTCTAGGAAAATGTGAGCTGTCTGAACACAACTCTTGTTTTTCTGATGTTTGCGCACAGACATGGACGACTGCCAGCTTACCTCATGGTAAATTGCTTTTTATTATTTATATTTCATTTATTTATGTTGAAGCTATCTGGTGCTTGCTTTTACCTACTTAATTCAAAACCGAAAGGAAAAGTCATCAATTTCATTTTACAATACACAACACCCCAAAAAATTCTCTTCATTAGATTCCATATGATTTAGGTTTGCATTTGCAGACTCAAACGTCAGGGCTATGTTAATAATTCACAGTTTGAGTTGACCATTTTTTTGTATGTAAAAATGTCTTGAACTTTTGTGATTTGTTTTTTTTTTGTAGGCTTTTGTCAGAGAAGAGAACATTCAGAAGAATCCAGGCTTCATCCTGACAAATTTGAGGTACAGTATGCTTGAACTGCTGTATTCAAATGTTTTGACATTGTTTTTTTTCATTCCTTGTTTTAATTCTTGGCTTTACGATTAATTGATAATGCATAGATCCACAAACCATTCCAAGTTGATCAGCATCATAGGTTTTAAAATTTTTTTTTTTTACGTGACAATGAGCAATTTGTCCACCATAAACTGATGTCTTGAGTAATTACAGGAGAGGCCAAATCCTGGTTAAATCAAGTTTCTAATTATTTTATCTTTTTGTATATTTAGACTTCTGTTGGAATTCTGGAAGACTCACTACTTGAGAAGAGGAAAGGATTGTTCTGCTCTTGAACAGGTAAGACGCTGGAGCAAACTAGTACTTTTTATATGATAATTTACAAGAAACTGAGCTTTAGATAAGTTCTACATCAAGTATAAATTAAAAAAATTGGGCTTTTTCTCATTTGAAATAATTGTCAAATTGTTGAAATGTTTCATTTTACTGAAACAAAACTTCCCGATATGAGACATTAACTGATTTGCTCAATCCCTGTGTAACTTAAGGGGTTGAGCTTTGAATTTAAAATCCACTTGTTGATGATTTTGTTTATTCTCATCTCCTGTGAACTCAACACTATGGAGATCTGTAAGGAGAAATTAGAATTTTATCAAAACTTATTTGTTTTTCCATCTTTTCCACAGAGTTCCTGCATCAGCTTTGATCACTGGAAACAAGTAGTCGACATTCTCCTGTCAGACTCCACATCCAACACTTCAGTTCTACATTACTTGCCGTCATCGTGCGCAAGAGACAGTTAAACGGACAGCTGCCAGTGAAGAGAACATTAATTCAAGTGTCAAGCTGGTCTTGATGATGCAACTGAGTACCACATCGTTTTTAATCCTATACTCAAAAAAATATAGTAATCAAATATTCCTGGCTAGTATTGGTCATTACTGGTGTTTGTAAACACCTTTCAAAAACAGATGAATTTATTTACCTCACTGATGAGAATATGGTAACAACATTACAATAGTTAAGGATAATATAATACAATAGACATATCTCTGGTTAAATTATTGTCGGTGATAGAAAGGACAGAACATGTTTTTCAATAATGAAAAAAAAAACAGTTAAACTTTTTTTGAAAACATTTAGTATTGTTTTTAATGAAGATTTCTGTGGGTGCTTAAAAGCCAGATGTTATCATATCCTTAGTATTCGGTGTTTATATTATAACACAGTTTTAGGGACTATCCATGGTATTTGGTGTGTTTTTGTTTTTTAATGTATTAAAACAATATAGGATATATTTCCTTGAATTTAACAGCTTTGCTTAAATGGAAATTTTAGGTGTAGAAATAAGCAAAAATATTAGGCCATTTTTCAGCGGGTTTAAAGTGTTACCTGCATTTTTGACTTTTTGTCATTTATTCTGTATAGAAGTAAGTGTTACGCGCGTAGTAAGGGTATTGTTTCATCACCACTGTCCCAGCAACATTTATTAGGTACTGATTGTCCAAAATTAATAGTCCACGAATGAATCTACTAGTTAGAAGAGAATTGTTAATATTTATTGCTATGTGAACTGCAATGTATTATAGTAATAATCTTAAACTTGTAAAATATTAAATTATTTTTATGAATTATTTTTTGTATGGACATGTATATTAAGCAAGTGCCGTTTTAATAAAGGCATAATTCATGACGCAACAGGCTGTTGTTATGTTTGTGGTTTTTGTGGAATCTGGTAGATTAGTAAATATTATGTACTTATTGACTAAGTTAGGTCGGGCCGGATGGGAAAATATTTGGCTCGAGAGGTCCGTGCGCCATGACCGAGATTGGCCAAATATTTTCCCATCCGGCCCGACCTAACTTAGTCACTAAGTATTTTATCATATGACCAATTTTACTTGAAATTTTAACGCGCGAGGCCGTCCGCTTTTGTAGTAGGGCCGTACGGCTTTTTCCGGCCCCGCTCGCGCAAATGCGTACGGCCCTCATACGGGACTTTCATCAATGGTTTTGCAAAGAAAAGGTTCGCAGGGCCGTACGGGTCATATGATAATTTTCGTTTTTTAACCCTTTGGCTTCCAAAGCGACCAAGATCGAAACTAGTCTGTTCACAGACTTTTCCTTTTGAGCCGAGCGCGCGAGAACGAGCGTCGCCCTAGAGGCGACGCTCGTTCGCTCGCTTCGCTCACGTTGGGCTAAAAATAAATCGGTCTGTAGACAGACTAGATCGAAACAAAAATAAAACGCCAAACCCCATTTTGCAAAATATCAAAAAACAAGCAGCCTACGAAATGAAAGTACTGCTTGAGAGCTTTCACTTGAATGGTTACACTGAGGTTTCATCCACGGAATGAAAAGTTTGGACCACCTTGCCAAAATGAATGAACAACACCCAGGCCCATAGCAGCCCCCCCCCCCCCCCCCCCCCCCCCCCCCCTCCCCCCGGAATTTTTAGAGGTTAAAAAAACAATGTGCCAAAAAATGCTCAAAGAGCCTTATTCACAACCTTTAATAGTCTGTTTATTACCTCACCGCCGTCAGTTTTCCCGACAAACAGTTGTTTGTTCTTATGGACCAGTGCCAAGTTTAAAAAGACAGGAAAATTCGTCGTCGTGTGTTTACGCCCTCCATAAAACGTAAAATTAGGAAATTTCACGTCGTCGTGCAAGAACGGCAAAGAAATGTACCAAAATGCAGAGTTGTTATTTTGCTTAACTAAAAATATTGCTTTTTTGATGTTCTGGGACGGTTGCCGTTGCCGTCGTCGTCTATTTTTGTTTCAAGAGCTTTCATTTGAATGGTCACACTTTGGGGTTTCATCCACAGACTCAGAGTCGCCTCGGCGTAGCATAATAGAACAGCAACACAGGAAAGTACTGCTCAATAGCTTTCATTTGAATAGTCAAACTTTGGGGTATCATCCACACTCAAAAGTTAGAGTCATCTTGTGTAGCATTTGAATGGTCACACTTTCGGCTTTCGGGGTTCACAGGCACAAAGTTAGAGCCCGGCCCATCAGTGGTCTGCGTAGCGGAATCGTGGTTTGCTTGCCTTTCGGCAACCTCGTTCCCAGGGTCTCTCTTCGCTCCAGGAGGCGGGAAGAAGAGAGACCCTGGGAACGAGGTTGGCCTTCTGGTAGTGGAAAGCGGTTGAGTACCGCGAACCAATACCCTGACCCTGTTTAAGACAAAAATCGCTGATTTTCCTACCCTGTTTAAGACAGAATTCCGATTTTTGATACCCTGTTTAAGACATTTAACCCGAAACTATACCCTGTGCAAGACAACAATAAATATCGAAACTCTTTCTTATTTAATCCATTGGCCTCAAAAAAAACCAACACTTCCAAATGTCCACAATTAGTACTCGCGTACTAAATACTTTGACACTTAAATAAATTGATTTGATTTGATTTGATTTGGCAATCACAAAACTATTTACAGCTTGATCAGCTTGATTGTAGTTTAGTTCGTAGAACATACGCGCAGGCTATTTATCGTCCAAGAATAGATACCCTGTTTAAGGCAACAATTGATAAAATCGATACCCTGATGAAGACAAAAAATGATAAAATCGATACCCTGTTTAAGACAAAAATCCCGAAAAACATACCCTGGCTGGCCGCACGCCCCCATTAAGCCCTTATAAGGGAGTGCCCCCCCCCCCGGGAGAAGACATGAAGTCTGTCGCATAAAATGTTCTACTTTCGCTGAGATTTTGAAAGCAATGACAGATGAATGTCGGACACCTGAGAACGTCATGAAACTGAAACCTAAATAGGTACCAATACCCGATCAGTCCCATCAAAAGGTAGTACTACAGTTTCCGATTTGAATCGAAACATGCAATCCAAGCAAGACAATCCAAGCACGGCAGCCGGAAAGATCAAATTTACACACGGGTCAATGCCACGAGACCTAAACGTGCACGCAAAGACCTAAAAGAAGAAAGCCTAAATTAATGTATGTCCCAAATCTCCAGTCGTCTCTCAATTAACGAGAGATGCGTGGCCGAGGGGAGCGCGAGAGGTGATGGGAAGGAGGCCTTTCCTTTTCCTCCTTCCCATCACCCCTCGTGCTTCCTGCTTAGCGACCCGGTCTTGCGGTTCAAATTACCTGCACACCCGGGGTGCTTACCATTAAGCCAAGAAAACCGGTATTTTCGGTTGGAAAGCAAATGGTACGGTTGATTTTCCGAGAATTGCGGTTGGAACAACTGGACAACCTTCAGGGGTTGTCCCGCGATTCCGGTTGGGACGATTCGACTGGAATTTTCCTTACCATTTGAATTTAGAAAAAATTCAAATCGCTAAATCGAGTTAACGGTCTGGGTACCAGGACGGAGAAATGGAAAATTTAAATGGTAAGTGCAATCTCGTCGGTTGGTCAGTAAATTTGGAAAATCGCTTACCATTATGTAACGGTCATCCCAACCGGTTTTTTTCCTACAAATGGTAAGCACCCCCGGTTGTTTACCATTTACCAAAAAATTCCGGAAATTTCGGTCAGAATGTAAATGGTAAGACAATTTTAGCTCGACCGACCGGAAAATTTCCGAAATAAACGGAACGTCTTGAAAGGTAGTCCAAAATTCCCAACCGAAATTTCCGAACGGAAATGTGTGTACCATTTGCTTTTATGTACCAGTTCCAGACCCTGCGACAGTTTTGATGCGTAAGCGTGGTTTCTCAGCTCGTTTCTGGTGTCAGTGGTGAATGGTACACGCCAATCTCAAACAGAGTTTCCCTTTCTGGAGTTTTGCTTACCATTTACACAAACCGTGGACCAACCGGTTTTTCCTTGTAAATGGAACCAATTGGCATAATCCCGTCGCCCACCGGTTGCGTAGGTAATTTGAACCGCAAGGCCGGGTCGCTAAGTCAGTTTCAAACGTTTCTACAACCTCGTTCCCAGGGTCTCTCTTCTTCCCGACCCTGGAGCGAGAGAGAGAGAGAGAATCGGTTTTTAATACGTCAGTAGTTTTAAACTCTCTGTGCAAAAAAAAAGACCGTTGTACGCGGAGAAATCGGAGTTACATTAATAGTTTCAGTTTTAACTCTCTGTGCATAAAAAAACAGTCGTCGTAAACGGAACAATCAGTGTACACGTGACTGGATGTGATCTTATCCCACGTGATCTCTCTCGCTCCAGGGGGCGGGAAGAAGAGAGACCCTGGGTACGAGGTTGACGTTTCTACGGGTCTCAACGGAAAAGTGTTTGAGTTTACGGAGCTGAAATTCCCGCTTGGCGGACGTTTGTGCCCGATGAAGGAAAGCATTGTTTAAACAATGTATGGAACTTGCCCCATGTGGAATCTCGAGGCGATCGGAGGTATTGGTTCAATAGCCCTTTTCACGGTTAACACTGCTCATTTGCATTACAATGAAATCTAGCATGTATGTGAGGCAATTTCGGGCTATTTTGTAGTTTTAGCCCGAAATTGCCTCGCATCCACGTTGGATAACATTGTAATGCAAATGAGAAAAATCAACCGTGAAAAGGGCTATTATGGCTGTTTTCCTTCCGTTGATCGGCTGGGCTTCGCCTTGTCTCTTTTTTAGGGAGGAAGAAACAGTGGAATTAAAACTCGTTGGAATCGCTTCGAATCGACCCAGAAACCAGTCAAGACACAAGTAAACACACAAAGAAGTTCTGGTGAGCCAGTTTTATTCAAATATCGTTCCGAATTTTACGTTCAAATTCGAAGTGAATTTTTCCCATACCTTTACATACCATACCCTTACATGTAAACATCATTTGAGCTTAGGCTGCCTGTGCTAAAAGTAAATAAATGTTGATTGGTATTTTCTCAATTCTTTAGACAGTGTTGGTGATACTGGATTAATTACTACAGAAATGTACGGAGTGTGCTAACAAAATAAGGGTCCATGAGAAAGCGAAGGCCTTCATGAGGGTTTTCCTTTGCATAGAAATTGATAATTTGTTCGTCGGTTTTTCCTTCTTTCATAAATTGCAAGATGTTTTCCTCGATCAGCTTTGCCAGGGCCAAGACGTCGTCTTTTAGCGTCGGAGAGCCCTTTGCTGTTAGTAAAGCATTCACTTGCGTTTGATTCTTGCCCATTGCAAATCCTGTCATGGCGTTGTAAAATGCGGTCGAGTACTTGTCGAAATTGTTTGCGAGCGTGGCCCAGTCGTTGGATATGTCTCTGAGGGTTTCATAGCTTCCCACTTGCAGCCCCAGAGCTTTCAGGAGGCCATCGAGGGAAGTCTTCATTTTTCCCATGGCGTCTTCGGCTTGTTGTTTCTTGCTGTTTACTTTATCGATGGCGGAGTTGAGCTTGTTAAGCGCTGTGATTCCATTGTAAAGTGTCAGGCCAAATCCAGCGACTGCAAGGACAGCGCCAGCGGCTCCTGCCACGGCTCCAATGTCAGCAATCACGCCATCCGCTGCCGCTATTCCAGTGGTGGTCAGGCCAGCGGACACAAGGCCAACTACACCTACCACGCTCTGAGTGATATTAAAAGCCAGGCCTATGTCCTTCATAACTTTGTTTGGATCATTTAAGTTCAGTTGCAACTCTGTGTTGAGTTTTGCCACGACGTCGGATGGAAGTTTCCGCATGCTCTACTTCAGATGGTCCATGCGAGTCTTGACGATCTTGTACACATTCTGGTAGAAGTCATTGGCGCTATTGATGGCCGCCTGTGCTTGGCTGATGGCGTCCTTCAGTTCCTTCTGCTTCTTGTCGTCTTCGACGGAGAATGCGACGTCACTTGCTACTGTGGCTGTAATGGCAACTGCTGCAATTGCGATCCCGATACCCATGATCAGCTAAGCAATGGACTGTGTACAGTGCGGGAAGATCTCTGTCTACGCCTTCTAAGAACTCGACCTGGCTTGATGCTTCAACGACGTGTTGTTTTATCGGTATCATGTCAGTGAGGTTATTAATGCACACAGCAATTATACCCGAGAGGGGGCTGGGTATTTTGTACTAGTATCCGTGGTGAATCACGGAATATATTTTGCCATACTGCAGACTTTTAAATTTTGCTATTGAGCCAGAAAGGCTTTGTTTTCCTTTACACAAGACATGAAATATAGAGGACATGAAAAATCTTATTTCAGTGTATTGCTTCAACCGTAAATTGAATTAGTTTTTTCCCGCTCTCTCTCCCCCGCCCCCAAGAGGTTAATATGACACTTTTGAAGGCGAAAATATACAGCAGCAACAAAAGACCCCAAAAGGATTCAATCACGCCAAAAAAATCACGGCACGAAAACTTAAACCATAAACGGTCACAGCTAAAACTAACAACATTCAGGGCATTCAAAGCCTCCGCATTAGTTCTTGCATAGAAAGACTATAGAAAGCAAGCATCTCCTTAAAACAATCTACTCGTTCGTTGGTACATTGCATTGATACAAGTCATTTTGCAATGGAAAGCCAGTATAATCAGTTACTTTCCACATCCAAAACCGTCAGCGCGTTTTACGAGAATGTTTATGGACCAGTTCTGCAGACCCTGCCATGGATTGACAACGGAGATGGCCTGAAAACAGCCAGCGAGAAAGTGCTCGGCAACATAGCGTATCCAGCCTGGGAGCTTTCTACCTACAAAAACCAAAAGGAGGACCCGCGAACAATCGCTAAGCTTAGCACACGGTGCAACGAGCTTGATGCCATTTATAAACAGATGCAGAACGAACTGCGCCCGTTGTTCAACACGTTACCCGCACAAGAGCGCACTTGGGAGAAGTTACAAGAAATGGTTCCTAAATGGAAGAACTTGAACAGCTCTGATTTACTTCCTTATAGCATGCATAAAGCCGTCGAGGAACATTTTGCCCCAACAAGTGCAATGATCATGTCTGCGAGCAGTCGACGAAGAGCTTTAGTCCAAGAAGTCGGGCCTCCAGTTAGCACTGATGAAGCCGTGCTCGGAAAAATTATGGCTGAGAAAATCAGGTCCCTGCATGACAATGGACACAGCGACCATGCCATTGCTATGTTGTTTGGTAGTCATGGGCTCTGGCTGGACACAGGATTCCTAAATAGACTTCGATGATAGTCACTCGAAAAAAAATCTGAAGGCAAAAACTGGTCCCAGAGCTGCATCAAAGAAACTTTGACATTCTTAAAATCAGTCATTTCTTCGTGATAAAATTCGTATTGATTCAATATTTTATTATTCTTTTGTTTGGTAAAGGAGCTGGTACAAGGCGCGATTTTGATCAGGTTAAGAAATGTTTGACGAAAATGTACTCATCAACTTCTGCACAGACTTTCTTTGAGGTCGTCACGCGCTCCTCCCAAATAGATTACGTGACAAATCTGTAAAATACCGAATTGAATGTTCCTTGGTGAATGTGTGCATTGTATCGTAGATATAAAAATCCTGCAAAATAAAGCTTATCACACGAAATTGTGTGAAATCATTTTTAACAGATACAGATCTGCAGATAAAGTAAAAGTAAGGTTGAAAATTAAAAAATAAAATATAGGTTAAAATAAAGTAAGGTTGTTCATGTTCACCGTTGTTGTCATTTATTGGGTGTTTGTGAAATCATTCCGTAATTCCTGTTGACTTAGGCAGTATTCCACTATAATCTTCCCTGCAACCTCACTGTCTTATCTATGACAGTAGGGTGCCTCACTCCCTGACGCTCCGATTGACTGATGTTCTCCTGTGATATATTTTGCTGCTATGTCAGCGGACAACAAAAAAAAATGGCAAGAAACCGTATACAAGAAACTCGCTGCTTGTACGCTGGATGCTTGAGGATCTGCTGCAGCCAAAAAAAATGAATATAAAACTTTAAAGTAAAGCTAATCATTCTACGTAAAGCCAGAGAATCATATCTGTAAAGGTAATACTTAGAGCCACACGGCATGAACAGACGTGATGAAACGATATTATCATTCTCTTTGTATATTGCATCGTATAACACATTGTAAATTCAGTACCATTCAGTACCCGAGGAAGGCTGGTCTGGCCAGCTGAAATACGAAAATTTGTACCAAACAAACTAGATGCTGTTTCAGCTTTACTTCAGAGTTTTGTCGGACATGTTCGACATTCTTTTGACTGGGTAATAAATCCTCTCAGTGTTGAAAATCCTGGCATGGTCAGTTATGTTAGATACGAAGAAATAGGATAGTCACAGACACAAGAGATCTACTTTTCTCAATATTGACATATGTATGTATGTTTTTGTAATGTGATGACTGATTTGTAGCAATCAAACACCCTATTTTAATAGCCAGGAATTTTTAACAATATTTGTGACTTGTATAACATGTTTATCCGGAGCGGGCGGGGGGAGGCCCCGGAGGAGGCGGTGAAGTTTCACAACTTAACAGTGTAAACGGGATATTCGTTAGAAATTTCCATAACGTATAAGCTCCAAAAGGAACCATGTTTCATGTGTACCAGAATCTCACTTTGTGGGCGTGGCTTGAGTTCAATGGTCCGTGCGATATGGGGAGCCCCCCTCCCCCTCTCTCCTTACTCCAAAGTGGTTGTCTAACGGTAACTTGGCAGAACTATACTAAACATAAAGTGAAAACCCTTACACGATATCGACCCAAAAATGTTCAGTAACTTAATATATAAGCGCACGCGAAGAAATTTGGTCTTGACCACGCTTAACTTTCTGTACTATCGCTGACGTGACAGGATGAAAGAAATGGATATCACGTAACCGGCAGGTCTTTTCCACGGGTGGCGGGTGGCGGGTGGCGGGTGACGGGTGGCGGGTGACGGGTGGCGGGTGGCGTGTGGCGGGTGAAAAAAAAATTAAAAGTTAAAGTTTTTGATATAGATATAGAAAGAGACCGATACAATGACATCAGTTTTACGTATTTCCGTCATTGCGCAAGCCATTTCTCTCTATAATCGTATCAATAACAAAATTCTCGATTGTGATTGGTCGTCCACGCGCCTATTTCTTACGTAATTGGCGCGCGGTCACGTGGGTGTCGAATTACAGCTATCCAATTACAACTTTTTGTAATTGGATAGCTGTAATTGGACACCTACGTTGCGCGCGCCTCAATCAGGTGCACTTAAAGTTAAATGAGTTCTTTTTTTCGCGGCTGTTTTCTCCTGCTTTCACACTGATAGAAAATGTCCTTGACGTTTTGAGTACAAAAAACTCCACATACTGGATAGACTTTTTAATCTCGAATTTTGTTATTTATTCGATACACGCTTAATTAAAGGAAAAAAAGGAAAAATAATTGTTATTTTCGGAATCTACAATTTATTAGCTTTACGGTGCTGATATAAAGGTCCTATACCGCACCAAGAAGCCTAGCCGCGGCCGGTAAAGCCGTAAAAAAAAATAGTTCCACTTCACACGTAATATGGACGGTTCAGCATTTAATAAACCCACATACTTCTGAAGATAACCGAAGGGCAGTTCGAGTTATCATCATTGACTTCGGTTCAAGTTAGCGCGAGCTGCGAGTGTTCGAGTTATCGCGAGTCAACTTTACACATAATCATACACAAGCTCACGCTCATACACAAAGCCTCATATGGAGCAGGGGCGTACTAACCTTTTACATAAGACAAGTTTATATTGCAAAGTAGTCTGACTGATCTCCTAGGTATGTTTGTTTGGTTGGCCAAAGACGAGTAAAGTTTACACGTGTCAGTGTGTCATTACAACCATGTTCACTAAACATAACGTTTGCAATAAAAAGCTGGTCCATGAACAAACTTACCTTGTAGGTTAAAGTCATCAAAATGACTTGGTCTCTCTAGTTTGACGATGGACGAAATATCTGAAGCAGTTCCTTCGTTTTGAATAGCGAAGCACGAATGGGGTCACTGACCTTTCAAACCAGCGGCTGGAAAATGAGCCGTTTTCACCGCGGGGAACTCCCCTCGATACATTACGTAAGCGGTAGTTTTGTTTGCACTCTTTGTTCTTTATTTGATCACCATGTGGCATGAATTTACGCGGGAGTTTAATTTTCGCGGATCTGGGTTTTTTGTTACGTCCGGTATTGGAATCTTACAACGCGAAATTATAATCTTACTTTTAACTTCCAATATTTTTACCACTATATAAACAGCAACCCTTCCATTATCTTTACTATATGACACCACAGAGACATCACAGATACATTTTATATGTACCTCCCGTCTATACTTTTTGTCAACCGCCACCCGTCACCCGTCACCCGCCACCCGTCACCCGTCACCCGCCACCCGACACCCGCCACCCGCCACCCGTCACCCGCCACCCGTCACCCGTCACCCGTGGAAAAGACCTGCCGTCACGTAACACAAGTGTGATATACGAGAGAACGAACATGCAAAGGTTTAAATCAGAGCAGTGTATGACGTTGTTTTGGTTCAACACGCGACTACAGCATTTGAAATGGCAGGAGTCGGTCTTGCACTCACCAATGTCATCCTTGGACTGGGGAACATTGGAGCTGGCATTGGGTTTGGTGTGGAAGAACAAAAGAAAATGGATGAGCTGGATTCGAAATCTAAAAAGCTAAAAGACGCTGTGAATACTGCTGGCAACATGTACGACCACATCTACTATTTGGTGGCTGTTAACCTTGATCGTGTGAAGAAGGCCCTCGACAAACTACCGAGCGACATGCTGGATAAGTTACAGAACCAAATCACCTCTGACATCTCCGATAGCGACGCTGAGACAGCCATCAAGACTGTGGCGAAAGTGATGGGCTACGTTGGAGACGCTGCAGGGCTTGCCTCTGGGATTCTTCAGATTGTCCGCTACTTTCGAAACAAAAAAGCTCAAGGCGAAGAACCTCCTGAGCCTGTTGACGAACCTTTTGAAAACGTCCCACTTGATGGCGTGGATCCTCCAGTTTTACCAGAAGGTGAAAGCTC
Organism: Dendrophyllia cribrosa; assembly: GCA_024195265.1. Classification (NCBI taxonomy): domain Eukaryota; kingdom Metazoa; phylum Cnidaria; class Anthozoa; order Scleractinia; family Dendrophylliidae; genus Dendrophyllia; species Dendrophyllia cribrosa. The sequence continues at coordinate 26,570,384 of JAJLRJ010000002.1, forward strand.
CATGTCAAAAACTCCAAAGCTCGATAAAGTTATTAATGGTCTCAACATCGCTGGAATAGTGTTCGGGGTAGCAGGCCTTGCCACAACAATTGGGTTGGGAGTCTGGACGCTGGAAAAGTTGAACAAAGCAATAAGTGATGTGGAGTCAAAGAACACGCAAGTGACGAAGTTCCAAGCTGCTATGGAAAAAGTGTTGGATGAGATCGTAACCGCTGCAGGTTACCCAGCCAAGAGTTATGAACAGCTCACAACAATGGCCGCTACGTGGAAGAAAATCTCTGAGAATTTCGACAGCTACGAAAAAGCATTGTATTATGCTATTCGCGGATACTACATGGGCAAAACACTGAATGACATCAAAACGATGGTGGCCAAAGAGAGTGATAAGGGCAAGCCATTCCCAGAAGATGGCTATCCTCTCGCCAAGACCTTGGCAGATGACATCAAATACAAGATTGTCACCGAAAAGAAGACAGACAAGGAGATTGTTAATTTTTTTGCAACGGAAGATCCACACGTAGGGCTGCGATTTGTGTTCGATGAATTCTTTATTAGCTCTTTGCGCTGGTATTGATCAGTATTATTCTAACAGCTTTAAATTTCATGAAGGTTGCATTAGGCTTTTAAAAAATATAGTGAGTAAAGAACTGTGGAGAGTAAATAGGACTATATTGAACCAATTATAATCTCTTGATTGAACACGTTACATATAATTTCGTGATAGGCTTCAAATGTTTATGATTTCTTGTACATGTGTCTGTACTCAATAATTTTCATGTGTACTGTATCAGAGTCAAATAAAGAAATCCATTTGAAGAAATGTTATCTGGTATGTGTTTATCCTAAGCCGAAGCAGTTTTATTTTCTTGACAAACATTTACCATCCCGAGTCACCACAAGAAATCTCCAATCACTTAGTTCATTCCTGTGCTTATTAGTGTCATTTTCGATTGTTCAGCTGTTTTGTTAGCAATTAAAGACTTAAAATGAAAATATTGCACAATTTTAAAAGATTCAAAGACTTCAAATGTCTTTGCGGTGAGCACTACATACCTTGACATGCCGGTACCTTGTTTAAACTTGTTTGTTCACAATTTCCTCTCACATTTTTGCTTTGCCTTACCCTGGTTGCCAAATGTTCTCTCGCGGCACAAGATTGGTTTGGTGGGCCATTGTTCATGCATTACCGTAGTACGTTTATTACCGTTCACGATCAACACTAATTGCACTTTACATATAGTAGCCTTCCCAGGCTCCGTAGCTTGGGTGGTGTGGTCGCGGAATATTGTCAATAATGTAACGCAACGTATAAATGTCACACTTGAGTATTTCGGATCGCGACACACCCCGGCGACACACACTGGAATCCCGCCGGGGAATCCCGCTTATAATCCACGTATCCTACCACCAATGAACCACTAGAATCTGCTTGTATAGCAGAGAAAATGGATTATCTAGATACGTGAATGACTGACGGAGCTCTTCTTCGAGTAATGCAAAGAAAATAACAAGAACGGACCTGTATAGCGAGGTGGTCAGAGGGCGGGGCCCTGCGGAGAAGTTTAGCGAACACGTGCAAGAACTTTGGATGTCTGCACGTATGAGTTTAGCGATCACGTATAAAATAAAAATAAATTACAGTGAAACGTTACTATATCCTTAATAGAGGACGTCCATTTTAAAACAACATTTACATCACCTTGAATGTGTACTTTTTTTTGTACTTCGTAGAATTCGCCTAACAGCGTTACACATTACACCAGAGCGTTACCTTGTCACAATTATTTAAGGTCATTAAGATTTGTAATCTAATCTAAATCACGTGATGACATGAACGAAATGAAAAATACAAGAGCTAAAACATGTAATCTGTGTTGCCGTCCGAATATAATATAACGCGCTACGGTCGACTCTACGTCTTGTTTTGGTTCATCACACGCGTACAGCAGCAAAGATGGCAGCAGTCGGAATCACTAATGTCCTTTTAGGATTGGGGAGCATAGGGGCTGGGGTTGGTTTTGATGCTGCTGAAGAAATGAAAATGGAAGAGTTAAAGTCCAAATCCCAGAAGCTACAAGGCGATGTGACGGCTACTGGCAATCTTTACGATCACGTCTACTATTTGGTTTCTGAAAATCTCACACGTGTAAAGAAGGCGCTCGACAAACTCCCGAGCGAGCTGCTAGACAAGGTGAAGTTCGAAATCGGTGCTGGCGATGCAGATTCCACAGCTGAAGAAGCCATCAAGGTTTTGACTCGGGTGTTAGGGGCGGCTCCCTCGTCCCCAGTCACCCAGTGTTTAGTGTCAGAAACAGCGCCGGCAGCGTCACCAGCACCAGAACCAGCACCACGCGCGAAAACCAGCAAACGCAGAGGGATTTTCGCCTGTTGTGTTAGCGATGTAACCGACAGTGGAACCCAACAGCCGCAAAGCCCGAGCGAGATGAAGCCTTCAGAGGAGTCTGCACTGGGCTCAGCGGTCGCGGGAGAAGAACAGGAAATTGAAATGGTCGAAATGGTACAGTTGATTCGAGAACAAAGAGCTGAAGGGACCGAACCAGAGACATCGCAGTCAGACCCTTTTGAAAATGTCCCACTGGATGAAGAGGCGATTCCAGCACAGCCTGCGGAAGTGTCTCTTTATTCTCGAAAGCTCCAATGCTCGACACAATCTTAAAGGGCCTTAATATAGCCAGTGCAGTGTTCGGAGTTGCAGGTCTTGCTGCAACCATTGGATTAGCAGTCTGGACGTTGGAGAAGTTGAACAAAGCGATAGATGATGTGGAGAAAAAGCAAACACAAGTGACGAAGTTCCATACGGCCATGAAGAATATGTTGGACAAGATCGCCACGGCTGCTGGTCTTCCAAAAGAGAGTTACGGTGAGCTAACAAAAATGGCTGCTACGTGGAAGAAGATCTCTCAGAATTGCGATAGCTATGAGAAAAGCTTCTACTATGCAATTCAAGGATATTTTATGACGAAATCCCTTGATGAGGTGAAGGAGCTGGTAAAGAAGGAGAGTGATTCTGGCAAGTCGTACCCGGATGACGCCTATCCACTTGCCAGTGTCTTTGCAGATGAAATCAATAATAAATTTGGCCAAAACAAGACTGACGAGGAAATTGTTGAGTTCTTTGCTACGGAGAATCCAAACATAGGCCAGAGATGCTTGCTGAATGTATTCTTCATTAGCACATTGCGCAAGAAAATGCATACATTGGGGAAATTAGAATAAGCAGTGCTTTGATCGTGGTGATAAATGAGCCAAATTTGAAAATTCCCAGCAAAAAAAAAAAAAACACGTACTATATTTTTGGTTGCACTTTTTACTTTTATAGGAATAGAGATCGGCTTATTTTACAGGACACTATAAAGACGCCCAAATAGGATATTTAACAAATGAACTATATCCCGACATAAACACTTGAATGTGTAACAACTGAAGGCAGTTTCTTTTTTTAGAAGTGAAATCTGCAAGGGACCACAAACGATAATGCTGTAAGCGATACGTAGGATCTAAGAAAGACCCAATCAGCCAAAAAAATGAACAAACATAACAAAAAACTGCAAATAACAATGAAACAGCTGTCCGCGGTTGCTACCCTACTTTATCGGTTCCTGTCGTATTGGTGTCTCGCAAAGTCAACTTTTTTACGTAGTCAGATCAGCCTTGCATTTTTGTTATGTTTGTTCTTTTTTTAGAGCTGGTATTAATATATTGTATGCATATGGACATGTGCATACCTTTTTTATAGGTACTAGACAATTGGTTGTACGTCTAAATGACACGGTATCAATAGAAATGTATTTATCATGGGTTACGTAACCTCATTTTTGGGCGTTTGTGATACTTTGTCACAATGCTTCATTAGCGGGGTGTCGGGTATATATACGGTGAGGCCTTCATTTGTATTCATTCGAGTCATACGACCGCACTCTGTTCGCCTCTAAATTATGTCCGACACTGGAAACGGCGTAGAATCAAATCTTGAGGTTCCTTTTGACGACTCTTCACAACGGACTCCTATTCCGCCTTCTTCGTCTCCGCTACAACAGTCTCCTGACTTAGCATCGACGTTTTCTCTCTTTAAGGATTATTTCGACAAGAAATTGACCGCGTTGAAGCACGACATCCAGGAAGACTCCTTAAGCAACAGTGATTCTATTGCTAAGAAGTTGAAAGAGGAATCCAAAATATCCTTCAAGTTTGAGGGGAACAAAAGGCAGTTCTACTTCAATTCCGGCCTTGCAGAGAAGGTTCAATCGGCTTCCACCGCTCTCGCTAAAAGGAAATTTGAAGTCGCCCGCTCTTATCTAGAAGAGCTAGACGCTGACATAAAGAAACGGAACAAACTTGTCAGATTGGCCGATAAATCCGCTGCCGGTTGGGACTTGGTCAACGAATATTTATCTGACGAATTGGCTAGCGGATCGGAGGACGAAAAGCGAATTCGACGCGCAGAGCAGAGGGCCCTTCGCAAACGAAAAGATCGGCAGCAGCAGAAAACGAAGTCCGCAGCCAGGCAGAGTCAACCATCTGCAACCCCCACTTCTTTTGCTGGCCAGCGTCAGTTCAATTTTGCTTCCGCTTCTCGTTCCTTTGCACCCGCTAGTAAAGCAAAGCCTGGCGATTTCTGCTTCGCTTGTGGTCGGCAAGGTCATTGGAGATCCGAGTGTCCTGGACATTCCCAACCCAGACCTTCAAGTTCCATCCAGTTGAATTCCGGTTTCTCCTCAAACCTTGGAGGTAAATAAAAACCTTCCCAAGAACTTGGAGTAAAAGTTAAGTATTTATTTTGTGATTATGGATTTTTCCAGCTTAGAGTTTTTCAGAGAAAGAGACTCTAGTTCTTTAGTCGATTTCGATTACGATCGAAATCTATTCGAATATGAACAGAACTCTGTTTTGCCTGTACTGAAAGGCAGGCTTAAGGCCGCGCTCCATTATTGGTATTCTATTGGCGCCAATAGCTTTGTTACTGATACTATCAAGTTCGGTTATCGCATCCCTTTTCTCAGTACCCCTAGCAGGGCGCTTTTTCGTAACAATAGGTCAGCTTTGGACAATGCGTTGTTTGTCGAGTCGGCTATATCTGAATTAGTTTGCAATCACTCGGTGGTTGAGGTACCCTTTGTCCCACACGTTGTTAACCCGCTTTCTGTGTCGATTCAATCGTCAGGCAAGAAAAGGCTTATTCTCGATTTGAGGCATGTCAACCAGTCTATTTGGAAGCAGAAGTTTAAGAGCGAAGATTGGAGGGTCTTGTTATCATATGTAAACAAGGGTGGTTTCCTTTTCAGTTTTGATCTCAAGTCTGGCTATCATCATTTTGATATTTTTCCAGATCATCAAACTTTTTTGGGGTTTTCCTGGAATTTTTCTGGAACTGTCAGATATTTTTGTTTCACAGTTCTCCCGTTCGGCCTTAGTTCCGCCCCGTACATTTTTACCAAATGTCTCAGGCCGCTTGTTAAGTTTTGGAGACTTAGTGGCATCAAAATAGTCGTGTTTCTCGACGACGGGTGTGGTGAGGGTGATTCATTGCGAATTGCTAAGGATCATTCATTGCTCGTTCGGACATCGCTGGGTTATGCAGGTTTTGTCGCTAATTCCGCTAAGTCTACTTGGGAACCTACGCAGTCACTTGTTTGGTTGGGTTTGAACTGGAATCTTGTTTCTGGTTCGTTTTCTATCTCTGATAGGCGTATTTCCAACTTTATTGGTTTTTTAGAGAAATTCTTTCAATCGGCTCCGTACGTCACTGCTCGGGATTGCGCCTCGATCGCAGGCCATGTTATGTCAATGTCACCAGTCTTGGGTAATTTGACTCGTCTTAAGACCCGTTTTTTGTACAAGGTCATAGACTCCAGGTCTTCGTGGGATTCTCGGTTCAATATCGGGCTTCATAACGATTGTCTTTCGGAAATATTTTTCTGGAAAAACAATATCGCGAGCCTTAATTCTAGACTTATAGTGCCTTATCAGGCGCCTTGTTTGCTTAGTTTTTCAGATGCTAGTAACGTAGCCTGTGGCGCTTACCTTGTCGGTACTAGCCAAGTATGCCACCGTATGTGGAGTCCATGTGAGGCTATGAAGAGCTCTACATGGAGGGAACTTAAAGCCGTGTTTTTTGCTTTAACATCGTTTAAGGATTCAGTTCAGGGCAAGTCCGTTAAATGGCACTCTGACAATCAAGGGGCGGTCCGTATAGTTGACATAGGGAGTCCTAAAGCAGAATTGCATTCTATTGCGCTTGAGATTTTTGATTTCTGTAGGATTTTTAATGTTCGTCTTGTTCCTCAATGGGTTCCCAGAGAGCTTAATGTTTGTGCTGATGAAATTAGCAACATTATCGATTACGACGACTGGTATACTACCCAGGGATTTTTTGCCCATTTAGATTCTATCTGGGGTCCCCATACCGTTGATAGGTTTGCTAACGCGTCCAATGCCCATCTCCCTAGATTCAATTCTAGGTTTTGTGTATCAGGCTCAGAAGCTGTTGACGCTTTTTCAGTCTCTTGGACGGCAGAGAATAATTGGCTCGTTCCGCCAGTACGTTGTATCACAAGGGTGATCCAACATCTTGTTTCATGTGGCGCCTTTGGGACTTTAGTGGTCCCTTATTGGCCGTCTAACGTTTTTTTTGGCCTTTTCTATTTGCGAGCTCGCTTGATTTTCAACCATACGTTGTTGGGTCCATTTACTTCCCAGATCCCTCGGGGATATTTGCTCTTGGGTGTTATAAGGATTCGCTCATAGGCTCTGATAAGTTCAATAGTGCGGTTCTAGCTGTCAGAATTGACGCTAGGGGTCACAGTTCTTAGGCATGGCGTTTTTTCTTTTATGCCGAGTGGTTTTTTGACTGCAGTGACGTTCGCACTGGTCAGTGGTTATGTTCGTGAGTTCAAGAAGTTTCGTCTGCTTGTTCCTTGACTGTGTTTCGAATGAAACTAGTTTGCCGAGTGGCTTGATTCTCGCCTAGTGGCGTTGTGCAGATTTGTACAGGGTTGTACAGGGTTGTTTTTTGCGTTGTAAATTAGTTTCACGTTTGTTATGATATTTATTTTTGCAATGCTAACGTTGTTCCCATAGATTTTGTCAGAGGGGCTTTATAGCCTGGTTTTCAACATGTTGAAGACAGCCGCCTCAAGGTATTAGCTCAGGAGCTCCCTGAAGTTCTTCTCAAGAGCAAAAGCGCAAATACAGCTAAGAAGTATGAAAGAGGTTTTAATGCATGGAGGAAATGGGCTTCACAGTTCAAGGAGATTGTAATTTTTCCCGCTTCTAGCGTTTGTTTCTTTATTTTTTCTTAGTTTGATACAAGAATCGGTTTCTTGTAACATTATTGACAAAGTCCATTACGGGCTTAGGTGGTTTCATGATTTAGCAGGTCATCCCGACCCATGTAATTCACCTGTTGTTATTCCATTATTGGAATCTGCCAAAAGGCTTCTTAGTGTTCCGATTAGAAAGAAAGAACCAGTTACTCCTGAGGTTGTTCAGCGCTTGTTTGCGCATTATGGCTCCGCTTCCGCTAGTTTATCTGACTTACGTTTGCTCAGTTTGTGTGTTTTGGGTTATGCGGGATTTTTCCGTTTCAACGAGTTAGTTCAATTGCGCAGGTGTGATTTTCTATTTGAAGATTCTTTCATGAGAATTTTTGTTCAGCGTAGCAAGACGGACATTTATAGGGATGGAGCTTGGGTTGTCATTGCTAAAACCCTAAAGCCTACTTGTCCTGTTATGTTAACCCTTCGTTATTTTTCAGTTGCTTCTTTTTCAGAAGGCAGTGAAGTTTTCATTTTCCGTCCACTTGTTTTCTGCAGCAGCAATGGATCTTATCGTTTTTGTGGGTCTGCCCCATTGTCCTACTCTAGGGCGCGCGAGATAGTGCTTTCCGCTTTTGAGGCCGTTGGCCTCTCCAAACAAGATTATGGGCTTCACAGCCTTAGAGCTGGAGGCGCCTCCGCCGCGGCAAATGCCCAGATTTCTGATCGTTTGTTTAAGAGACACGGACGTTGGAAATCAGACAAGGCTAAGGATGGCTACATAAAGGATAATACTCTTGCTTTGTTGTCGGTTTCATTGTCATTGGGTATTTAATTTACTTCCCGTTCTTTTAGTTCGCCCGTACACGGCTCGTGTTGACACACCCCATAAGTGGTTGCTTATTACATGGTAAATGATTTATATTCGGTTGAGCGGGGGAGCGTATTAGAATATAAATGTATTTATCATGGGTTACGTAACCTCATTTTTGGGCGTTTGTGATACTTTGTCACAATGCTTCATTAGCGGAGTGTCGGGTATATATACGGTGAGGCCTTCATTTGTATTCATTCGAGTCATACGACCGCACTCTGTTCGCCTCTAAATTAAATACCCAATGGCTATATTAGCATTCAGGAGGTTTGTTTTTTCTATTCTTGGCTTGCCATGTTTTGTTTTGTTTTTTCACATTATACTAGATTATGTTGTGATCGTAATCTTCATGCTAGACATTACAGTTACTGCTCTGTTATTATTTTGCGCCACATTGGTTATTGATATATATCTTGTAATTTAATTGACATGGAGGACATAATAAAGAGGCCCGTACACGGCTCGTGTTGACACACCCCATAAGTGGTTGCTTATTACATGGTAAATGATTTATATTCGGTTGAGCGGGGGAGCGTATTAGAATAGAAAGTTAAAAACAAATGCAATATACGATTAAGCGACTATTTTACTGATTGATATAAAAGACTTTAGACTTGTGGGGTGTTTACATGACACCGGGGCGACTTTCGCGCCGGGGCGAGTTCACTCCGCTTCCCTCTTATGGCTCTACATTTGTTTACATGATACCACTATGGTGGCCCATTGACGCCATAGGAAAATTTGTGATAATAATGATATTTTCTGTATTTTTTTTTATTTTTTTATTTTTTATTCTATTTTATTTTATTTTTTTATTTTTTATTTTTTATTATTATTATTATTATTAAACTTTTTTTGAAAAAAAAAAATTCAAAAAAAAAAAAAGAAAAAAAACCTCGCCGTGGCCCATCAGCGCCATAGGCCCAGCAGCGCCATAGCTATAGACCATCATGCAACGCAAGTAGAGGTAGTACTCCCACGATCCTCTAGTAAGTACGCCTGGTCAAAATGGCGGCCAGAATAAGGAATTCAGACTGGCTTGAAGATGTGGAGCTAGAGAACGAACTAAGAAAGCACGTTAGTCGGAACCTTCGACAATCGGAAATAGTGGATTTAATGAGGGTGAAATTTCCGATGTATTCTTGGAGTTTGAGGACTCTATCCCGCCGTCTCCATCACTTTGGGATTACGTTCACCGACTACGCTGTCGATGTAGACCAGGTTAAAGAGGTTGAACATTTGTGCTACAACTTTTAAAGTCTTTTTATTTGGAATGTCACATACAACAGTTATCCTTGTTCAAAAAAAATTCCCTCTTTCCTGTGTTGGTTATGGAGAAGATCATTGAAGCGAAAGAAATGTCTTGACGTATAAGAATTATTTTGCTATAGTTGTTTAGTTGTAAAGCTTCCTTCCTAATGCTTGTGTTCTTAGTCCTTTTTCATACAAGAACAATGAAACAAGTAACTAGGGATAGGTTTTATGTAGACAGGCTTGTAAAAAAGAACCAGTTATCATGCCAATGACAATTAACATTAAACAGTTATAAGCCTTTGTAGCGGGTAAAATATAGTAAAAATATGACTAGAACTTTCATATCAACAACGTGCTTTACTTCACGATCGACTGAACATGTGATACTCGCGTGTTCCATATATGGGCAACAGTGATTACATCATTAGAAAACGGCTACACCTTTTACCCCAGGGGGGGGGGGGGGGCACTCCCATATAAGAGGTATATAGGTACGTGTCGCTGTGAGGGGTAGGGTTTTTGAGCATTTTGGTCTAGTATAGGGTAAGGGTATCACAGCCCCAGCGACACACCCCTATCCAAAAATGTCAAGAGTGCCCCCCCCGGGCCTTTTACATATGCATATGAAATTGTTGCAGGAAAGCAAACCATTGAACTTTAATTCAAGATAAGTGCAGTTGTTTTGCACCTTTTATTTAAAAAAAAAATCACAACTGAAGCATTTCAAGTACATCTGACTTTTCAGTATCCAGGCTGCTAATGAACATGATAAGTATTGTGTAGTTTCATTAAATATCCATACCCCTGATGAAAAGAATTTTCCACAAGATCTCCCCACACTTCTCTATGGTCTCCTCTGGAAATTCAAATAATCAAACTTTCTAGTTTTATATGTATGCCATACCCCAATTCCTTCTGTGCGGGGGGGGGGGGGGGGGGGGGGGGGGGGGGCGTGCATGAGCATGGATATCTTATGGATCTACACATTGTTATGTAAAATTATGTAGTTTTCTGAACAGAAACTGAAACTAATGTACAAATGATTTATGAACTGAAACTCTCTGAACTCTGAACTAGAACTGAAACTGTCAACAACATAGTGATTGGGCAGTCAATGGTTTACACATCTAATTATGACAACATCTGCCAAAGACGGCTGAAAAGGTAAAAAGTGATGTTGAAGAAACTCAAAACCTAACTTCTACCATAATAACTTCTTTGTTTCTTGTAACTAATCACAATCCGCTAAAAGAGACGTGCAAAAAAATACGAACATTAACAAAGTAGCAAAAACAGTGTTGTTCACTGCTAAACTAGAACTGTTAAGGTATAAAAATGCAAAAAATTCATTACAAGCTACATCCTGGGACAATGCCCATTAATCTTAATCTTACCCCTAGAAATTACCTTTATGTGGTAGGTCAAAAACTTTCAGCACCAAAGAAAGATCTGATGGGTATGCTCAGGAAAATTTTGAAGTCAACCTCAAAAAAAAAAAAAAAAAAAAAAAAAATGGGTGTGGTTGAAGCCCCCTACCCCCCCCCCCCCCCCCCCCCCATTCCCTCACCAACCCTGGCCGGGCCAACACTGATGTATCTGACTCATTTTAAGCATTTTATGTTTGAATTGTATTGTACTGTTCTGCTTTTCACTTGTGGTGTCATTGTCATCCATTACCATTATGGAGATTCAAGGTTTAGTAGGCGACAGAATTTGTTACATGTGTGCTCCTTGAAAAAGGTTTCAATTGCAGCATTTGATAGGTTTCCACAACAGAAATAAATCGACTTGTCGTCATCCATAAGCTTGGCACTTGCAACTTCTGGGTCACATAGGGAATAGCCAACCCCTTGGATGTCTGTAACTATGAGCTGGCGGTCTGAGTTGACATAAGTGAAATGGACAAAGCTTTCAGCTTTGTCGCTGATTTCACTGGTTGCATCACCACAGATCTCACCTGTGTTGTTAACAAACTTTTCAAATGTTCCTTCAAGAAATCCTTCAAGAGTTACAAACTCTCCATTAAATGAAGAGAAGTACACTTTCTCGTACCTAAATGTTTCCCCGTATTCAAAGATTGGCCTCTGTAGTTCCAGATTTTGGGCAAAGTTACGTGCCAATGCGTTCATTTGAACCGCTTTTCTTGTATGAGCTTCCGTAGTTATAAAAAACTCTTCAATTTCTTTGATCTTTTCTTTCTTGTATTTCTTAAGAACGTATTTGCCTTTCGCTATTCCACTGATGGCCTTTGCATGGTATGCATCTCGAAATCCTCCACTTCCAAAGCTGGTCCGGTCCAGGGAAAACGTCACTTCCAATGGGTCGAGCCACCTCATCTCTTTTAACGAAAATTCTTCAAGTGCAAGGGTTACAATGTCGACTTCCGGTACGATGACCTTTCCAAGCTTAAGCATTTGGCTGAGTGGGACAGATGCTGCAAATGAAGATTTTACGGCGCTTTTGGGTCTGCTTTGTTTTACTTCTGGCGTGCGCTTCGCCGGTTCACTTTGTTGTTGCGGCTCGCTTGATTCGATGAACCGTATGTGGAGGACTTTCCAGTTCTGGATCTGGCTGGCATCCGTGTACGAGGGACCACGTTCGCCAGCCAACACGTCACATTCAAGCTGCGTGCCAAAGTGCGCTTTGCAAGCGGCTTTTATATTTGGAAGCGTGGCCTCGTCCTCCAAGGGAACAAGTGTCAACGGGCCAATTCTTGAATATTTCTGGCATTTGCCTTCCACAATAGGGGAGAGCCTTTGCACTGTGATTGTGCCGGTCAAACCACTTGGACCCGCCTCTTCTTTCTTTCCTGTTCTCTTTTTGCCGATCTTATCCTTGTAGTCTTCCCAATCGCGCTTTCTCTTTGACATTGCAAGGTTGATTAGACTAGTTCGAAGATATTTGAAGATCGAAAGCGCTTTTGACAATTCAGTAGTCTCACGTGCGCGGCTTGGGGAAAACCATAATATTATGTAGATGCTTGAAGTGCATTGTGGGCTATGGCGCTGCTGGGCCTATGGCGCTGCTGGGCCACGGCGGGATTTTTTTTTTTGTATTTCTTTTTTTACAAAAAAAAATAAAAAAGTTAAATAAAAATAAAAAATAAAGAATAAAAAAAAATAAAAATGAAAAAAGTTAAATAAAAATGAAAAATAAAGAATAAAAAAAATAAAAAATAAAAAAAGAATAAAAATAAATAAAAAAAATTAGAGAAAATCTCATTAAAAACGCATTTTTCCTATGGCGTCAATGGGCCACCATATAAACAAATGTAAACTCATGTAAACAAATGTAGAGCCATAAGAGGGAACCGGAGTGAACTCGCCCCGGCGCGAAAGTCGCCCCGGTGCGAAAGTCGCCCCGGTGTCATGTAAACACCCCCTTAATTGCCTTTAGTTGAATGCCTTTAGGGGCGAACCATTGGATTTTTGAGTTGGGGGAGGGAGGGGGGGGGGGGGGGGGGGGGTGGGTGGGAGATTTTTGAAAAACAAATATCCTGCAAGCCAACTCCCCTGGGGAAAGATATCCTGCCACTGTGGAAGTCTGACTTTAAGCTTGTTTTTTGGACAACAACAACAACAACAAAATATCCTGCAGCAACAATGCTAAAGGAAACAATTTCGAGCACAGACTCAATCACCCAACCCCACCCCTCCCCCAGCCCCCTCAGAAGTCCAATAGTTCATCCCATTGAACGATGATTGACATATGAATACGAACACTTCCGTTCAAATGCTTACGTGATTAGGTCACATTTCATTTTACAAAGCAACCTTTGTCTTTTTCACACGCGGTCAGCATACATGGTCAGTGCAAGGTCAACTATATTGTCAAGTTTTGATTTGCCGCACGAGGATATACTTTTCAGGTACTACGACATTGTTTTTAGTAGTATTTTGCTTTCATTTCAATTTGTAGTTACTTTCTGTTGTTGTAATTTCGCGTTTTAAGCCTTGACAAGATGCGTAATGTACCAGTGAAATCCAAGAGCGCCCATCCCCCCTCCCCGGGTAAACCCCCCGGCATTTGACTTTTTTAAAAGAAATTGGTCAAATGCCCCACTGGGCAGGGCTTCAAAGAGCGTCAAGAGCGTCAAATGCCCCACCGTCCGGGCAAGGAGCCCGGGGGGGGGGGGGGGGGGGGAACTCCCGTATAAAAATGACGGGGGTGCTCGTCGGAAATTTTCGAAAAACACCCTAAAAGGTACCAGAATCTCGTTTGATGGGCGTGGCTCAAAGTAATTTTTACCCCTAAGAGGTACCAATCCTAAAACAACACATGTCATATTCTGTCATATTTTTTCGGCTCATACCCTAAAAGGTACCGCGATAATTCTAATGGCGGTCATTTTAGATTTTAGTACCCTAAGCGGTACCAATCTTCAAATTTTGACCCCTAAAAGGTACGACGAGCACCCCCGTCATTTTTATATGGGAGTCCCCCCCCCCTCCCCCCCCGGGGCAAGGAGATATTAAACCCAGGCAGATGTAACTCAGGTGCGCTGAATTAAAATAATTACAAATACCGGTACAAAGACTTTGGTAAATCTGTATCGTTTATTTCATGCCTGCTTACGGTGACCGCCAATATTGAATTCATTTCGCATTTCGATTAAATTGCTAAATTCGGTTTTGATTGCAACATTTCTGTCCCTCTGTTGTGGCTGTACTAAGTAAAGTAAAAGTGAAGAAAGAAATGAAATACTTTTTTGCAAAATACAAGCGTATTTACCCAGAAGCCTCCTCTATGTTTCGGACAAAATTTGTCCGGCGCGAGAGTCTTCTTAATTTTCTTTACGACGTACAGTACTCGAAGAGGGTTGGAGGCGCGGTGTGTAGTGGTTAGTGGTCAGAGTGGTTAGCGCCGGCTGGGATTCAGATCAGGAAGGTTGGTGGTCTCGGACCTCGTGTTGTTTCCTTAGATAAGAAACTACACTCCACATTGTCTCTCTTCACCCAGGTGTCTAAACAAAATGCCGTGGATAACCCTGCGATGGACTAACATCCCATCCAGGGGGGGAGTAGCACTTAATACTCCTAGTTGCTTCATACCACGGCAACCCGATTAACCATCTCCGCCCGAGTGGGCTTCCTGTGACTCATTTGCGGTTTTACCCATCAGCCTAACTCTATTTGACTGTAGAATTTGACTGTAGAACTGATTTAGATCTGATCCATTACTGGATAAGCGAACTGAATACTTTGAAAGGACGCCTCGCTTTACTTTCGGATAGATTGACCAGTTAGCCCTTCTTTTTTGTATTCGAATAACAAAACTAAATGAGGCCTGTAAGGGCGAAAAGGATGTTTTTGTACTTATCCATCCTTACTTGGTTCCACCGCTGCCGTACTTTGGTATCAGCAATTAAAGTTTGCGTCGGGCTGATAGGTTTTATTGACAGCTGACAGAGTATGAATCGATCGCATAATGATGAAGGATAGAACGTGCATATCACAGTGTTATTTTGTCGGTAGTTTATTACAATCACTGATTGAGCGAAACGAGATTCCAGTCAGAGTAATAGCTCAGTCTAACGTCGCTGTTTTGTTATTTTTCCGTCAGAAATAATAAAGGCCCGGTTAACGGTCATAAATGGTTGAAATGGTTCTCGAAAACGTTGGTTTAATCCGAAGCCCAGGGTTGATGAAACACGTCAGTAGTGCGTGTACTGAAAGTTGCTAACCAGAATTCTTGCTTGCCCGATCTCGAATTCGAAGCGAATTTGAAGTGCACACGACTGTTATATTTGAATTGCCTTTCTTAGCTTCGAGCAAATGACAATTTTCAACAATTATAAAGTATTTATTGTTATAAATATTCAGTCTGTATCTGATTAGATGTACAGATATACAAACCTGACAAACTGTGTATTTCCATGAAAGCGACATAGCTCAGATCACTCCTCGTAGCCTGTGACAGCCGCTTCCTCCCCTCAGAAATCACAGGCTAACTCCTCGTCGCTATAAAGAGTTGATCCCAAAGTTCTGTTCAATTCAAAGGTAGGAGAACTTTTCATCTCACTGGCTCCTTCATTTTGTTTCTGTTCGTATTTTGAGAGATGATTTCCTGCTGTTTAGTTTCAGTCCTTCTTCCTTCATTACTCTCGCATGCAGTACTGATGAAAATCAGATTGAATGAAGCTGTCGAGCTGCTTTTCAAACAAAACTTGAGCTACTACAGAAGCGAATGTCATTTCAATCCCTCAATATTTTCACAGAATAGTCTACCAACAAATGCGGTTGAGTTTTCAAATCTAGGATGGAGAAAACAGTCATTTGTTTTGATCAAACAAAAACTAATTTTGATATTTATTAATTCGATTTCGGGTAATAAATTCGTGTCGGTCCTCTGTATATATTATGGTACCTAACGAAGCTGAAAAATATTAATAATGGTTTATGACGTCCTAATGATGCGCAATAATGTCCAGTGATGTGCTGCGCCACCATTGTAGCCCTGGTGCTGGCCAGTGACAGGGCTTTGTGTCCGTTGGACTTACTGGGATGAGGGTACTTACCTAGAGGGGTGGGGAGGGGTCTTCCGATCAGAATGCATGAGGCAGGTTAAGTGCCCCATGGGGCTGGGGAAGGGAGCGTGTCACCTATAACTACACATGGGAGGGATGCAGGTAGTTTGTCTCACGCTAGCACCTAACGGTCCTTAATCGTGGATATGTTTTTTGTAAATTTTTTCAAACTGAACAGAAGGAAATGAGTCTGGACATTTAGCTGCAGCCCATTGTCTGAGTGGGGCAGTCAAATCCCAAGGAAATAAGGGCAGGTGTAGTGAATTTAAGCTCAAACTGCCAGATTTGTCTGCGATAAGTATGTAGTTTCCCCGGATTTAAAGCCCACACCTTTCTAGTTTGTTGCTTAGATAGGTTTTATGAGGGAGTCAATAGCACAAAAGTGTTTTTGCTGCTTAGCATGCACGTTAAATAAAAATAATAATATTTGAAAATGTTTGTCACGAGTGCTGAAAAAAAAAATGTAATAAAAAACAGACAGACGTTTCGGGGATAACTCCTTCTGATCATCAGTGTTTGTGTTCTCAGAGACAAACGCTCGTTTGTTATTGGGGTACCCAAGGGATCTGCTGGTTATTCTTCTACATCCCGTAATGTTTGCGATGCGCGTTTTGCGTTTTGCGTTTTTTTTAGAAGCTGCTTTTAGTCAAATAGATCCTGTTCCCTTTTTTTGTTTTATCCGAGCCTTAAAGTGCATATGAAGTAATTTTTTATTTTGTCTTTTTTTGGAGGCTATTATGCCTTTATTTCGAATTGATAAAAGAAATTTGTCAGAGAAAAATTTAAGGCCTCTTTTTTGCCGTCCAAAGTAGCACAATTTGCAGAAATCAGTGTCCCGGAGACTGGGAACGAGGTTTCGAAATCCATTGTGTCGATGACGTAGAAAATACTTGAGATTCGTTTCTTCAAAAGAATGCCGCCATGATACTCGTGAGTTGAAGTATTTTCTACGTCACAGCCTTGTAATACAATAGCTTTGGCCGCGCGCTCGATAGAGACACTTTCTGGCGGAAAATGCAAAACTTTCAAGCCGAATAATTTCACAATGGGAAGGATCTTTTCGATGAAACCCACAAATTTAGATAAAGAAAGTAAAGCACTATCAAACCATGGAAATATTTTTTTTACTTCATATGCACTTTAACAATCAAGCTCTAAGGATTAGTGGTTTGAGAATATTGTTTTACTCAAGAATAGTGTCAACAGGAGTACTTCTTTACAAATTAATATTGTAAAAAATGTTGAAACTAATGAAACTTCTACCTCTACGTTTGTTACAGGCTCCATTTACCATAAATAACCTTCTGTTTTGTAGAGTATCCTGAAGCCAGTGACGCCTCTTTTGTTTGGCAGGTAATGAGAGTATCTAAACAGCTTATTTTATGGAAAATCTCAAATGTTAAAAGGGCATGCAATTGTTACTGGATTCCACCAATAAATCTAAAAAACCAGTGGGATCTTCGTGAAGGTTGTTCTCAGCCAAGCTACTTGTTTTCGTACACTCCTTTAGCAATTGATTAGATGCACTTTGAATTGACAGACCCTAAACCCAGGAAAAATACAGTATGCCTGACTATGCATGTTTAAGGAATCATCTATGTAATTTTTGTTGAATGTGACAAATATACGGCAACCTAATGGTTTTACTCAGTTTTTACTAGATTTGACTTTCGATAAAGGCAATCAGAATCCTCAGGACGGTTAAAATTGCCAGTGAACACGATGCATGTGCTATGGGACACTCTGCTCAGTTTATCTCAAAATGTTTTCCAACACATTTTCTCAAATTTTCCAAAGCTGTGTGAAGAGGTCAATAATTTTAGGGTCCGTATTTGCCAAGATAAACTTGAACAGGAGCATGACATCATATATGCGTGGCGTACCATTGCTGGTGATATAGTTTTAATGTTGGACATCTTATTTACCATGATATTAGTCTACACTCAGTAATGAGTATTTAATAATTTTACGGTCAATATTTGCCAAGATAAACTTGAAGAGGAACAAAGGGTATCTCGTATGTGTGGTGTACCACATGCTGATGGTATATTTTTAATGCTGGACATTTTATTTACCATGTGAGTCTACTAATGAGTATTCTAGACTGCGTTAAATAATTAGTAATTTAAGATTTATAAAAAGATTAACAGATGTTACCTTCTATGGTAACATCCAGAAAAAAGTCTCGTGTTATTTAAAGGGGCAATGTGCTATTTTAAGTGTCAATTCGCACTAAGCCGAAAACATATTTGTATCACTATGAACCTAAACATAATGGTCCAGTTTTGTTCACTTAATTAGTTCACTGAAAACATTATAAATTGTCTTTGACTGGAGATAACCACGAGAGAAATGGATTGCAACTTGAAAAAATAGTGATCTCCCTTAGAGGAGGTGTTGTAAAAGAATTTTTTTTGTTTAAGCGAACTTGCATAATAAAATATTAAGTACAACTTAATCCTCATGACAATGCCCCTTGAAGAAGTAAAGTTCAATTATGAAGTTAAAGCATTGAATTTATGAATAGTAGCATGCCCGTCTATAGGAAGTTAGGACGACCGAAGAGACAGCTGAAACTTCAGAAAAAAAAAACATTTGTAAAAGGCACTGAGGACCTGATTTCTGTTTCATTAGGAAATGGTGTTAGACGTGCACAGATCTTTCTACAATAAAATGATTTAAGTTACAGACCTTTATCTGAGTTTCTGCCAGTTTTAAGAACGCCTGACCCATGTTGGTTCAAAATCAACGGTGATAACACTATTGGCTGGATGAATTATTTATGCAGTACATAACATAATGGTTTGCCCAAAGAACACTGAGTGCTTTATCCGGTGAATAGTATTGTGATATATCACAACGGAGCTTGGTTATGACAAAGTAAAAATGTGATCAGTTCTTTATACTTGCATTATTTATACCCAGATATCAAATTCTAACTGACGGTGGCTGATGATTTAGACGAGACAGACAGGATTTAAAATGTAGTTACGTTCTGTTTTTGAAACTATTTGTGAGTTTGCTGTTAACACGATATTTTGAAAATATATTTTTTTCGCAAAGCAGATAGAACTGCAGGATCTGCATCTGTGATCGGCTTCAAACGTCTGAAACCATTCTGATCAAAACATGCAGAAATGTTCTTAATATTTCACTTGTTCGCTCAGGTTTGTTTTTATTAAATCATGGTTAGTATTTTATCGATTTACTTTTCTCTGGCTTTTCCCCCGCCTATTCTATAGGTTACATTATAAATTTTCAATAATAATTTAAAAATTAAATTAATTAAGGGCTAAACTATCACACGTGTCTCAGTTTTCAAACATCCTGCCTTTTAATTAACATTAGCAAACTTTAAGCAATTACAAAGCGAAGTTTTAATATCCCAGTAATCTAACAAAAAAGAAACTTTTATCAACGTCTATGCAGGAGTCAGTGAATGTTTTGTCGCGAAGACTAAGCCTGAGCTTTAGGAACCTCTTCAATGAAGATCCGAGACACTGAATTCCAACCCGTGTAGGCGTCAGCATTTCCATATCCGGCACAATTTCCGACCCAGAATCCCACGCGCACCTTTCCTTTGTGGATATTGTTACAGTGCCCCTCAATATGGCGGACTCGGTGAGGATTTTGAGTTTTGCTGGCCAAGTGCACAACACCGTCAATGGGCAGAGGAGCTGAACACTCCGCGCCACTGAAAGTAAAGTACCAGCGTTTGCAACAACTTGCACAGTTATGGACTCTAAAGCCACCCGTCCAGGCCACATAAAGAGCTGTGTCCGTAAAGTTCTTTGTGAAAACACAGTCCTGTGCAATCATTAAGTGAAAAACAAAATCAAACAAGCATGAAGTGAAAGAAATAACTATGAAAAGAGAATTACAAATTATTACTCGTGGCGTAGCCGACGAGGTCTGTTTTCGCCTCTGAATTTTCTTTCAGTTTGTGTGTGTGAAATTAGTGCATGCAAATTTATACACGCATATTTTAGTTTCACTGGTCTGATTGGTTGACATGTGACCTCGTGATTTCGCTCTTGAGAAGCAGAAGGAAGTATTACAGCATACAAGTTTTCAAGACAATGCAAGGCGTTCATGGATGGATGGGACCGTTAATTTGATGTTAATAATAATAACTGACATAACTTTATTTATTTATCCACGGGATCCTTATCACTAAAGAGTGGTCTTCTAAAGAGCCGTGCGCATTAAACCTAGATGTTGTGTTCGCCGCTTATATATTGCGCTGTAGAAGTTTTGTTCCGGCAAGTTTTGTGTTTTATATAACTTGCCATTTGCTTGGCGATCGAGGTTTCAAGTGTAGGCTACTGATATTTTGTGTGAATGTAGCGGTTGTCTTACTTTTTACAGTCAACTCCCGCCTTGCGGACACCTAGCTATTACGGACACCCCGCTATTACGGACAGCAGCTAAATCCCCGGCGAAAGTTACAGACGTTTGACTAGAACAAACTCCCGTATTACGGACTCTCGCTATTACGGACTTACGGACACTTTATTCGGTCCCAACGTCACAATTTTATTGTTTTCTCTCTCGTTATAACGGACACCGAGCAGCATCTTGGAATATTTGCACACATACATCAAGTCTATTTTTTCTGCTTTTTGAGATTGTCTTTGTCTTTTTTGGTCGATTTCCGCTTCTTCTGTCCATCAATCAAAATTCCTTCATCTTTTTCTCTTAAGGTGGCTCCATATTGTTCAGCCATCTCGTCTTTTGCATTCCATTACAGCTAGCCCGATGGTGTGGCTAAAAATCTTTTAGATCGGAACCAGTAAACCTTTTATCAGTCAACAACGTGGTATCCAAATGACGTCATCATTCGTTGCCATGGCAACGTGAAAAGAGGTCAAAAATACGCTATTTTGGACCATTTGAGGTTAATGACGGTGAAAGTTTTTGTTTTCGATATATTTTTGTTTAATTGGCAAGAGAAACATTTTAACAATTTTTTAAAACATTTTGTACATAGAGTTCAGAGCTACCTTAAATTTATGTAAAAATGACATATCTCTGAATCCTATGTACAGATTTTTTTCAAAATTGGCACAAATGTTTGTTATGTTTATAAGACGAAAATTAATGTATAAAAATCAAAAAATTTCACCGAGCATTTTTGAAGTTATTAGCCTCAAAAGGTTGAAAATGGGGTCTTTTTGGCCTCTTTTGACGTTGCCATGGTAACAAATTTTGATGTCGTAGCCACCTAAATTTGTTCATTGGTTAAGTGTTTACAAACCTGTACTAAATGTTTTCTCTTAACTTTACTGGTGTAGCTGTGATTGAATATCATAGATGTATCATGATGGGAATGTTTAAACTATTAGGAGCCATCTTAAGGCCCTCTTTGCAGTCTCGCTACCATAAATAAGTTCGTCCAGTCTGTCCAAACATTCCTTCCTTTCTTTCTGCTTTTTTGATTCATAGAGGGGAGTTTAAGGTTGCTAATGAATTTAGTCTCCTTGGCGACAAAGTGGGGCAAGTTGCAATTCAAAGGAGAAATACACAAAGCCGATTGGAACGATATTTTAAGGCAATGCGGCTGATGCAATCAATACTGTAGCTGATGTTCAGGTTTTTCCTGGAAAATATTTTTTTTTTTAGAAATGTAGATTACTGTACTTTAGTACAGTAGGAAACCATAACGATGCATGTGTGGACATATTTGGCTCGAGGTCATGGCGTACGGACCGAGCGCATTTGCTGCAACATACGATGATTGTTGTCTACGTACTTAGAAGAACTACTGTACACAAAGGGTACATAATTTCTGTTCTATTCTGTTTGTAAATAAAGTTATGACGCTCTTTACGTGCGACAACGGGTATGAAAAAGGTACTGGAGTTAATGAAAATGAACACACATGTGACCCCCTTCTGTAAATATGCTTTATTTACAGAAGGGGGTCACATAAAATATAAAAATATAAAATATTTCTCGCATCCCGCTATTACGGACACCAAATCGCGGTCCCGAGGGTGTCCGCTATAACGGGAGTTGACTGCAGACATAATTTTATGTTTAAATTTCTCCGTAAAAGCGCTCAAAACACTCGGGAATCTACACTGCAAGGGTTAAAGACGTCACGAGTTTAAACTGTGTACAGCTTCTTGTTATACAACAGGAAAAGTGAAATAAAAGAAGAAAAGATGCTTTATCCTATCTTGCTCAAAAACAATTTACTTTGTATAATTGCGTTCGACGAAGGAGGACGCATACTGTTTCAGTCCTTTTTCCCGCGGGTATCGATCGCGATGCCATATGATTTCAGGGTTTGGACGCCATCTTGGACTGGCTGGCTGGCTGGCACAAATGGCCACGATCTCATGTCGGCCGCCGGGAACTGGTATTTACAAGTGCAGTGAAATTTATACTTGCGCCTCGTGACTCTCTGACTCCACAACATTTTGACCATGTGATGACGTAAATCGTGGTAAATAACAGTCCACACCACGGAAAACCGGTGTAAATTTGTTAATTCGACGACGACCATGTTTTCTGTTTTTGTTCGTGTTTTCTTCTGCCTTTGCTGTTTTTCGCAGTTTTCCCCAAGGTAAGTGAAAATATGACTGAGGCTACTTATCAGAAAACTGTGCAGTGGTGTGTTTCTTGGAAACACGCTGCGATTCGCCCCGGCTACGATAGCGAGTTATGATGTGTCAATTCAGCTGCTTTTCTTAGGAGATTCAACTTCTCTCAGCGCTCAGACTTGTGAGACTCGATCAATATAAAACTCCAGGAGTCTCATATGTAGCTCTTAGCAGGAATCAAACATTATCATCATATGTTATTGAGCCAACGACCTATGAGCGGTTAACAATAAGTTTAAAATCATCAAATACTTTGCGGTATCGACTGACAGAAGAAGACAGACTAGACCGAATGGCATTAGCACAATAGATTTCATAACACTGAACACCATCATTAGTTCTGTTATAATCAAACCAAAGTGTTTAGACATGGTTTTACAGCAAGGGGAATGTATGTGCTTCCCCGATTAAAAGTTAATATCATAAGACTCTCAATAATATAATTTGTCAATTAGGTAAGGAAAGTAGGACAAACATCTGTTAAAAGTAATTTACTCCGAGTTTAATGTTCCCTCACTTCGAGTTTTTTTGCTCTTATCTTCTTCTTTTCTCAGGTTATCTACCCATGCTTTAGGTAAGGTAAGTCCTTGACTTTTGTGAATTGTTATGGCCCATGCAAGTGCAACAGGAAGCTGCTGTCTTTCATGGAAGCCATCTGATAATTGAGCTGACGCAGTGACTGGGCATATGGGTACACAAGATGGAAGACTGTGACTGAGAGATGGACCTTTGTAGACGTCAAATTTTACATTAACTGCTATTGGCAAATCAGATTATTTGTTTTTGCTTTTAAACATAAACTAACGAATATTTGAATAAATTTTTTTTAAAAGAAGATTTTGTTGTCCATTTTTATGTGTTTGTTTCATTAATTTCATAGGTTGAAAAGCGATTGTATGTAAACAAAACAAGACTTGGATTTTATAGTTCCAAACTGAAAATATCCAGACAATATGACAACGATATAATAACTGCCACTCCTTGACTCCCCCCCCCCCCCCCGCCGCCTATTGGCCCTCACCTCCACCTCCCACTTCCTTACCCCCTCGTACCATCACTCCACCCTGTCGAACGCACTCTCCTAATTTCCAATTACTACTAGTATAATTTATATTCTTGAATGTAAAACTGATTATTTATCGTTTGGAGAAAAATCAAGTGTGTAAAGAATGTGTGTTAAGAAAAGTTGTCGGGTTAGAAATGTTCAGTGTATGTGTGTCTGCGACGTTTTGTAGTAATAAGAACAAAAATATAACCTTAATCAAACCGTTGTCTTTGCCATCGTTCAAGTTTTTCCACGCGCACTCTTTCCAGTTCTTAAAAGGCATAAGACCTGAAGTCCCAGGGAGTCCACTTGATCCAGTTTCTCCGCGCTCCCCTTTTTGACCGACAGGACCCTGGGAACCAGGTTCTCCTTTAGCACCATCTTTTCCATTTACCCCAGCAGGACCCATGACACCAGGAGGTCCCTGGGGTCCAGTCTTTCCTGGGCTACCTTGGTCACCTTTCACTCCTTCACGGCCATCACGTCCGTCACGGCCTGGTGCCCCAGGGGAACCAGGCTTGCCATGCATGCCGGGAATACCACCATACCAGAAAGGAGGAGGTTGCTAGTTTGGAATAAGAGATCACAGATATGTTTGTACATGTTTAGCAGTATACCTTGTACAGTGTATTTTTCATGTCAGATTACAAAGAGCGACTGATATGGGCTCCTTTTTAATATAGTGCTTCATTTTTGTGCTTACCAATGTCCTCACTGCAGTAATAAAATGTACTGACTAAAATAAACCACGCACGACTTCCTCACCCCATCCCCCAAAGAAAAGAAATTGATCCAAAATACCCAATCTCCATAAATGCAATTTCCCTCTTATTTTATTAACTTTTCAAAAAGCAGTCCCCTTATAAAAAAATTTGACTTGTACGTGTTTTATAACCCCCACCGAAAGTAAAAACGAGAAACAGAAAGGACAATTGTCAGTTACTCCCTTACACCTTCCCATCTATTTATTTATTTTTCCTTGAGTACCTCCCTTGTCTACCTCTTCAGCTAAGAGTACCGATTAACGTTATCGCTCGCTTTGCCTTATAACAAACATTTCGGTTGAAGGTTAATTGTTTTTCTCTTTCTGTCGACTGATTTGCGTTCAGTTCAAAAAATTGTTTTGATAGCTTACCTTTTCACCGAGGTTTTGTTTGTTGTAAGTTATTTTTGTTTATTATTCTTTCGATTTTAGTTTTAGGTCACACAATTTAACTTATGCGATTTCATGATTGTTTTCTCTTAGATCCTTCAAGTCGAAGTTAAATCAATATTTGCAAAGAAATGCCATTTATTTTAATATGGTCAGAAATTTCCACTGATGTAACGCACGAACTGACTCACCACGTTGTACGATGGTTGTTTGGTTTTGTTGTCCGCCCCGACACAAAAAGCCATAAATGACATAGCAAATAAACACAACAAGGCCAGAGACAGAGTAGTCGCCATCTTGTCCTTATAACGATCTGCTATGAAAAAAGAGTTGGACAAAAGCTAGATATAATACATGTACAAGTGAACTAGAAATTTTACAACATATATTTAAAAACCAATAAAGTTGCATTGTTGACTGATTAAGTGACAGTCGCTTTTGAATGAACTCTTCAAAGAGTCTCCACTAGAAATTGAAACACTATTCGTAAACTCTTTTGAAAGTTATTCTCTCATTTTCTTTCAAATTTTTCCCTTTTTCTTCAAGTTTGTTGTGCGGGCCTTATGTGCTACGTATAAGGATAAGCGAGCGTGCTTTACAATTCGCGCCAGAGCTGGCTAGTTTATAGTATATTTTCTTAGTGTTTTCTAACTCCACAGACCCGCCTTTCGTTTTTTAACATTCCTATGTGGACGAGAAAACAGAACAAACTAGCCTTATCAGTGTAATTTCGACGTTCTTAGTTTTCGGGTACGTCCAGCGTTCAACCAATTTGGTGCCGCTCAGTAGAAAACTCACTCGAGCGTTTTAAAATTGGATATTTGACTATAAAGCCGTTAAAATGGGGTCAGAATTTTTTGAAGCGCGTGATTTCGATAAAACATGTGATGTTATCGTATTTTTAAAGATACTGCTTAGCTTCTGTATATCCAGAAAAACTCTACCAAACTCATATTTTTCTCAGCTAAAGCAACATCCGATTTGAATTTCAGATAAAACCCCAAAAGAAGGTGATTCAAGGATAAAAAACGGGAAAAATGATCATACCTGTAAACACGGAAGGTTGTCGCTTTTCTGCTCAAGCTACTCGTTGAACAACTCACTGTAAAGCAGTAATGAGCAACTTTCACTTGCGTTCGATATTTTCTTCCTTTCTGTTGACTCTTGTTCGTGTTCTGGCGAGTTTGTTGTTTACCATGAATTAAACTGTTTCAATAGCTACTAATCACTATTAAATATTTAAAATGTGGTTATGATTGCTATATCCAATTAGATTGGAGATTTTAAGTTCCTGTTTATTGTACCAGACAAATATCAAGTTATTTTCAGTGTCCGCATGACCCCACACAAGCATTAAAGATGACATCTGTTAGCTAACTATCGGATCATTACTTTCTCTGTTTAGTTAAAAAGTACATTCTTATTGTTCGTTTTATTAAAAGCTCTTCAAAGTATTTGTGTTGAAAACAACAGTTGAGGCATCATCTTTTGGCAGGCACCACCCGTCATCGTTGTATAACGTAACATGTTTTTTAACGTGGATTTCACTGTTGACTTTATTGTCATTCAATTACAAGCCACTACTTTGATACGAGAAAGGCACTAATTTACTAGAGAGAAAAATAGCAATTTAGTTATTGTTTTTCGAATATGTAGAGTATCGAGCAGAGTACCTCAGTCAGACCAAAGAATATATTTATAACTTTTTAAAAGTTTTTTTTTTAGCATGAAAGGGACATTTCCTTAGATCACAGAACGTAACATTTCAGTTTTCATTTGTCGCAAAAGCATGTCACGACATTTTAAAATTAAATTGATTTTTAATAAAGGTGGTTTTCGGAATACCATTTTCAAAACTGGAACTTGTTTTGTTTTAAATTTCAGTCTGAATATCAGTCCATCTTTGTCCCTCGCATTATCCTCGCACTCGCACGTGATTTGCTCACTCGCTCGACTATCCAGAAATACTAGCAGTCTAGTTTGTTACGATTTCCCTTACAATTGGCATGTCATCATTGTAGACATACTCGTTTTTAACGCGAATTTCATCATACCTGAACGTATTTCTTTCACCAGAGAGAATAGTGACCAGCCTTGAAATAAAGTACGGGCCGTGGTCTTATAAAATATATTTCTGTTGATCTCTTGACACCGATCTGAAAAATGCAACGTTTATATCAACGAATGTAATCTAAATTAACAATTATTCAATAGCTTGCCGTTTGCGAGTCAATACATTCGAATATGACTTGTTTGTGGAAGAATTATAACAATACATCCATGTTGACTGCTAATTCTCTATTTTCGAATTGCCCATAATACACTTTGTTTGCGCCCCCCCCCCCCTCAAATTTTGTATAAACTATTGTCTTGAAATGCTCTTGGGAATATGCAGTCCTCCCAAAAGCATTTACAAACAATAGTTTACGCAAAATTTGGGGGGCAAACACAGTGTATCATGGACAATTCGAAAATAGAGAATTTTTGTTTTCGATTTTCACAAAAGTATCCTCACGGCATAAAAATGAGCGAGTCTTTCGATAAAGATGATATTGACAGTAGTAATTACAAAATTGTCACTTCAATTCAGTTTTGTATTCTGCATCACTCCTCCGTTTTTGCCACAGAATTTTGAGACAGCTGGAGGCGCGGCATGTAGTGGTTAGCAGTTAGCGCGTTGGGCTTCCGATGCGAAGATTGATGGTCTCGGACCTCGTGTTGTTTCCTTAGATAATGCACTGCACTCCGCATTGTCTCTCTCCACCCAGGTGTATAAACAAAATGCCGTGGATAACCCTGCGATGGACTAGCATCCCATCCAAGGGGGAGTAGCACTTAATACTCCTAGTTGCTTCATGCCACGGAACCCGGATTGATCAGCTCCGGCCGAGTGGTCTTCCTGTGGCTCATGTGCGGTTTTACCCTTTTCAGCCTAACTCGTGGACTTATTTCCGTTTTCAGTTGAATTTGACTGTAGAACTGACTTAGCTCTGATCCATTACTGAATAAGCGAACTGAATACTTTGAAGGGACGCCTCGCTTTACTTTCGGATAGATTGACCAGTTAGCCCTTCTTTTTTGTATTCGAATAACAAAACTAAATGAGGCCTGTAAGGGCGAAAAGGATGTTTTTGTTCTTATCCATCTTTACTTGGTTCCACTGCTGCAGTACTTTGGTAACAACAATTAAAGTTTGCGTCGGCTGATAGGTTTTATTGACAGCTGACAGAGTAT
This sequence comes from Dendrophyllia cribrosa, assembly GCA_024195265.1. Lineage (NCBI taxonomy): Eukaryota > Metazoa > Cnidaria > Anthozoa > Scleractinia > Dendrophylliidae > Dendrophyllia > Dendrophyllia cribrosa. The sequence continues at coordinate 26,598,352 of JAJLRJ010000002.1, forward strand.
GAATTGATCGCATAATGATGAAGGATAGAACGTGCATATCACAGTGTTATTTCATCGGTAGTTTATTACAATCATTTGAGCGAAACGAGAATCCAGTCAGAGTAATAGCTCAGTCTAACGTCGCTGTTTTGTTATTTTTTCCGTCAGAAATAATAAAGGCCCGGTTAACGACGGTCATAAATGGTTGAAATGGTTCTCGAAAACGTTGGTTTAATCCGAAGCCCAGGGTCTATGAAACACGTCAGTAGAGCGTGTACTGAAAGTTGCTAACCAGAATTCTCGCTTGCCCGATCTCGAATTCGAAGCGAATTCGAAATGTACACGACTGTTATATTCGAATTGCCTTTCTTCGATTCGAGCAAATGACAATTTTCAACAATTATAAAGTATTTATTGTTATAAATATTCAGTCTGTACCTGATTAGATGTACAGATATACAAACCTGACAAACTGTGTATTTCACTCCTCGTCGCTATAAAGAGTTGATCCCAAAGTTCTGTTCAATTCAAAGATAGGAGAACTTTTCATCCCACTGGCTCCTTCATTTTGTTTCTGTTCGTATTTTGAGAAATGATTTCCTGCTGTTTAGTTTCAGTCCTTCTTCCTTCATTACTCCCGCATGCAGTACTGATGAAAATCAGATTGAATGAAGCTGTCGAGCTGCTTTTCAAACAAAACTGGAGCTACTACAGAAGCGAATGTCATTTCAATCCCTCAATATTTTCACAGAATAGTCTACCAACAAATGCGGTTGAGTTTTCAAATCTAGGACGGAGAAAACAGTCATTTGTTTTGATCAAACAAAAAATAATTTTGATATTTATTAATTCAGTTTCGGGTAATAAATTCGTGTCGGTCCTCTGTATATATTATGGTACCTAACGAAGCTGAAAAATATTAATAATGGTTTATGACGTCCTAATGATGCGCAATAATGTCCAGTGATGTGCTGCGCCACCATTGTAGCCCTGGTGCTGGCCAGTGACAGGGCTTTGTGTCCGTTGGACTTACTGGGATGAGGGTACTTACCTAGAGGGGTGGGGAGGGGTCTTCCGATCAGAATGCATGAGGCAGGTTAAGTGCCCCATGGGGCTGGGGAAGGGAGCGTGTCACTTATAACTACACATGGGAGGGATGCAGGTAGTTTGCCTCACGCTAGCACCTAACGGTCCTTAATCGTGGATATGTTTTTTGTAAATTTTCTCAAACTGAACAGAGGGAAATGAGTCTGGACATTTAGCTGCAGCCCATTGTCTGAGTGGGGCAGTCAAATCCCAAGGAAATAAGGGCAGGTGTAGTGAATTTAAGCTCAAACTGCCAGATCTGTCTGCGATTAGAATGTAGTTTCCCCGGATTTAAAGCCCGCACCTTTCTAGTTTGTTGCCTACTGTAGATAGGTTTTATGGGGAAGTCAATAGCACAAAAGTGTTTTTGCTGCTTAGCACTCACGTTAAATAATAATAATAATAATAATAATTTTTTTTTATTTTATTTTATTTTTTTTTAAAAATTAGGTTTTCCCCAGGATAACTTTATTAATCAAATTCGCGGTCAATTATTATTATTATTATTAATAATAATAATAATAATAATAATAATAATAATAATAATAATAATTGAAAATGTTTGTCACGAGTGCTGAAAAAAAAAATGTAATAAAAAACAGACAGACGTTTCGGGGATAACTCCTTCTGATCATCAGTGTTTGTGTTCTCAGAGACAAACGCTCGTTTGTTATAGGGGTACCCAAGGGATCTGCTGGTTATTCTTCTACATCCCGTAATGTTTGCGATGCGCGTTTTGCGTTTTGCGTTTTTTTTAGAAGCTGCTTTTAGTCAAATAGATCCTGTTCCCTTTTTTTGTTTTATCCGAGCCTTAACAATCAAGCTCTAAGGATTAGTGGTTTGAGAATATTGTTTTACACAAGAATAGTGTCAACAGGAATACTTTTTTACAAATTAATATTGTAAAAAATGTTGAAACTAATGAAACTTCTACTTCTACGTTTGTTACAGACTCCATTTACCATAAATAACCTTCTGTTTTGTAGAGTATCATGAAGCCAGTGAACTCTCTTTTGTTTGGCAGGTAATGAGAGTCTCTAAACAGCTTATTTTATGGAAAATCTCAAATGTTAAAAGGGCATGCAATTGTTACTGGATTCCACCAATCAATCTAAAAAACCAGTGGGATCTTCGTGAAGGTTGTCAGTCTCAGCCAAGCTACTTGTTTTCGTACGCTCTCTTAGCGATTGATAAGATGCACTTTGAACTGACAGACCCTAAACCCAGGAAAAATACAGTATGCCTGACTACTGATGTTTAAGGAATCATGATCTATGTAATTTTTGTTGAATGTGACAAATATACGGCAATGTGACAAATGTACTAGGATTTTAGGATTTTGTTGAGTCGATGTAATGCGCAGATGAAAATTTCTTTCCCTGGATTGATATTTGCGCAATACAAATCAATAAATATTATATTATTATTATTAACCTAATGGTTTTACTCAGTTTTTACTAGATTTGACTTTCGATAAAGGCAATCAGAATCCGCAGGACGGTTAAAATTGCCAGTGAACACGATGCATGTGCTATGGGACACTCTGCTCAGTTTATCTCAAAATGTTTTCCAACACATTTTCTCAAATTTTCCAAAGCTGTGTGAAGAGGTTAATAATTTTAGGGTCCGTATTTGCCAAGATAAACTTGAACAGGAACATGACATCATATATGCGTGGCGTACCATTGTTGGTGATATAGTTTCAATGTTGGACATCTTAGGCCCCGTTTATACGGGTCCGGACAAATTTTTGCACGGACGAATTTTGTTCCTAGACCACGTGTTTACATGGATCCGTGCAAATTCTGTTACAGAATGCAGTGGTGTTTACACGGAAACTTGCACACTTAGCCGTTCAAAAATTCGTCCAGTTCCGCCGGTCCCGTGTAAACGCAAGGTGGAACCGTGCAAGTTTTTGTCCGTGCAAAAATTTGTCCGGACCCGTGTAAACGGGGCCTTATTTACCATGATATTAGTCTACACTCATGATCAGTAATGAGTATTTAATAATTTTACGGTCAATATTTGCCAAGATAATTTTGAACAGGAACAAAGAGCATCTCGTATGCGTGGTGTACCACATGCTGATGGTATATTTTTAATGCTGGACATTTTATTTACCATTGCTGCGTTTTTGTTACGTTCTTTCGTCTCATTTGGGTTTGCAGTTGCGCGAAACTTCGCCGTTTTTTTCTATGGTTTTACCCCTTGAATAACTTGACTAATCGGCGGTTAATCGAATTCACATACACTGCTGTGTGACAGGGGGTTCTTTGTTTCATTTCATTGGTTGGCGGTACGACCACGATGAAAGCCGCTTTAATGAGGTGTGAAAACAGTGAAAATCTTTCGAGGCCAAAAACTCGAGGTTTGTTTTTGCGAGAATGGCCTCTGTTCAAATGAATTAATAGGGTATGTAGATTTGTCAGATTTTCACGAAACTTGGCCAGTATGTTTGCTGGATATTTATGCACCAAAGTTTGTGGGGCTTTTACGAAATTCCAAATACTTTTCTCGTGGCGCCCCAAAGTGTGACGCGAATGGAACAATTTTCTATTGTCCAACTTCAAAGTGGATTTACTCAGGAACCAATGAAAATATCGAAAAAGCCTCACACACTTTGTTAGGCCATTAACTCTCGAGTGACACGGACCAGTTTGTTTTGATTTTCGCGCTAACACGGAGGCTGGTAATTCAGTGAAGCAAACACCGTCGCTTTTGCGTTTAAGGCTCACGCGCGCTTAACTAAAGGAAAAACAGGAAAAATAATTGCTATTTTCGGAATCTACAATTTATTAGCTTTACAGTGATATATGGTTTTCTGGGGTTTCGTTAAAAATAGCGCGCGTACGAAAGATTTTCGGGAAGGCACCCTCGAAGGTTTACAGGTAGCAAGCCCGTCTATAGGAAGATAGGACGACCGAAGAGACGGCTGAAACTTCAGAAAAAAAAATACATTTGTAAAAGGCACTAAGGACCTGATTTCTGTTTCATTGGGAAATGGTGTTAGACGTGCACAGATCTTTCTACGATAAAATGATTTAAGTTTCAGACCTTTATCTAAGTTTCTGCCAGTTTAAGAACGCCTAGCCTGTTCCAGGCGTTCAGATAGTGCGGAAAGCGCAAATTAAAGAACGTCTGACCCGTGTTGGTTCAAAATTAACGGTGGATAACACTATTCGCTTGATGAATCTTTATGCAGTACATAACATAATGGTTTGCCCAAAGAACACTGAGTGCTTTATCCGGTGAATAGCGTTGTAATATATCACAACTTGGTTAGGACAAAGTAAAAATGTGATCAGTTCTTTACAGTTGCATTGTTTATACCCAGATATAATATTCTAACTGACGATGGCTGATGATTTAGACGAGACAGATAGAACTGTAGAATCTGCATCTTTGATCAGCTTGAAACGTATGAAAACATTATGATTCGAATATGCAGAGCTTATGATATGTTCTAAATATTCCCCTGTCTTCCCCCGGGTTTGTCTTTTTTTAATGATGGTTAGTAGTTTATCGATTTTACTTTCTTTGTTTTTTTGTTTTTGCCCATTCCATAGGTTACATTATAAATTTTCAACAATAATTTAAAAAGAAAACATAACAGTGTTAAATTAAGGGTTAAACAATCACATGTGTCTCAGTTTTCAAACATCCTGCCTTTTAATTAACATCAGCAAACTTTTAAAGCAATAACAAAGCAAGTTTTAATATCACAGTAATCTAACAAAAAAAAAAAGAAAATTTTATCAACGTTTATGCAGGAATGAATGTTTTGTCCCGAAGACTAAGCCTGAGCTTTAGGAACTTCTTCAATGAAGATCCGGGACACTGAATCCAACCCGTGTAGGCGTCGGCATTTCCACCTCCTGCACAATTTCCGACCCAGAATCCCACGCGAACCTTTCCTTTGTGGATGTTGTTACAGTGCCCTTCAATATGGCGGACTCGGTGAGGACTTTGCGTTTTACTGGAAATGTACACAATACCGTCAATGGGCAGGGGAGCTGAACATTCTGCACCGTTAAAAGTGAAGTACCAGCGTTTGCAACAACCTGCACAGTTATGGACCCTAAAACCACCCGTCCAGGCCACATAAAGAGCTGTGTCAGTAAAGTTCTTTGTGAAAACACAGTCCTGTGCAATCATTAAGTGAGAAACAAAATCAAACAAGCATCATTGGGACTCGACTCTGGATGAATTTCTCGACCTACCGCGGCATATTTTGGAAATTGCGACCACAGGAGAATACAACAAGCGCGAAATTTCGGCGGTGGGTCGGAGTGGCTGTGGACTTAGTATAAATATGAAATGTGTGGGGAAAGAATGCATGCAGTGCGGTGGTGATGTTGAAAATCGAGGCAAGGCGAGTATGCACTAGTATAAGAAGCTGTAGTTAGGCCCGAGCAACGAATACGAGCAAAAAAATTCACTGCTAAGCTAGGACCAGGACTGAATTTTGCTGTAAATGTTGACTTTTGGGTTTGCCACGATGATTTGAATAAAAAAAACTAAAGGCAAAAACGTGATTTTTGTTGTTTTTCTATGACGTTAAAAACGGTAATTTTTGTTATTGTCCAAATTCAAACGCTGATATTCTGCAAAAATCGCTGACTTTTTTGTGTTTATTGGGTATCTCAATTTGAAAGACTTTCTAGTCAATGCTCACAACTGGTAGTTAAGGCAATGTTCGCACGATTGAGAAAGTTACAATTTTTTAAAGCAGTGGAGTCTTGTACGGGCGGTTACGGGCGGTTCAGGTGTCATTGGGTTAAATAACATTTGAATATAGTATAATTCATCTTTGATATTTTTTAACTAAAAGCCATGGACACCATGTCATGTTACGAGGACTAACTTTTCAAAAACAGGGCATAATTCTACACACTATATCTCTTAAATCAATTCGGTGACCTCCATTTTTTTTTTGCATTTCTGACATCAGTAACTCATTATCAGACCGTAGCATAAGTTTGAAAAAAATCTGTCTTGTAGAAGATTTTCGCGCGAACGTCCTTAACTTACAGATACAACACTGCTCTTCTAAACGCCGTTTAGGTTAGGACTTCTGGAAATCAGAAAAGCGAGTTTTATCAACCCTTCTTGGACAATTTGGGTCCTTTATTCTCTTATTCTCGGCTAGCTTCTCAAAGCGAACTCGCATTCAAATTTGAGAAATACATCGGCAGGATCTGCATCTTTGATCTTGAAACGTAAGAAAATATTTTGATCAAAACACGCAGAGCTTACATATGTTCTTGATATTTCACTGTCAGTTATTCAACGTTTTTAAATCTTCGGTATTTTAGTATTTTCTTTATTTTTACTTTTCACTTTTCTCTGGCTTCTTCCCACCAATTGTATACTCTAGGTTACATATCAACAATTTTTAACATAATTTAAAGGGGTTAAACAAAATCACACGTGTCTTTTTCACACATCCTGTCTATTTTAAAACTATTATAGCTCGAAAGCGCGCGTGATATCGCCTAATACTTAGCCGACGAGGCCGTAGGCCGAGTCGGCTAAAATTAGGCGATATCACGCAAGCTTGAGCGCTATAATAGTTTTATAATTCAACACATTGATAACACAAAGCACAGTTTGAAGAGAAAATATCGCCGACAAGCCTTCTATTTTAAAAAAAGCTTACATATGTTTTAACGCGCGAAACTTGCAACATCACACAGTTCAGGAATGAAAGTGGCGCCTTTGTCAATATTGCGCAAACTTGAACACTATAACTGTTTTATAATTCAACACATTGATAACAAATCACAGTTTCGAGAAAAAAATCATTGAGATATACAACCTTTCATTAAGTAAAAAGGCTAACAACAATATTTTACCTCGGACCATTTCTTAAACAACAAACAGCGAATGCCGAAACTTTTGCCAAGCTAAAATTAATTTAGCGTACACAATCAGTTGAGAGTTTCTACGAAGAGCTTTCGTCTACTCAAAGAACGGGACAGAGTAGTGACTACAAGAATTAAAACACAGTAAATGGCATAGAATGTCTTAGTTACAAGTGTTTCGTATCTTAAAAAGTTCAATTCAGAATCAAAACAAATTGAACAAACACACGGCTACGAACCTAAACAAAGCGGCGAAAAGTCGGAAAGAACTGCAGCGTACAAAAATTCACAGCTAAAGGATACAAGAAACGGTTAAAACATCGTACCTGTAGTTGATTTGGCTTTTTATTCCCTTCCATCAGCACCAAGTTTTCAAACATCGAAGTACAAGCTGAGTCGATCAACGTTGTTTACAAACTTGCTCGTTTTTTAGCTCCTACAGCCGTAATGACGAGATCAGAAACTTTTCTGAGAAAGCATCAAGTCTATATCATATTCCAGAGGTGATTACCAAAGGAATTTTACGAAAATTGTGCTCCTTCATTCACTCCTTGTCGAGCGGTTAAACTTTGAACCAGTTTTCATTCAGCTATGCCAAGAAACACTGCGACCGCGACAACGCGAAAATTTCGCGCCTTTTTTGTCCTGACCAATCATGTGAACAATATTTTTTCTCTTTTCTTTTCTTTTCTTTTCTTTTTTTCTTTCTTTTCCCTTTTTTAACTAATAGTTCACGCACTTTTTCGCCCAAAAACACGAAATTGCTGGCAGCAGTCATTTTCACTTTCCTTCAAAATACCAAATTTACCGCCATCGCTGGTTATACGTCATGTGGACATAACATATATCGATAACTTTTTTACCATATTTGGGCAGTGTATCAATGTGTTGAATTATAATTATTAATAGACTATCAGCAACCTTTAAGCAATTACAAAGCTAAGTTTTTATTTCCCAGTAATCTGACAAAAATACTACTTTAGAAAAAACAATTTATGATTGTGCAAAAATCAGAGGAATGCATGATTCAGACCCGATATCTAAAGCCTGAGCTTTAGGAACCTCTTCAATGAAGAGTCCGGGATACTGATTGTCAACCCGTCATGGCATTAATTTTTTTTATACTATCAAACTTCAAGCAATTACGAAGCACTTAGTTTTAATGGGATGGTTTTACGGTTCGGCGCATGTGCACAGGTTAAAATGCTTTATTCGCTTTTTCTACCAATTTTATCGGTTAAAAACGTGACCCACATTTAACCACATACTATAATTACTCCAATGAAGCGAAGGATGACCAAAATTCACAGAAAATTTCAACGGATTACACCGACAAAGTCAACACTGAATAAAACCTTTCATGACCCGAAGGATTTATTCTACGCTCTGGTAGCTTTCATGGCGCACATGGGTATGTATAATCATCCATTCAATCAGCTAAATGACCGCGATATTTTCACGGGCAAATTTCCCTCCTAAGTGATCCACTCGCTTCCGATTGGTCTAAACAATGAAATTAAATTGACTTACATCATAGCTTACTCATGCGCCGAACCGTGAAACCCTCCCTTTAATATCGTAGAAATCTGCAAAACTCTTCAAAGCAATTGATGATTATCCATTAAAGCGTTTATGTAGGGATGCATGGTTTGTCCGAGGACTAAGCCTGAGGTTTAGGAACTTCTTCAATGAAGATCCGGGATACTGATTGCCAACCTGTATAGGCGTCACCAGGGTTACCACTTTGACATTTACCAACCCAGAATCCCACGCGCACCTTTCCTTTGTGGATGTTGTTACAGTGCCCTTCAATATGGCGGACTCGGTGAAGATCTTGAGTGTTGCCTTGCCACATGTACACAATTCCGTCAATGGGCAGGGGAGCAGAACATTCTGCGCCGTTAAAAGTGAAGTACCAGCGTTTGCAACAAGAAGAACACTTGTAGATTCTAAGGGCGCCGGTCCAGGCCACGCGAAGAGCTGTGTCAGAGAAGTTCTTGGTGAACACACAGTCCTGTGAAATAATGAAAACGAAAGGGATCAGTAAAATAACGATGCGTATAATCAGAAGAAAGGAAATGGGAAACACTGTACGGTGATCTTTATTCAGTTTATTTCCATTCCACATTCTCGTCCTCAGTGCAGCCTAGCACTCTTAGCCGCTGGAGCCTGGGTCAAATAATTATATATTTATTTAACAGAAAAAGTGAAATGAAGGAAGAAAAAGATGCTTTATCCTCTCTTGTTTGTAGTACCAATTATTATTTCATTTCCAATTACTTTGTATAACTTTTAATAACATCATTTGTATTCTTAAATCTACAACTAATTATTTACGGTTTGGAGAAAAATAAAATGTGTGTAAAAAATGTGCGTGTAAGAAAGTTGTCGAGTTGGAAATATTCAGTGTATGGGTGTCAACGACGTTTTATAGTAATTTGAAAAAAATATAACCTTAATCAAACCGTTGTCTTTGTCATCGTTCACGTTTTTCCACGCGCACTCTTTCCAGTTCTTAAAAGGCATAAGACCTGAAGTCCCAGGAAGTTCACTTGATCCAGTTTCTCCGCGCTCCCCTTTTTGACCGACAGGACCCTGGGAACCAGGTTCTCCTTTAGCACCATCTTTTCCATTTACACCAGCAGGACCCATAACACCAGGAGGTCCCTGGGGTCCAGTCGTTCCTGGGCTACCTTGGTTACCTTTCACTCCTTCACGGCCATCACGTCCGTCACGGCCTGGTGCACCAGGAGAACCAGGCTTGCCATGCATGCCGGGAATACCACCATACCAAAAGGGAGGAGGTTGCTAGTTTTGAATAAGAGATCACAGATAAGGTTATACATGTTTAGTATTATATCTTGTACAGTTTATTTCTTACGGATACGATAAAATAACTAGCGACTGATATAGGCTCCTATCGCAGTCTACCGATAGTGCTTCATTGTGCTTACAAATAATTTTCTCATCAGTAGAAAACTAAACTAAACTTAATCACGCATGAAAGGAAAAACGCCCCCCACCCCTCCCCACCTCTCAAAATAACCAATCGCCATAAATGCAGTCCATCCCCCTCATTTTATTAGCCTTTCAAAAAGTGGCCCCCTTATAAAAAGAGAAAAACAAAAGAGGCAATTGCTCATCCCCTAACTGCTTCTCATCTCTTCCTTTACTTTTTCCTTGGCTACATCCCCCCTTCCCTCTTAACTTCGGCTATTCGGGTAACTTAAAGTTATCGCTCGCTTTGCTTCAAAGGAAATTCATTGATGCTTCAATATCATAGGCCTACAAGAAGTCAACACGCGACATTGGTATTATATGTTTTTTTTTTCTCTTTCAGTGTTGACTGAGATTTGTTTTGAAACAAAATTTGTTGCTAGTAAACTGTTTTTTTTTTATAGCTGACCTTTTCGCTGATCCAATTAATGTAAGTGAGGTTTTGTTTGTTGTAAGTTACTTTCTGGTTCTCTATTCTTTCAATTTTAGTTTTTGTTTCTTTTAAGATGCTACACCGTCTCACAATTTAACTTATGCGATTTCATGATTGTTTTCTCTTAAATCCTTCAAGTCGAAGTTAAATCAATATTTGCAAAGAAATGCCATTTATTCAAATCAGTATAGTCAGAAAGTTGCACTGATGTAACGCACGAACTGACTCACCACGTTGTACGATGGTTGTTTGGTTTTGCTGTCCGCCCCGACACAAAAAGCCAAGAATGACATCGCAAATAAACATAACAAGGCCAGAGACAGAGTAGTCGCCATCTCGTCTTTATAACGATCTGCTATGGAAAGAGTTTAACAAACACTAGATATAATATAACTCTGAACTAGAAATTTTACAAAATCTATTTAAAAACCAATAAAGTTGTTGACTGATTAAGTGACAGTCGCTTTTGAATGAACTCTTCAAAGATTCTCCACTAGAAATTGAAACACTATTCGTAGACTCTTTTGAAAGTTATTCTCGCATTTTCCCTCAATTTTTTTCCTTTTTCTTCAAGTTTGTTGTGCGGGCCTTATGTGCTACGTAAGGATAAGCGAGCGTGCTTTACAATTCGCGCCAGAGCTGGATAGTTTTATTTACACCTAAAATTCTTAGTGCATTCTAACTCCACAGACCGCCTTTCGTTTTTCAACATTCCTATGTAGACGAGAAAACAGAACAAACTAGACGAACTAGACGAACTAGCCTTATCAGACGGTAATTTCGACGTTCTTAGTTTTCGGGTACGTACAGCGTTCAACTAATTTGGTGCCGCTCAGTAGAAAACTCACTCGAGCATTTTAAAATTGAATATTTGACTATAAAGCCTTTAAAAAGGGATCAGATTTTTTTGAAGCGCGTGATTTCGATAAAACATGTGATGTTATTGTATTTTTAAAGACACTGCTTAGCTTCTGTATATCAAAAAAAAAAAACTACCAAACTCATATTTTTCTCAGCTAAAGCAACATCCGAATTGAATTTCAGATAAAACCCCAAAAAGAAGGTGATTCAAGGATAAAAATGGGAAAAATGATCATACCTGTAAACACGGAAGGTTGTCGCTTTTCTGCTCAAGCTACTCGTTGAACAACTCACTGCAAAGCAGTAATGAGCAACTTTCACTTGCGTTCGATATTTTCTTCCTTTCTGTTGACTCTTGTTCGTGTTCTGGCGAGTTTGTTGTTTACCATGAATTAAACTGTTTCAATAGCTACTAATCACTATTAAATATTTAAAATGTGGTTATGATTGCTATATCAAATTAGATTGGAGATTTTAAGTTCCTGTTTATTGTACCAGACAAATATCAAGTTATTTTCAGTGTCCGCATGACCCCACACAAGCATTAAAGATGACATCTGTTAGCTAACTATCGGATCATTACTTTCTCTGTTTAGTTAAAAAGTACATTCTTATTGTTCGTTTTATTAAAAGCTCTTCAAAGTATTTGTGTTGAAAACAACAGTTGAGGCATCATCTTTTGGCAGGCATCACCCGTCATCGTTGTATAACGTAACAGGTTTTTTAACGTGGATTTCACTGTTGACTTTATTGTCATTCAAGACATGTTTCAAGCCACTTCTTTGATTCGAGAAGGCACTAATTTACTAGAGAGAAAAATAGCAATTTAGTTATTGTTTTTCGAATATGTAGAGTATCGAGCAGAGTACCTCAGTCAGACCAAAGAATATATTTATAACTTTTAAAAAGTTTTTTTTTAGCATGAAATGGACATTTACTTAGATCCTTTTGTCGCAAAAGCATGTCACGACATTTTTTAAATTAAATTGATTTTTAATAAAGGTGGTTTTCGGAATACCATTTTCAAAACTGGTACTTGTTTTAAAGTTTAGTCTGTATATCAGTTCATCTTTGTCCCTCGCATGATCCTCGCATTCGCACGTGATTAGCTCACTCGCTCGACTATCCAGAAATACTAGCAGTCTAGTTTGTTATGATTTCCCTTCAATTGGCATGTCATCATTGTAGACATACTCGTTTTTAACGCGAATTTCATCATTGATGCCCTAAATACCTGAACGTATTTCTTTCACCAGAGAGAATAGTGACCAGAGATTGAAATAAAGTACGGGCCGTGGTCTTATAAAATATATTTCTGTTGATCTCTTGACACCGATCTGAAAAATGCAACGTTTATATCACCGAATATAATCTAAATTAACAATTATTCAATAGCCTTGCCGTTTGCGAGTCAATACATTAGAATATGACTTGTTTATGAAAGATTTATAACAATACATCCATGTTGACTGCCAATTCTCTATTTTCGAATTGCCCATAATACACTTTGTTTGCCCCCCACCCTCAAATTTTGCATAAACTATTACTATTGTTTTGAAATGCTCTTGGGAATATGCAGTCCTCCCACAATAGTTTATGCAAAATTTGGGGGGCAAACAAAGTGTATTATGGACAATTCGAAAATAGAGAATTTTTGTATTCGATTTTCACAAAAGTATCCTCACGGCATAAAAATGAGCGAGTCTTTCGATAAAGATGATATTGACAGTGGTGATTACAAAACTGTTACTTCAGTTCAGTTTTGAATTCTGCATCATTTCTCCGTTTTTGCCACAGAATTTTGAGACAGCTGTTTGACATTAGTGATTGCATTTATGAATATGTCGCATTTGATGTATAATTCTGTCCACTTTACCGAGCAGATCAAAGAATATTATGATTTATATTATCATTTTTAACATGAAAGGGAAATTTCTTTAAAATTCGATTGACGTTTTAGATGTTAACTTGTTCCCACAATTTCATTAAATTTTAATTAGTTCTATCGTTGCTATTTACCTTTGCTTTACGTCAGTGCATTGCTGAATTCGAAAAGAGTTTAAAATTGTTGTTCTTTTCATAGCAGATGTAACTCAGGTGCACTGAATTAAAAAAGCATCGTTTATTTTATGCCTGTTTACGGTGACCGCAATATTGAATTCATTTCGCATTTCGATTATGTTATGTTGTGAGTGTAAAGTAAAAGTGAAGAAATCAATGAAATAGTTTCCCTTTGCTAGCATATTTACCCTGAATCCTCCTCTATGTTTAGGATCATCACAATTTATCTGGCGCGAGAGTCTTTATTCTTTTTTTTTTAACGACTTACAGTACAAGTCGCTAAAATGCAATTTGCATGCATTTCAATTAAATTGCTAAATTCGGTTTTGATTGCAACATTTCTGTCCCTCTGTTGTGGCTGTAACTCTAAGTAAAGTAAAAGTGAAGAAAGAAATGAAATACTTCTTTGCAAGCGTATTTACCCAGAAGCCTCCTCTATGTTTAGGACAAAATTTGTCCGACGCGAGAGTCTTCTTAATTTTCTTTACGACGTACAGTACTCGAAGAGGGTTGGAGGCGCGGTGTGTAGTGGTTAGTGATTAGCGCCGGTTGGGCTTCAGATTGGAAGGTTGGTGGTCTCGGACCTTGTGTTGTTTCCTTAGATTAGAAGCTACACTCCACATTGTCTCTCTCCACCCAGGTGTCTAAACAAAATGCCGTGGATAACCCTGCGATGGACTAACATCCCATCCAGGGGGAAGTAGTACTTAATACTCCTAGTTGCTTCATGCCACGGCAACCCGATTAAGCATCTCCGGCCGAGTGGGCTTCCGGTGACTCACTTGCGGTTTTACCCTTTTCAGCCTAACTCGTGGACTTATTTCCGTTTTCAGTTGAATTTGACTGTAGAACTGATTTAGCTCTGATCCATTACTGTATAAGCGAACTGAATACTTTGAAAGGACGCCTCGCTTTACTTTCGGATAGATTGACCAGTTAGCCCTTCTTTTTTGTATTCGAATAACAAAACTAAATGAGGCCTGTAAGGGCGAAAAGGATGTTTTTGTTCTTATCCATCTTTACTTGGTTCCACCGCTGCCGTACCTTGGTATCAACAATTAAAGTTTGCGTCGGGTTGATAGGTTTTATTGACAGCTGACAGAGTATGAATCGATCGCATAATGATGAAGGATAGAACGTGCATATTACAGTGTTATTTTGTTGGTAGTAGTATTACAATCCGGCATTGAGCGAAACGAGAATCCAGTCAGAGTAATAGCTCAGTCTAACGTCGCTATTTTGTTATTTTTCCGTCAGAAATAATAAAGGCCCGGTTAACGACGGTCATAAATGGTTGAAATGGTTCTCGAAAACGTTGGTTTAATCCGAAGCCCAGGGTCGATGAAACACGTCAGTAGAGCGTGCACTGAAAGTTGCTAACCAGAATTCTCGCTTGCCCGATCTCGAATTCGAAGCGAATTCGAAGTGTATACGACTGTTATATTCGAATTGCCTTTCTTAGCTTCCAGCAAATGACAATTTTCAACAATTATAAAGTATTTATTGTTATAAATATTCAGTCTGTACCTGATTAGATGTACAGATATACAAACCTGACAAACTGTGTATTTCCATGAAAGCGACATATTTCAGTTCACTCCTCGTAGCTATAAAGAGTTGATCCCAAAGCTCTGTTCAATTGGCTCCTTTATTTTGTTTCTGTTCGTATTTTGAGAGATGATTTCCTGCTGTTTAGTTTCAGTCCTTCTTCCTTCATTACTCTCGCATGCAGTACTGATGAAAATCAGATTGAATGAAGCTGTCGAGCTGCTTGTCAAACAAAACTGGAGCTACTACAGAAGCGAATGTCATCTCAATCCCTCAATATTTTCACAGAATAGTCTACCAACAAATGCGGTTAAGTTTTCAAATCTAGGACGGAGAAAACAGTCATTTGTTTTGATCAAACAAAAACTAATTTTGATATTTATTAATTCGATTTCGGGTAATAAATTCGTGTCGGTCCTCTGTATATATTATGGTACCTAACGAAGCTGAAAAATATTAATAATGGTTTATGACGTCCTAACGATGCGCAATAATGTGCAGTGATGTGCTGCGCCACCATTGTAGCCCTGGTGCTGGTCAGTGACAGGGCTTTGTGTCCGTTGGACTTACTGGGGTGAGGGTACTTTACCTAGAGGGGTGGGGAGGGGTCTTCCGGTCAGAATGCATGAGGCAGGTTAAGTGCCCCATGGGGCTGGGGAAGGGAGCGTGTCACCCATAACTACACATGGGAGGGGTGGGTAGTGTGTTTCACGCTAGCACCTAACGGTCCTTAATCGTGGATATGTTTTTTGTAATTTTTTTTCAAACTGAACAGAAGGAAATGAGTCTGGACATTTAGCTGCAGCCCATTGTCTGAGTGGGGCAGTCAAATCCCAAGGAAATAAGGGCAGGTGTTGTGAATTTAAGCTCAAACTGCCAGATTTGTCTGCGATAAGTATGTAGTTTCCCGGATTTAAAGCCCACACCTTTCTAGTTTGTTGCCTACTGTAGATAGGTTTTATGGGGAAGTCAATAGCACAAAAGTGTTTTTGCTGCTTAGCACTCACGTTAAATAATAATAATAATAATAACAATAATAATAATAATAATTTTTTTATTTTATTTTATTTTTTTTTTAAATTAGGTTTTTCCCCAGGATAACTTTACTAATCAAATTCGCGGTCAATTATTATTATTAATAATAATAATAATAATAATAATAATAATAATAATAATTGAAAATGTTTGTCACGAGTGCTGAAAAAAAAAATGTAATAAAAAACAGACAGACGTTTCGGGGATAACTCCTTCTGATCATCAGTGTTTGTGTTCAATCTCAGAGACAAACGCTCGTTTGTTATAGGGGTACCCAAGGGATCTGCTGGTTATTCTTCTACATCCCGTAATGTTTGCGATGCGCGTTTTGCGTTTTGCGTTTTTTTTAGAAGCTGCTTTTAGTCAAATAGATCCTGTTCCCTTTTTTTGTTTTATCCGAGCCTTAACAATCAAGCTCTAAGGATTAGTGGTTTGAGAATATTGTTTTACACAAGAATAGTGTCAACAGGAATACTTCTTTACAAATTAATATTGTAAAAAATGTTGAAACTAATGAAACTTCTACTTCTACGTTTGTTACAGGCTCCATTTACCATAAATAACTTTTTGTTTTGTAGAGTATCATGAAGCCAGTGAACTCTCTTTTGTTTGGCAGGTAATGAGAGTCTCTAAACAGCTTATTTTATGGAAAATCTCAAATGTTAAAAGAGCATGCAATTGTTACTGGATTCCACCAATCAATCTAAAAAACCAGTGGGATCTTCGTGAAGGTTGTCAGTCTCAGCCAAGCTACTTGTTTTCGTACGCTCTCTTAGCGATTGATAATATGCACTTTGAATTGACAGACCCTAAACCCACATACACTGCTGTGTGACAGGGGGTTCTTTGTTTCATTTCATTGGTTGGCGGTACGACCACGATTAAAGCCGCTTTAATGAGGTGTGAAAACAGTGAAAATCTTTCGAGGCCAAAAACTCGAGGTTTGTTTTTGCGAGAATGGCCTCTGTTCAAATGAATTAATAAGGTATGTAGATTTGTCAGATTTTCACGAAACTTGGCCAGTATGTTTGCTGGATATTTATGCACCAAAGTTTGTGGGGCTTTTACGAAATTCCAAATACTTTTCTCGTGGCGCCCCAAAGTGTGACGCGAATGGAACAATTTTCTATTGTCCAACTTCAAAGTGGATTTACTCAGGAACCAATGAAAATATCGAAAAAGCCTCACACACTTTGTTAGGCCATTAACTCTCGAGTGACACGGACCAGTTTGTTTTGATTTTCGCGCTAACACGGAGGCTGGTAATTCAGTGAAGCAAACACCGTCGCTTTTGCGTTTAAGGCTCACGCGCGCTTAACTAAAGGAAAATCAGGAAAAATAATTGCTATTTTCGGAATCTACAATTTATTAGCTTTACAGTGATATATGGTTTTCTGGGGTTTCGTTAAAAATAGCGCGCGTACGAAAGATTTTCGGGAAGGCACCCTCGAAGGTTTACAGGTAGCAAGCCCGTCTATAGGAAGATAGGACGACCGAAGAGACGGCTGAAACTTCAGAAAAAAAAATACATTTGTAAAAGGCACTAAAAACCTGATTTCTGTTTCACTGGGAAATGGTGTTAGACGTGCACAGATCTTTCTACGATAAAATGATTTAAGTTACAGACCTTTATCTAAGTTTCAGCCAGTTTAAGAACGCCTAGCCTGTTCCAGGCATTCAGATCAGGTGGGGAAAGCGCAAATTAAAGAACGCCTGACCCGTGTTGGTCCAAAAATAACGGTGGATAACACTATTCGCTGGATGAATCTTTATGCAGTACATAACATAATGGTTTGCCCAAAGAACACTGAGTGCTTTATCCGGTGAATAACGTTGTAATATATCACAACTTGGTTAGGACAAAGTAAAAATGTAATCAGTTCTTTACAGTTGCATTGTTTATCCCAGATATAATATTCTAACTGACGATGGCTGATGATTTAGACGAGACAGATAGAACTGTAGAATCTGCATCTTTGATCAGCTTGAAACGTATGAAAACATTATGATTCGAATATGCAGAGCTTATGATATGTTCTAAATATTCCCCTATCTTCCCCGGGTTTGTCTTTTTTTCAGAATGATGGTTAGTAGTTTATCGATTTTACTTTCTTTGTTTTTTTGTTTTTGCCTATTCTATAGGTTACATTATAAATTTTCAACAATAATTTAAAAAGAAAACATAACAGTGTTAAATTAAGGGTTAAACAATCACACGTGTCTCAGTTTTCAAACATCCTGCCTTTTAATTAACATCAGCAAACTTTTAAAGCAATAACGAAGCAAGTTTTGATATCCCAGTAATCTAACAAAAAAAAAAGAAAATTTTATCAACGTTTATGCAGGAATGAATGTTTTATCGCGAATACTAAGCCTGAGCTTTAGGAACCTCTTCAATGAAGATCCGGGACACTGAATTCCAACCCGTGTAGGCGTCGGCATTTCCACCTCCTGCACAATTTCTAGCCTGTTCCAGGCGTTCAGTTTGTGGGGCGCAAAAGAAAAATCGGGCGCAGGAGAAAAAAACGAGGGGAGGCTGGGGAGAGAGGGCGAAAGAACGCCTGTGAAATTATTTTTAAAAAGCTCATGTCGGTATACCAGAGTCTGGTATACCCTCTGATTGGCCAAATTTGACACATGTTGTCAACACTGCAGCGTTGTTGACGCAGACACGAAATGCGATATGGCGTGCGAAGGTCATCTTCCATCGAGTCACGCACGGTTTGAATCTGTGTTACAGCAAGCGCTTAAAGATTTCCCGCATGTGGATAGTTTACGTAAAGAGCAAAAAGATTGTATTCAAAGCCTGTTCCTGGGAAAAGATGTCTTCGCCATTCTTCCAACAGGATTAGGAAAGAGCTTGATCTTTCAATTTTTTCCAAGGTTAATCAACGCATCGCAACGAAACGCTGTTTCTACGATAATTGTGGTTACTGCGCTCGTCGCGATCATGAAAGACCAAGTAGAACAGCTTCGAAGCATTGGAATTAGAGCGGCGGCTATCGGAGTAGACGAAGAAGAAGGCGAAGAACAAGCAGCCAAAAATGGAGCGTGTGAGATTGTTTATGGAAGCCCTGAAAGTCTGCTGTTGGATGCCAAATCAAACGCTATTAGAAAACAACGGAGGTTTATTATAGTTCCACTGAGACACACTACTCAACTACAGAACTACACTAAGGAGCTAAAAATTATTGCAAGAATTCGTTATTCCATTCCAGTGGAATTGTAGACTACGGCTTTTTGAGACTTGGATCTAAGATGCCTTAGATATCCGTGATGGGAAACACTTTCTCACAAGTCTTGCACACCGAAGACTTTAGACACTAAATCACGGCCTGAGAAATTTAACGATCCTTGCATTTTCAAAGCGATAACAAACATAAGCCGATTAGTATTTATCTTGCAACAAAGGTAAGCCAAAGAAACCGCTATGTATGCCAATAAAGCTAGCACCAAACAAAGGCATAAATAAATATAATAATTCCGGGAATAATTTTAACGGCTCTGGACAGCATGAAATCCTCCTATCAATTTGAGAGATAATCCGCCGAGATCAAAAAAACTATATCAACGAAGAGTACAAATTCATAACTGATCTAAAGGCGCATTTCTCTCTTAAGTCTTACTGGGAAAGCTTTATGCTTTTTAAGTACTTTTTAGCGACAAGCGGTATGGTAGTAGTGTCTAGCCTGTCTATTTTTACAGGCTTAAAACAACAGGAGTCGTGTAGGTCTGTCAACCCCATTTATAACCATACGTGCGATGGAATCACATTTCCCGGGAAATCTACAACGATTTTGATTGACAGCAGAAAACCACAACTAGCGAAAAATGGGTTCATGTTTATTTGCCGCTGTCGGCCGTCAAAAGTGGGCGGCATGAGCGTTTTAAAACTAATTTCACAGGCGTTTCTTCGCCTCTCTCCCAGTCTTCCCTCGCGCCGACCCTAGCGCATCGCGGCGCTTGTCGCTGCTCCCCACCATCTAAACGCCTGGAAGAGGCTACACAATTTCCGACCCAGAATCCCACGCGAACCTTTCCTTTGTGGATGTTGTTACAGTGCCCTTCAATATGGCGGACTCGGTGAGGACTTTGAGTTTTACTGGTAATGTACACAACACCGTCAATGGGCAGGGGAGCTGAACATTCTGCACCGTTAAAAGTAAAGTACCAGCGTTTGCAGCAACCTGCACAGTTATGGACCCTAAAACCACCCGTCCAGGCCACATGAAGAGCTGTGTCAGTGAAGTTCTTTGTGAAAACACAGTCCTGTGCAATCATTAAGTGAGAAAAAAAATCAAACAAGCATAAAGGAAAAGAAATATCATATGAAAAGAAAATTACAAATTAAAATAGAAAAAGTGAAATGAATAAAAGAAAAGATACTTTATCCTCTCTTACTTGTAATACCATTTATTATTTCATTTTCAATTATTTTGTACAACCTTTAATTATGTAATTTATATCATTCTTGAATGTAAAACTAATTATTAATGGTTTGGAGAAAAGAAAGTGTGAAAAAGAGTGTGTGCTTAGAAGAGTTGTTGCGTTGGAAAAATTCAGTGTATGGGTGTCAACGTAAAGGCTACTTATTCGTAAAGAAAGGGAAAGGTTCGTAAAGAACAAAGCGTAAAGAAAGTTAGATAAGCGTAAAGGTTCACAGTGCGAGTGAACAAAATTAGATGGGAAATTCGTTACTGAGCACTGAGACATAATGTATCACTTCATACGGTATTTCTGTAAATGATAAACTGTAAATCTCGACTATTATTATCTTTATCATTTACGCTCCTTTAATGTCATTTACGCAACCTTTACGCAATGTCCGGGTTTACGCTCCTTTACGCAGCCTCGTTCTTTACGAATGTTTACGCCACAAATAAAGATGCGTAAATTCGCAATTTCATGCTGTCGTAGTAATTAGAACAAAAATATAACCTTAATCAAACCGTTGTCTTTGCCATCGTTCACGTTTTTCCACGCGCACTCTTTCCAGTTCTTAAAAGGCATAAGACCTGAAGAAGTCCCAGGGAGTCCACTTGATCCAGTTTCTCCGCGCTCCCCTTTTTGACCGACAGGACCCTGGGAACCAGGTTCTCCTTTAGCACCATCTTTTTCATTTACACCAGCAGGACCTATGACACCAGGAGGTCCCTGGGGTCCAGTCTTTCCTGGGCTTCCTTGGTCACCTTTCACTCCTTCACGGCCATCACGTCCGTCACGGCCTGGTGCCCCAGGGGAACCAGGCTTGCCATGCATGCCGGGAATACCACAATACCAAAAGGGAGGAGGTTGCTAGTTTGGAATAAGAGATCACAGATAAGTTTATACATGTTTAGTATTATATCTTGTACAGTTTATTTCTCATGTCAACACTTACGGATGAGAAAAATAAAGGGCGATTGATATGGGCTCCTATTGCAGCCTACGGTTACAAATGTTCTCTAGTAAAAAATGTACCGACTAAACTAAACCACCCGTGGGAGATCGCACCTCTCAAAACTGCTTAATCACCATAACTGAAGGCCCCCACACCCGCCCCTTTCTCATTTTATTAGCTATTTAAATTGCGGTCCCCTTATAAAGAATTCGGACATGCATATTTGTTAATCCCCACTCAAGGTAAAAGCGAGAAACAAAAAAGATAATTGCTTACCCCTTACCTCCTTCGTATCTTTTCCTTTACTTTTTCTTTGATGCTTCTTCCCCTTCCTTCTTGGGCTATTAGTGTACATTAAAATTTTTACTCGCTTTGCCTCATAAGAAATACATTGGTGCTTTATTAGAGAGATTGTACGATTTCCAAGATGATTGTTTTTCTTTAATCCTTCACGTGGGAGTTACATCGTTTCAATATTGTAATGAAATGTCGCTTCATTCAAATTGGTCAGAAACTTTCACTGATGATGTATTAAAAACGCACTAATTAACTGACTCACCATGTTGTTCGGCGGTTGACAATGTTTGGTTTTGTTATCCGCCCAGGCACAAAAAGCCAAGAATGACATCGCAAATAAACATAACAAAGCCAGAGACATAGTAGTCGCCATCTTGTCTTTATAACGATCTGCTGATTAGAGAGTTTAACAAAAGCTAGCCTCGCATAATTTTAAAACATCCATTTAAAAACTGATGCAGTTGTTGTATTGAGTGACTGTAGCTGTTTTTTTAAACCCTATTCTTAAACTTAACTTTTTCGAAGGAAATGTAAACTGCTATTATTTACATTTTTTGTTCAACTTTGGTTACCATTAAGAGCTAGATCATAAAATCTGAGGATATTCGATTTCTCCCCTCCCTCGTTTTTTCTTCGTTCATTCCAACATTTTTCGCTCGCCTCCACTATCTACATCTGTACACAAAATTTGTAAACAACTAATGGTTTAAATTTTTCAAAAGCCAGAAGAACCTACAATAAAATTCAAGAACCTATACTGAAATTCAGGACACTATAAACTCAAAATGCCACACCCGATCAAAAAATCCGACGCTGATCGAAAGGGTCTAAAAGCTGGCCGCTGGACGGTAAATGCGAAAGAGAAATGCTACAAACGAAATATACTGCCGAAAGCTGAAAGCCAAACGCCAAATGTCGAAAGAGGAATGCTACAAACGAAATATACTGCAGAAAGCTGAAGCTAAACGCTATATGTTGAAAGAGGAAAGCTGCAACCGAAATATAATGTTAAAAGCCGAAAGTCATAACCCAACTGCCAAAAGCTGAAAACTAAAACTTACTTGAAAAAGAAAGGTAAACTGACGAAATAAAAAAAATTCCATTTAGCCGTAAACAAACACTGACCCACAACATTATTTTGATAATTCCTTCGTAATTCATGTCGATTTAGCGTTTATATTTTTTGGAATATTTCTGCGGCTGTAAATTGGGGGACGTTAGTTTTTTTTATTTAGCCAAGAAGATGGATGCTAGCTTCTCTTGATAGTATATTGAATTGGATATAAATTGGCTTTCATTTAACAAGCAGTTGCCATCATGCAGTCTACCGTTGACAGCTGAATACTGAAATCAAGGGCATAGGCGTACGGGCAATTTTTTGCCAGGGAACAATTTGCCCAAAAAATTCTCGCAAGTTGCCCAAATTTTTATGAAACAGTCGCAAAGAAACGAGGGTCGTACGATGCACTAACATAGGCCTACATATGAAGTGAAAATATTCTTACATATGAAATTATCATATGAGCTCATAAAACACGTTAAAAGAAATAGCTGTCTCTGCCATTTCGACGGCCGAAAATATCAATGATACGATCCATGTCATTGTTGACTACAGAGTTGGCATATGCCCTTTCAGTGTTAATAAGTGTAATGTTACTGACATAAGTTTTCAATCTGCGCAACGCACTGAATGATCGTTCTGCAGAACACGATGTAGCGGGTATCACTGCAAGGATATGTACCACATTAGAAAACTCTGTAAACGTATCAAATAGATCATTCTCGTGCATCGTTTCCAGCATTTCTGAAACAGTCATGTAGCCTAATCCGCGCACACGACGAAAACCCGTGTACATTTTCTGCTCGGCTTCCAGAGTCTTATACCCGTAAGTCTCACGCCTGCGAGCCCAAAACTCCGATCTCACGCCAACTCACGCCTTTTGAGCAATTTCTCAAGCCTAACTTACAGGTTTGAGCTATCAGCCTTAACTGATCGCATGATCCAATTCACAGTATAGTTACGTTTATGAAAATTTGACACTTTTTTGTAGGCTTTTATCGTTCTGAACATTACGATTACAACTGGATGTTATTAAACGGAGGTTTGAGGTCCATGGAAACTTCCGAATTCTTCGGAACATCTTCGGACATATTCGGTATAGATCGGGTTGTCTTCGGATTTGGTCGGGTCGCCTTCGAAAATCAGCAACGCGGGAGAAGCTTTCTTTATCAGGTGTTTCACTGTGACAGATATTTCCTAAAACACAGAGTATTTCCTGGTCATTTAAGCTAAACCTGAGCTCAAGCTCGGACAGCACCTTGTCGATGGACGTATAGTAAGTGTTAAGTGTAAATACGGTGGTGCGATTCCGGTGTCAGCTGCGTTTGTCTTTGCGCATGCTCACCTACGAGGGCTTAAGCGACTGGAAATACCCCACGACTGGAAATACCCCACACGACTGGACTGGAAAGACTGGAAATACCGCAACCAGCTAGTACGGTGCAGACAGTGCCCAACAACCAAAAATTACAAATATGTATATCAGCATATGATCCCCTTCACTAATAACCAGAAACTAATCACGTGCTAGGCAACCACTGTCTCGTGTGAATTTAACTGGCTTTACCACGCCGACTTCAGGTTAAAATAGAAAATATCTATCACTTCGAAAAAAAAACATGGAAACTTCTTTAAAAACTGGCTTTGCCCAAATTTCTCTTGCATGCTGCCCAAAAAATCTGAGTTGCCCAAAATTTGGGGGGGCTACAGCCCCCCCAGCCCCCCCGGCCCGTACGCCTATGATCAAGGGGAAAGCCAAATTCAGATCATTTGCAAAAAAATCTGTCGTTGTGTTTGTAGATTTTCGATGTGACATGTGTGATCCGTTTCAAGGTTTACATTGCTCTTGACGGTTCAAATTATCGTAAGTTTCATTTTCAAATTGTATCAGCAGTTAGCTCTAGCACAAGCGAAGAGATAATCGGTGGTCTGACACGAAGTGCCAGACAACTGAACTGAAATAGTTTCCAAAATGTAGGTTAGTTCTGTTCCCTGCAGCTTTTTTATATTGTTATACGCGCCCATAAAAAGAGTCCACACTATGAAGTTTAGTCTTTTCGATGTTGGGATAAACACTGGGCCCTTGTCTTCGAGCTGACTGACTGGATTCCCGCCCTGTATAAATAAAGTTCTCTCTCTCTAACACCGGCTTACCTTTCTAGTAATGGCCAGCAATCGCCTTTCTAGTATGTCTTCACTTGACGCGCCCATAAAAAGAGTCCATACTATGAAGTTTTGTCTCCTCGATCTTGGGCCGATAAATAGGGCCCCTATACATTAGATACCAGCCTTCGAGCTGAGTGAGTCTCTCTCTCTCTCTCTCTCTCTCTCTCTCTCTCTCTCTCTCTTTAACACCGTCTTACCTTTCTAGTAAGGAACAGCAATCAACCTTTTTAGTATGCCTTCCTCAGGCTCTCGCGAAACGGCTCAATGGAAAAATTAAACGGGCTAAACGTGTAACTGGGAAGAGAGAATGGAGTGTTCAAACTATTAACCATAAAGTAAAGAATCGGACTGAAACTGAATGCAAAAAGTCATTTCTCACATCGCAAGCAAAGTTATTCTGTTCTTGCCGGCAACTCAAGGAAAATGATTCTCGTCAAGACAAGTTTTCGGAATAACTTAAAGACAACTATATTTAGATTTATGCATTCTAACATTCAAGCAATATTATTCGCTGAACCGAACGTTTTGTATTGTAATTGTCCAATGGTACTAAAATACTCTGACGTTATGCTCAATGTAATGAATAATGTTTTTGAGGAATAATTATCAGATTACTTCAGTTTAGAAAAATTGTCATTTTCATTGTATTGTACTGACAAAGCTTCAAGTCTTCTCCCCATTCTCGTTACGTATTATATTGGTCACATCACTAGTGTTTCCTAGTGGCTAAGACAGACTCGATTTCAGCAAAATAACCTGTATACGTGTGGTTTTCGCCAAAGCCATACTTCTGAGCCAACAAAATGTGAAATGCAAGCGGAAAATGAAAAATGCATTATTGTTCTTCACGTGAGTGGCGGCCAGGCACGCGCGACACTCGTGCGAAACCAAAAGCAAGAGTCCAAAAGCAAACAAAAAAATCCTGCAAAACAAACATTTAAGAGAAAAAAATCCTGCATTGCAAAGGAACCAAAAAAAAATATCCTGCATGGATAACCAATGTGACTGTATATATATTGCACAGTCTCATAAACAAATTTGTAATCTGTAACAGGAAATCCCCTTCCCCCAACTTCCTGAATTCATCCTAAACTGCATTTCAGGCATCTCATTTTATAAAAGCAATTTCTACTGGCTGAAAAGAGATTTCAATTTCAACCAACTCTGATGCCCTTGATCTCTATTTAATAGCTGCCATAGTATTAAATTAAGAGATGTGGTGATAATTGTTTAACTTTATAAATTAAAATAAACTTTTTATTGAAATACTTTTGTTTTAATGGTACTGTTGTGAGATTGTGTTAAGAAAGTGAAAAATTCCATTTGCACGCAAGTTTATGGAGTTGGTGTTGTACAATATGTGTTGCTACAGTCTAATCCATAAAGTTTACAACTATGAACGAAGGTAGATGTCCCAAAAACACCAATCACACTGCAGATCCCACAGTATTTAAAACTATTATAAACAATATTAGAGCAGTTTTCAATTGACTGTCGAAAGTAATTACACAATTGCTTTGGTTTTGCATTGCTATGCTTTGTGATTGGCTAAAAAATCTCGCGCCACTTTCTCGACCAATCAGAAGTAAAACCAAAACCAATCGTGACTTGCTCGCACGCGTTTTCCCGCGCTTGGCGCTGCCGACATGTAATTGCTTCGAGCTCTGATTGGTTCATTGGATTGTTTACGACTGCTGTGATTGGTCAGAGTAATTACTTTGGTTTTGGTTTTACGACACTCAATTGAAAACTGCTCTATTTATCCAAACTAACACAAAATATTATGAATGCTTTGCTTTTGAACCTAAACATAACCGTTTTATATAGGCCACAGACATATGGTAGCAATGTAAATCACAATTTAAGACTGTTGGCATTGGTCTTCCAGTATACACCAGTAACTGAAAAAATGGGACTGCTATATTGAAAGCTGTTGCTGTTGCATGTTGCCTGCATTTATACCCCTCCCCCCCCCCCAGTTACGCCACAAAATGTAATAATTGACGCAAAATGTAATGGTAACCCAAAATGTAATAACTTTTGACGCAAAATGTAATAAACAAAGTAACGCAAAATGTAATAAATTTGACGCAGAATGTAATAACTTCAGTTTTGTCCTAGCTCAATGGGGAAGTACACATATGAACATCTATACTTGGAAACGAAAAACGCCACCTGTCAATCAAGCTGTACTCGTCATCGATCATGTGACTAGATCGAAAAAAATCTACTATTTCCGTTTTATTATACAACACAACATTTTGTGGTAAAAAAAAGGAACGAGGATCGCCTGTAGAAAAACTTATTTTTTCCAGCAAATCGACTTTATGAAAAACCAGCCAGCCATTTTGTTTCAGCCGGTTTATTGATCTATGTTTGTTTACCTAGACTGCTTTACAGGCTATTTTAACCGCGAGACGGGTTTACCTGTTGACTTAAACACCTTTCACTTGGTTTCGAGTCATTTCGCAACACAGACAAACGGGAATAACTGCCACGAATGTGGGCTCTATTTCTGATCATTGCTCTCAGGAGGGAAGTGAATAAGGGTACACAAATCCACAGATCTCTTCTAAATTTGTACTTGCATCCGTTGATCCACAAAAATAAAATTCACAAATCCAAAACCACGAATTATTTCACAGTAGCCTTGTATGAGATTGTGTTTTAGCAAAACGTTTCGGCCATGAAAATAAAAACAAAACAAAACAAATTTCTAAAGAGGGTTGAAATCCACCACCTGAACTTTATAATTAACAAAAACCAAAATCTGGGGCCCAAAAATGGATAAATATGCTGCATTTGCAGGACATGATCCCAAAATCCGTTAAAATTTTGCTCTGAATTCCGTAGACCGATTCACCCCCCTCTCCCAGGAAAGCTCAGAGATTTCGACTTCTCAGACCTCACCTTATGCATAGTAGGAGACAATGTGAACTTTTATTGTGTTTGGTGTTATTTTTATTGCCGTTTTTAATCCTTTTGGAGCCATTTTGATATAGCTTTCTCTTCGTTACTTCGAAGGTTCCAGGTTTATCTTCATCGCTCGGCAAAAGCTCGATATCCAACTTATACTTTGCTGGAAGGGGCTTCTTACTCTCTTGAATATGGTTGCCAAGTGTTTCTGGTTAATACGTTGACTTGTATAATTGAAACGGAGATATAAGCGATTTTCGATCTAGTCACGTGATCGATGACGTGTACAACTTGATTGATAGGTGGCGTTTGCAAAACTGAAGTTATTACATTTTGCGTCAAATTTATTACATTTTGCGTTACTTTAGTTTATTACATTTTGTGTCAAAAGTTATTAAATTTTGGGTTACCGAGTTTATTACATTTTGCGTCAAAAGTTATTACATTTTGGGTTACTATTACATTTTGCGTCAATTATTACATTTTGTGGCGTAACACCCCCTCCTACCCCTCCCCCCCAACAAAAAAACCCACAATAATTAAACATTCAATATGACAACTTTACTATCTCTATATTACCGTGAAATGTACATAGAAACTTATTATTAAATATAATTCCTTGCAATCCAACAATCAAGGCATCATAGCCTCAGGGTACGTGCTGTAGCCATTCAAGATCAATGGCATTACTATGATGGAATGTGGGAGCGCCAATGCCAAGATCATGGTCTCAAGAAGTGTGTCAACAAACCATCCACTTCTGCTGGCTTCTATATTTCACTGTTCAGTGTATATAAAGCCTTTCCCTGGAGATTCTTACTTAGGTTGGATGTTGGATCCTGTGAACAGTCCCCCTTTTATTTAAGAAAATATATACGCCACGCTTGGATAATCGGCTACTCACTCTACTCATTTTCTACAAAAGGATAGATAGTGAGTAGCGTAGCCAATAGTCTAAGAGAACAGCATTCGTGATAGAACGCTAGTACTATTTAATATACTAATGGTTGGTAATTAGTAGTTTAGTTTAATTATTTGTCCCAGGTCTCTCCATATTTCGCTAACCGTCCATATGAGATAGCCACTTCATGAAAAATCTTTATTTCCTTCTACCTCTCTACGTTCGTACGAAGGAAAATCATTTTCCTTCTCCAGATCGCTGACGCATAAAATACACTACCACAATAGTAAGGCAGGCATAGTGCGAACACTTGCCCGACGGTGGTTTAATGGATATTCAAACACTAAATTACAAATATGGATATGAAATGAAATACATCTAAGAAATTCTTACAATTTTTTTTTTTTTTTTTTACAGAGCAATACACATTCTTTTATACAAGAAGGCAGGCAGAGTGCGAACACTTGCCCGAAGAAAATTAAATGGTACACACGAACATAATAATAAGCTAGCGAAATATCAACACACATAAATAAACAGTAGATTGCTTCAATAGGCCTACTTAGCTTAAAGCGAAGCACTACTAATAGAATCGTACAGAGGGAAAAATTTAGTCAACTGTAATCTATTTTCTATAGGTTCCTTAACATACATATTCTTTGCTGTTTCAGATCTCCAGCGACCATGGAGCATAAGTAATCTGTCCGAACAATCTGATCTCTGAAGATTATTTGCTATAAATGTTGCTCCACCAGCCCTAAGGCTATGAGTACTAAAACCCTTAGAATCAATGCCTATAGCCGAAAGAGACTCCTTAACTAGTTCCCTAGCCCGTGAATAACTTAATTTATGAGGGCCTAAAACATACGAATTACTTTTCTTAAGAAACTTCACAGCCCTAAATATATAAACTGGTGAATCTCTGTGGATTCCGGCAGAAGCGAAAAAACGACAAACAAGGGAATGTGGGCAAGTAATACCACCAGTCTTAGAAATAAAAACTTTGTTGCCTTCCCTATATTGATCTGTTTTGCTAGACTTGACAGATATTTCAAGATGCCCTTCATGCATTGTAATGTCAGTAGCTTGTAAATCCAATAACTCACTTATGCGAAAGAGGCCATTAAATCCTAATACAAATATGAGAGCTGTACGCAAATCCTTAAGATTACAATCCACACGAGCAAATGTAAGACAAACGCCATAAATCATATCTGGAGTGACAGGCTCCTTTTTCTTGACTGGTCCACTAAACATACGCTTGCTAGCTTCGACGATGTTGCGCGAAAAAGCCGTATCAACAGGATTGCCCTGGGGACCATGGGGAATAATGTCATGCACCCATTTCAATGCGGAAAACGCCAAAGAAACAGCAGCATATGATTTTTTTGTATCAACAAGATGTGAAAGGTATTGTGATACAAGCAAACTAGCGCATGGGAGAACAAGAATAATACCTTTAGACTTAAGATGATCGCAAAAACGTTTATAGTGGCAAACATATTTTTTAACGGACGAGTTCGCTCTTGATGATAACAACTGTTGCACCATATGTTGTCTTTGGCTACCGCAGGTTTCGCCCCAGGAAGAAGCCTTGAGCAAATCCTGGAAAGGAAAAAATAACTAAAACATAAAATTGGTAGAGAGAAAAAGCATTCGTCAAATAACGAAAACCTACGAATCATGCAACTTCAGCTATCCGGCAAAATTACCGGTCACAAACTAACCGTCAATCACTGCCATGCGGTAGAGATATTAGTCACAGAATGGCTAATTGTCACTGCCATCCGGCAAAAATATTGGTCACAAATAGACCAATTGTCCCTGCCACCCGGCAAAAATATCGGTCACAAATAGACCAATTGACACTGCCACCCGGCAAAAATATCTGTCACAAATAGACCAATTGTCACTGCCACCCGGCAAAAATATCGGTCACAAATAGACCAATTGTCATTGCCACCCGGCAAAAATATCCGCCACAAATAGACCAATTGTCACCGCCGTCCAGGACAATGAGAAAACTACACAAAATTAACTCTAACTGCTACGATATAACCAGCCCACGAAGGGGAGCCTAATAGCGAACTAGTGTTTCGTCCCTGGCGCAAGGCAAGGATGCCTTCGAAAAATTGATAATCTATAACAAAATCCCAAAAATCCTTGACAAGAAGAGGCCAAAAGGGGGCAGATGGCCAATAAGGAACCACCAATGTACCTAGTACCCTAGAGTGGAACATAAACCTAAGGACCTTGGACAAAAGGATGACAGGCGGTACCACCCAACAATTTTCACCATGCCAGTCCTGAAAAAATGCATCTACTCCTGATGAGCCTGGATTCCAAAATCTAGAGTAAAACTTAGGAACTTTGCAATTGTAAAATGTGGCAAAACAGTCAACAGTATGTGGGCCCCAACGGTTGTCTAGTTGCTGGAAAATTTCAGGGACAAGTTCCCAGTCATCGTAATCGATAATCTTACTAAGATAATCGGCCTTTTCATTCATTGAGCGCGGGACCCACTCAATTTCCAAAACGATCCCATGCTTAAAACAAAATGAGAAAACATCAGACGCTAATTGGTGAAGAATGAACTTCATGCTTCCAACTTGAACAATACGTGCCACACTTTGGCTGTCAGTGAACCATTTAACCCTGGAATTCGAAAGGAGCGAACTAAACGAGTTAAGAACAAATTTAATGGCTACTAACTCTCGATAGGTAGAACTCTGGTCCCGCTCTATGACAGAAAACATCCTATGAGCGTAAGCGTCTTTGCCGAGGATATAGCCAGCGCAAGCAAAATCACTCGCGTCGGAATAAACAGAAGCAAACGCGGGGTTGGCATTAAATACCTCCCTAGCATTAACTAGAAGTAGATTCTCCCTCCAAAACTGTAGTTCTACAAGGCAATATCTGTCCAGTAAAAAAGGAGTGTCCCAATCTTGAGCCGCGGCTACAGACATCTGACAATGCCTGGTCATGATCCGACATAGGTTACCTAAGACAGGGCTCATGGAAATAATTTTCCCTACAACAGAAGCGAGGTCTCTAGCGGGCAAAACAGGGTTTAGTAGAACCCTACCAATATGGGCTAAGGAGTTCTCTACCCGGGTCTCGGTGATACTAATAACACCCTGAGCTCCGTTCCAAACGATACCTAACCAAGTAGCTACTTGGACAGGATCCCACACGCTTTTATCCGTATTAGCGAGAAAGCCAGCCGAGCCAAGATCAGACCTGATAACATTAGAATTAGTCCTGGATAAGGCTTCGCTATTCTCCACGTCCAGACCATCGTCAAGGTAAACAACAGAGTGAATACCCAGAGATCGCCAGTGCTTAACTAAAGGTCTGAAAAGCTTAGTGAAAATATAAGGCGCGGACGATAAGCCGAAGGGAAGAACAGTAAACATGAAAAATTTTGTATCGCCCTCAGGCCAGACCCAGCTAAAACCAAGATAGGGTTGATGCTCAGGAAAGATATCTAAGTGATGGTAACCACTTTTAAGATCAAACTGGGTAAAATAGCTTCCCTTACTGAAATAATCTAACCCTACTTTCCAGTCCTCGAATTTAACCTTCTGTTTAAATATATGTTGATTGACATATCTTAAATCTAAGATTAAGCGTTTTTTCCCAGAGCTCTGCACTGAAACCGAGAGAGGGTTAATAACCTGAAGATGGGTCTTTGGGACCTGAGAAACCCTCCCGGTGGAGAGCAACTCCAAAATGGCCTCCTGAACAAAATCGCGATGCTTAAGAGCGGAACGGTTGTTGTCAAATACCGACCTAGAAGGAGTCGCATAAAAAGGTATTTTGTAACCTTCCTTAATGCAATCAATAATAAACACAGGAGCGTTAATTCTTTCCCAAAACTCAAGATGGGCCTTAAGCCTGCCCTTAACATTAACCGTCACCGAAGTGATCGGTCTGTCCGATTCTATCTCAAACGACTGATCATCACTGTCTACCTTTACAAGGTCCTCAAAGAATTCCGGGACTTCATCATGAAAGTCAACCTCCAAGTCGCTATTCTGTTTTGCGTGACTGATCTCCGGAGGAACTGAAAAGGCCACCTTTGGCTGGCGCCCTGAAGTTTCCTGGTTTATACCTGGCGAACCACCCACAATCGGCGCTCCAATGGCCCTTTCTCCCGCATCGGAAACAGGTGTCTGTTTGAGAAGGCAATCGACGGCCTGCAAGGAAAAGAAAAACCACACAGAAGAGGGAAAAACAAGTTGACTTAAATGTAGATTCTAAAACTAAAAACTTCATCCACACTGACCACCGCCGAGAAGCTTACACGTGATGAAAACCTTGACGCTGTACACTGCTATATATACATTAGTGGGGTCTCTAGAGACCCCACGCGCTAACACAAACGTGTTAGCGTGCAAACTAACATGCTCACGCTAAACTTCCGAAGGAAAATACATTAATCGAACTTCACGATCGTTGGAAAAATATATAATAACACTACTCTTCATAATCTAGCAATTGAAAATATTTTATAGCTTTTTCTTTAAAAAGCATAAATTAAAGCTGTTAAAGTCGTCTCCACTTGGTTTCTGCACTCGTAATTATCAAAACAACAGACCAGTTCCATACTACTTTTTCACAAGATATTATAGTTAAAATATCCCACTTTGTAATTCAAAATGAATCAAAACGATTATGTCCACATTAATACTAGAGGTAAACATATCTTTTTAAATCACTGTAATTGCTCAAAACGGCTCAAAACCCACACCCTTCAAGGGGTTAAGCTTTTATAGGGGAGTACCCACTGAATAGGGGGATCATGATAATAATAATCCCCCGTAATTCTTGTACAACTGTTCGGAAAGATCTACTAACGACAACCAGTAACTGTTTACAGTCCAAAAATAAACTTTTGTGGGCTTTCTTGTTCAGATATGAATTAAAGACTTTTCGTTTAGATTTCACTTGGCGTGATAAAATCACAGGAAAAGCAACGCGACCTTTAGCGATTATCGATTATAGGCAATTCAAGCAAAATTAAATGGCAAAATCAACTAGAATCAAGGATTAGGAGTTGAAGTGATACAGGTTGTTTTCCCCTTTTAGTGTAAATATGTTCTTTATAAGTCAGTTGTTTGTTGTGAATATTTCAGTTCCGCTGCATCAGTGATTGACTTTAATTTGTTTCAAGAACGAATATACCCCTTCAAATTATGTAGGTCTGACTAGACGAGCATCTGATAGGAGGGCATTAACTAAATTACGTATAAGTAATCATAAACTTATGATCGAACTGGGCAGATACAACAAAATTCCAAGAGACAAAAGGCTTTGCCCAGTTTGTGGTTCAAATGAAATCGAAGACGAAATCCATTTTCTTTTCTATTGTTCAAAATACGCAACAATAAGAGATAATTTTTACAATAAAATACAAACTTTTATACCAAATATTAGCCATTTACCTGTAACTGAATTGATCATAGAATTAATGAATTCTTCCATTTACTTTCTAAAAATGCAATTAACTTAATTTATTTCATCTTGTTTTGATTCTCGAGATAAAATTGTCACCAATGTAATTTAATTATTCACTTTTGTTTTCTTTCCTTTTGTTAGTTAGTTATAAGCTTTTGCAATATTGTAAAATCTACAGTCATGCAAATAAAGCTAAATGTTGTTGTTGTTGTTGTTTTATGATTAAGGGCAACAGCCTATGAACACTTTAGGGTACTAGTAGTTCAGGTTTGTTTGAAAACGCGATTTAGAAAACTGTTTTTGCAGATCAGACAAATGATATAATTGCCCGCGTGTATTAAAATTTTAAGAGCGTAGGCCGTTGTGTATCTCCTTTGATATTTTCTGTGTTTTATTGTGAGCTTTTTTGTTGTGTTTAAATTTCCCGGGATGGGAGGTACTCTTCAAAATGATTCATGGGAAATTGCTTCCCGCGGCTTGAAATCTTCAGGCCCGTTTACAGGCTTTATCTTAAAATTGTATCCCTTTCCAAGTCAAATGACAAACGCCTATACCCACTTTCAGGCGAAAAGTTTCAAAACTATGTACCCAGTTTCAAACCAAAAGGCTCAAAACCCACACCTTTGTTGCCTAGATAGGTTTTATGGGGGGTACCCACACAAAGGCGGGATCTCTCTTCTATATCACGCAAATGTTTGCGTGATGCGAGTTTTGTTAAAAGCAAATAAACTATGTTCGCGGTTTTGTCGTGATCAAAAAAAGGTGGGGTGCCCGTGCTCGCTTAGAAGGAAACAGCTAGTAATTATTTCTTTGCCGAGCTTTGACTCAAATGAAATATATATACAGCCAGACACACTGTTTTGAATTACCCAGTACCGAGCGACATAACAGAATGGTTTACACAATGAACACTGAGTGTTTTATCCGGTGGATAGCATTGTGATTAACCGGAGCTTGGTTATGACAAAGTAAAAATCTAATCTGTTTTTTCCTAGCATTGTTTATACCCGTAGATAACACTGATGATTCAGACGAGACAGACAAACTTAAAAATGTTGTTCGGATTTTGAAAATATTTGCAAAAATGTCTCAATTATTCATTTCACTGCAAGAACTCACTGCACGTACTCCGACGCCCTATCACTAAATCCCTAGGGAGTTTTCCTACCTTTTTTAAGCGGTTGTGTCTTTGAACTTGTCCTCTTTTATTTCGATGCTGGCTCACGGGGGAGTTGTATGAGCATTGGATTGTTTTTTTTTTCCCACCCTTCTTCCCCTTCAGCCACCGTCGTCGGCTATCGACAAAATTTCACTTCCACTCTATGGCTTAGCTTATGCAAATTTTCCGCCCATATCTTAATAATCATAAGCCACAGATTGCTTTTTAAATGAATTTAAATTTATTACTCTCTGTGAGTCCACTGTTAACACTATCTTTTGAAATTATTATTTTAGCAAAGCAGACGGATAAAACGGCGGCCTGATCAGCGTCTCTGATCTGATCTACGAGGGTAAGAAAATATTTTGATCAAAACACGCAAAGCTTATGTCCTCAATATTTCAACCCCCCTGGCTTTAATAATTCTCGGCTTTGTCTTTATTAAATCTTCATTATTTTAGTATTTCTCTATTTCACTTTTGTCTGGCTTCTTCCACCTATTCTGTAATATAAGTTACATTACAACAATTTTTATTTATTTATAACATAATTCAAAGAGAAAAAAGAACAGCACTAAAGGGTAAACAGTGACAAATGTCTCAGTTTTCAAACATCCTGTCTTTTAATAAATATCAGCAACCTTCAAGCAATTACAAAGCAAAGTTTTCATTTTCAAGAAATCTGACAAAAATGTTACTTTAGAAAAAGCAATTTATGAGCGTCCATTTAAGCGTTTATGCAGGAATGCATGATTCAGGCACGAGATTTAAGCCTGAGCTCTAGGAACTTCTTCAATGAAGACCCGGGACACTGAATTCCAACCCGTGTAGGCGTCGGCATTTCCCATTCCGGCACAATTTCCGACCCAGAACCCCACGCGCACCTTTCCTTTGTGGATGTTTTTGCAGTGTCCCTCAATATTGTGGACGCGGAGAGGCTCTTTATTGGAACCTGTCTTCATGTACACAATCCCGTCAATGGGCATGGGAGCTGAACATTCAGCGCCGTTAAAAGTGAAGTACCAGCGTTTGCAGCAGTCATTGCAATTGTAAATTCTCAGGTTACCAGTCCAGTAAACATGAAGAGCTGTGTCAGTGAAGTTCTTGGTAAACGCACATTCCTGTACAATAATGACAAAGCATAAATGGAAGACTCAGCTAAGAAATGATGCTTATAATTAGCGCGGGGAAAGGGGAAAATGCTCCAGCTTCAATTAGGAAATAATTGGTGGTATATTAAGATATAGGCAATGCAACTTCTGAAAAAATAAATAAATAAATAAACAAACGCGGATTAATGCAAAGCATTTTCATGTTCTAGTTCCATATACCTTAATTAAACCGTGGGCTTTGTCATCGTTCACGTTTTTCCAAGCGCATTCTTTCCAGTTCTTAACAGGCATAAGACCTGGAGTCCCAGGGAGTCCACTTGATGCACTCTTTCCGCGCTCCCCTTTTTGACCGGGTGGACCAACAGGACCCACGACACCAGGAGGTCCCTGGGTCCCGGTCTTTCCTGGGCTTCCTTGGTCACCTTTCTCTCCTTCATGGCCATCACGTCCGTCACGACCTGGTGCCGCCATGCAGACCAGGAATACCACCATAACAGAAAGGAGGAGGTTGCTAGTTTTGAAATAAGAAATGATTGATTTGTTAATGCATGCTCAGCAATGAGACTGATCTGTATCTTTGACAGCCAATTATTTATATTCTTTGATTTTAGTAGTAAAATTGATGTCGGTATTAGGGCGCTTACCATTTGTCAGAACTGCCCGGCGGGACCGGTCCGATTGTAACTAGAATGCGGTTTTTGAAGACGTTGACCAGTCTGGCCAAACAGTTCTGACAAATAATAGCATAATATTAACGAAGCGAGCGGTCCGACTGGCCAGTTCTGGCAAGTGGAAAGCGCCTTTAGTTTGAAGAATATGTCATAAAATTACAAAAATCAGTTTTGGACTTATATCGTTCAATCTCCATGTCGGCCAGGTGTAGCTTGCAAAGAGGAATTACTTTTGAATTTAACTGAAACAAAAATAGTGAGAGTTTTAGAAACACCAACAAACAGTTGACCCAAGACACCTCCCATTACCAATTGTAGTTTAAAAATCTGGTGAGAGTTACGACTCTGAAAATAGTGAAAACCGTGCAGTTATATTCAGGAGGTTTCTATTCGGCAAGAATTAGATACGAGTGGATTTCAGTGTCTTTTTTATGAAATATATGTTATACTTAACCAGGCGGTTACATTGTTTAAATTTTTGGATTATGTTATCTTAGCTTGACTTGACGAGCCTTCTGCTTGAGAGCACGAAAAAAATCGGTATTTTTACATACGAAATAGCCTGGAAATTATAGAACAGTGTATATTAAGTTAATCGACGACCTATCCGTTTTTAATTAAGCGATATTTGTTTTATGATTTAATTAGCTTTTCGTGAATGGTTCTGTGCGATTTGTGTCTTAATAACCAATTCAATCCATTTCGCAAAACAATAACGTGTCAGAAATATATCGTTAAATTACCATGTCTAGAAACTAATTTTTACGAAACGAAAGGACTTACCGCGCTGGAGGATGTCTTGCTCTGATTTGTTGCCGCCTCGGCGTGGAAAACCAAGAATGACAACCCAAATAAGATTTTGAAAGGAGTAAAGGCCATTTCTTCTTTGTAATCTAATGAAGTTTACAAACATTATGTTAGTAGAAAATTGGAAAACCCCGTGTACGTCGTGCATGTACTAGTTTGATTGTGACAAGTTATACCAAGAGAAAATAATTGGACAGAGAGGGAGTCTCCCAGTAATGCGTTTGGGATATCTTAATTGCAAAAAAGTTATTTTTAATAACAATGCGGACCAATGCGGAAACATTTTCCGGTGAGCTGGTTGACTTCCGGAAGACTTGCTTTCTTGAATCAGCGCGTCAAATCGAGGCGGAGTCAACAAATTAAAAAAATGGCGACCATCGCGGTGGTAATTTCGCATGTGAAAAAGAAAGTAAAATGGTCCTGTTTGAGCAAAGAACGTTATATAATACCACACCGGCTGGATACATAGATCTCCATCTGTCTTAAAACGCAAACTGTTGCAACTGAAGCGGTAAAAAGGGGGCTGGACAATTCAACTTACCGGACAGATGCCAATCAACCATCCGCTCCAATCTCTTGTAAGCGTCGTTTCTAAAAGTTTGAAGTCGCTTTGCTCGATCGATGGCCAGCCCATCCAAACTTTTCAGACATGAAATAGTTGCATACTGTAGAATTCAAAGTTGTTATGTTTTCGGTAGCTGAAGGATAGAAGGATGCTCTTCTGGGAAAATCACTTTTTAGGGATTTCAACACGGCAAGGAGTTAAAAATGCTAAAACCGGCTCGCATGCATGCATGCATGGATTTGTTTTCTATAAGCTTTATAAGTTTGGAAGGACTTTGTCAGGTGCAACTTCTTTCCATGGAAAATGGATATCAGTTCTGTTGAGGTCAGCTACCAAGAAGCTCTATACTGACAGGTTAGAGGTTATTTAGAGCCAAAGTGTAAGTACAATTTCTGGAAAAGTGATTGAATTATCTTTTTATGATGGGCCGCGTGCGAAGTTTAATTCTTGCGTAGTTAGTTTTCATCTAAACTTGGATTATTGACTTCGAAAAAATCCAATAGACTTGTATTATTTTATTTTTACAAAAGCGAATAAATAAAACACACTTTTCTAGTGATGTCACCTTAATTAATTTATTGAACTTTGTGATAAAAGGTCACCATTTCTTTTTAGTATAAGTGTAAGCTTAAGTTTTATATAAGGTTAAGCTTAAATCGCGGGCCTCCCCTTTGTCCATGTTGTGAGACAAAAGATCAGAAAGTTTGGCTGACACTGTATGCGACGTCAAAAAACTTAAATGACCTAATCTAGAAAATAAAGGGAATCAATAAGTATTGTAGCTAAGGCAAAAATGCATTGACCATACACTTAAATTCCACCCAAGGCCATTTTTTTTCACTAAATGATTTCGAAGAGCGGATCGATGCCTTGCTTGGTAGCTGCCGCCGTTTACACGCTTTGTATTTAGTATTTTTTGCATAAATTTCTATGGACATCTTTATTCGCCTTGTCACATTTTTTTCATAAACGAATCAATTAGGTCCTTTTCTGTACGTTTCTTTTATTGGATTATTTCGCCAAAATAGTTTCAGAGAAAGGAGTTATTTTCGCGTGTTAACAAACAACGCGAGTTTCAGCGTCCGACTTCACCAAAAAAGTCTCCTGGCTTTTTCTTGGATTTTATTTAACGATGCCTCTTTTTAATACGGTTAACACCACTGGCTTATTTTTCATTGAAGTTTGGTTGTAATCTAAGAAGGGAAAGGAGATCCAAAATCGATATTTTCGTGAGTAAACCAAAATATTCACTTCAGACTTTCTGAAATTCGTTTTCTTCGTCATTTTCGTGCCAAACATAACAAGATCTTGGCTTCATTTTGTTGCCTAGACATGTCTCCACGGCCACAGTTTTACTTTCATATTTGCTGGTTCATACTAACAGAATTTTGTAATATCTTTGATGTCTTTTATCCCAGGTCACAGCTAAGGTAACCGGAAAATATTCCTGAAGTTTGTCACTCAGTTCGAAGGAACTTTGCAGGTCCACTTTTCCCCAGCAGTTTTTAAATGAATAAAAACTTTATTTTTTAACTGAAATTCAGACGATACTCCATTGGCGAAAACAAACAGGCATCGTTTTGGAATAAAAATACAAGGAAAGGCCAGCAAACATTTTTGTGAAGCTAAAAATTGCGTTTTGTCGGCTGAAACCCGCGCGTTATTTGTTTTAATAAGTCCATAAAAATTCTCAGTGACCAGTTATAATCCAATCAAAGCAACGTTCAGAAAAAAACAACTTATTGATTTTTATGAAACATAACTTGGACAAGGCAAATGAAGATGTCCGATCCATTTTTTTATAGGCTTATATAAAAAAGGTAAATGGAAAGCTTGTAAACGACGGCGGTTCCAAACAAGGCACCATCCGTAGTTTTCATTTATTAAAAAACGTGGCCTTGGATATAATGCATTTTTGTATTGAAACTTAGCTAGAATTCTTTAAGCTTAAATACAAAAATTAATAATTTTAATTGCCTTTAGTGTAGAGTAGAACATTAAAGTTTTTGACATGATACCGTGTTCAGCAAACTTTAAAACTGAGGTTAAGCTGACAAACGGATCGATGCCACATGCGAGTTTACTAAAATAAAAAAGAAATGGTGGCCTTTTATCACAAAGTTCAATAAAATAATTAAGGTGACATCACTAGAAAAGTGTGTTTTATTTATTCGCTTTTTAAACATAAAATAATACAAGTCTATTGGATTTTTTCGAAGTCAATAATCCAAGTTTAGATAAAAACTAACTACGCAAGAATTAAACTTCGCACGCGGCCCATCATAAAAAGAATATTCAATCACTTTTCCAGAAATTGTACTTACACTTTGGCTCTAAATAACCTCTAACCTGTCAGTATAGAGCTTCTTGGTAGCTGACCTCAACAGAACTGATATCCATTTTCCATGGAAAGAAGTTGCACCTGACAAAGTCCTTCCAAACTTATAAAGCTTATAGAAAACAAATCCATGCATGCATGTATGCGAGCCGGTTTTAGCATTTTTAACTCCTTGCCGTGTTGAAATCCCTAAAAAGTGATTTTCCCAGAAGAGCATCCTTCTATCCTTCAGCTACCGAAAACATAACAACTTTGAATTCTACAGTATGCAACTATTTCATGTCTGAAAAGTTTGGATGGGCTGGCCATCGATCGAGCAAAGCGACTTCAAACTTTTAGAAACGACGCTTACAAGAGATTGGAGCGGATGGTTGATTGGCATCTGTCCGGTAAGTTGAATTGTCCAGCCCCCTTTTTACCGCTTCAGTTGCAACAGTTTGCGTTTTAAGACAGATGGAGATCTATGTATCCAGCCGGTGTGGTATTATATAACGTTCTTTGCTCAAACAGGACCATTTTACTTTCTTTTTCACATGCGAAATTACCACCGCGATGGTCGCCATTTTTTTAATTTGTTGACTCCGCCTCGATTTGACGCGCTGATTCAAGAAAGCAAGTCTTCCGGAAGTCAACCAGCTCACCGGAAAATGTTTCCGCATTGGTCCGCATTGTTACTAAAAATAACTTTTTTGCAATTAAGATATCCCAGCCAACGCCCCTAGACTCCCTCTCTGTCCAATTATTTTCTCTTGGTTATACTTACGCGTGTTTTCTGTAGATTCCGCTTCTGCTTGTGAAAAACTAACTACATTGATGCTCTCGCAGGCTACGAGATCTAACTCGGTCAGATTCATAACTGTTTTGTAGCTCACAGATTTAATTAATTAAAAGGAGAGTCGGTATTTCTTGGTTACTTCTTAAGTTCAGTCTACTAACCATTAAACAAGCGTTTATGTTGTTAATAGAGATGCATTTGTTTTAACATTTTTTTGAAATATTTTTTCGGCAGTAAAATTGGGAAGTTTTCGGCTCTTTTGATCGGCGACACCCAACCGGCGAGAAGTCATGCGAGGGTCTGTTAATAGAACTGAATTGGATAACCAGCCCACATTTAACAGGCATTAACCAACAATAAAAAAAAAACATCTTAATACTGAAATAAGGGGAACAAGAAAGCATGCGAATCGGAAAGACTGTGCTAATTGTATCTCAGTACATCAGTTTATGAAATATTTTACATTCATTAGCGCAAATGGAGAAACAGAGATATTCGGTGATCTGACACGTTACGGCGTGTAATAAGGTCTAATCACTGACACTGTCTAAGTTTACTTCAAGCTTAATACAATAAAGACACAAAGAAAAGAAAAAACGCAAAACATTCAGTCCACCTCACCTCAACAATCGCTTTTCTCGCTGCAATGAACAAGAGGCCGAGGTGTTACAGCAATTATAGAACAGTCAGTGAATTTTGATAGTAATCCAGTGCTT
Source organism: Dendrophyllia cribrosa (assembly GCA_024195265.1). Lineage (NCBI taxonomy): Eukaryota > Metazoa > Cnidaria > Anthozoa > Scleractinia > Dendrophylliidae > Dendrophyllia > Dendrophyllia cribrosa. The sequence goes on from JAJLRJ010000002.1 coordinate 26,640,538, forward strand.
AAACACGTACTTATATTCAATTTTTCTCTTTGATGTCCAGCTTTGTTTAACGTTGGAACACGTAACTTATAAACAAACAGCTAGCAAAAAATGAGATGAAGAATGCTATTGGTCAGTTAATATTCACAAGGATTTAGCCCTGGTGTCAGCGAACAATTTCTCAAGACTTCGCTTCGTTCATTCCGGCCCACTGTTAATCCCTGAAGAGTATTTTTTCCTTTCAATGGTATACTGGCGTGATCAGTTACTAAATTCTCGTTATCGTTCTATATGACTTTGTTATGGATGTCTTAAACAGAAACCCACACTACTACTTATCGATAAAGGATTCCCTCATTACAGGAAAGTAACGCTCCATAAAATTTCGCTTTCAGAAACTCAGAAATATCTTTCTCGCAATTATCATGTGGGTCATGTATTTCTACTATTTCTACTAAAATATTCTTTATAAAGCTCGGTGTAGACAATGAACTTTTAATTTGAGTTATCGAAAAAGGCCCACATATATTCGACTTTTGTATCTTTCTCAAGCCCTCCTTGAAACTCTTAAAACTACACTCTGAGGGGAGATCTTTTATTTACGGTTTCACTGAAATAGTTCTTCAGTCAAATTAAGCACCTTCTTCCAAAGCATACCACCCAATTTCTTACCGCTGTTTGCAAAATTTAATTTTCGGCTTCAATTTTATTACGCTTTTACAAATTGAATGCTTAATAACAATTTGTTACCATTGTTATGCACCAAAAATTAAAAGAAATATCGCGTTATTTTCCTTCCTTTTTTAATTTCCCCCTCTCTTTCTCTATAATTTCCTGTATTCTGCAGCAATTTTCCCTTCAATTCGTGTTAATTTAAGTTACGTTAGTTTCAAATACCATAATAAGATCTGATAAATACGAGTGTTAATCAGTCCTATAATCAGAAGGTAACTTGCAGCTAGACGATGAGTTTTTGCCACGTAATTGAATATAACGTTTTCAATTATATTCAGGTCAAAATTGTGAAAAGTTTCATATGAGAGATGAAGATAATACTGAAAACAATCAGTGTTTTCGCGAAGTGTTTGATCAGTAATAGGCGCTGATTACTGAGAACCAACAAACAGAAGGCAACAATGAAGTTCACTTTGATATCTTTTAAAACTGAATTTGTATAAGAACGCGAGAATTTAAAACTTATCTTCAAATGTAATCAGCAGTAATCTAAGCGAAAGCGGTTTTAAATATTTTTGCAGTGGTGGCTTCGTGAAAGTGTCCTTACATACCGTTTAGTAAAAACCTTGGCTATTTGTACCTTTTTTCTCTTACACTAGATTCTTGCAGGCATAATTGCACATATCAATATGTACATGTTTAGCTACATTTTTAATTCAACAAAATTCTCAAAAAACAGCTCCACCACCACGCACATAAAAAAGAACTTAAACAGTAACAAAGTCTTCACAAAACCGCCTTTAATTGTTACCACCAAACCTATTTGAAAAGGACTGCCCGGCTAAACTAATTATCAATTTTATTGGCTTGAAACAAATTCTGGCCTTTCCGTGTTTGAAAGTATACATTTAGGAACTGATTTGGTTACTTGACTTTAGTTATGGACCGTAAAGGTTTTAGTCAAGTTACATCTGACCGAAATTATTCCGTCAATAACACACAGAGCTGAAATGTCCCTAGAAGCTTAAATTGAACATTTCAGTCGCTCACTTCCGAATGCCTTGTCCTCAGAAATCGCGTCAATCAGCCTGACACTTAGTCTGTTTACGGAATAAATCATATTAAATACTATTAATTAACATTCAGAGATTTATAAATAACTGAGCAAGTAGGAAAAAATATATATATTTTTTCACATTTCAATCGTCTCTAACGCAGCTGGATCACAAGTCGGTAAGATTCGCGATTCAGTATTCAGCATCAACTTAAAAATTATTTTGTGCCGAAAAACCTTGTAATGACCTGGTTTGAAAATGCAATCGAGCGACAGGCCGTATTACTAAAAGACAAACTGAAATACATTGATCACTTACCTTTCTAGTAAGTCCAGCTCTCGCCAAATCTCAATAGGAACACTGAATTAAACGGGCTCAAATGGGAGCCGGAGAGAAAGGAGTGTTAGACTAAAGCTGATAACCTTAAATAAAGTAAAGAATAAAATAGGAAAACAAGTCATATACTCACATCGTAAGCCAAGTTAATCTTTCCTTGTCGGCTATCTAGAACTCGAGTAAAATGATTCTCGTCAAGACAAGTTTTCGGAATAACTTAACAACTATATTTAGATTCAAGGATATATTTTTACAAGCAACATCATTCGCCGAACCGTGCCTTTTGTTTTGTAAACGTCAAATGGAATAAGGTCTTTCATTGGTAACGTAAGGTTTTTTGACGTTTTGCATGTTAATTTAATGAATGGCTTTGATCAATATCAATTATACTGATACTTCCCTGCCTTGAGGAATATTTTTGAAAGTACCAGTTTAAAACGAAGTAAAAGAAAATTTCGGAAGAAAAGATATGACAGGGTTTTCTCAATTTCCAATTCTCATAACGTGGTATTTTTTATTGGTCACAGAAATAGTCCTCAGTCCTCTTCGTTGGCCATACAACAGCGATTTCCGGTGAACTTAGAACATGGAAAGGTACGTGCTCCCCCCGGATTTTGTTCACGTTCATAGAGGAAGGCTTCGATGACAATCCAACTGCGCAATAGCTCGGAAAAATCTACTAACGACAACAAGCTGTTTAAACGCTACAAACAAATCTTTATTACTTTTCTTCTACAATTAATTTAAAGACGTCTTGTTTAGGTTTCACTTGGCCATGGCCGAATTATGAAATTACAGGATTCAAACAAAATTAAATGGCAAAATCCGTAGGAATTAAGGCGACTATATAGGTTATTTTAGGAGTCGAAGTATCTGAAGTGTCACAGAGTGCTTTTTCAGTCCTTGCAGTGTAAATATATTCTTTATAAGTCAGTTGTTTGTTTTGAATATTTCAGTTCTGCATCAGTGATTGACTTTAATTTGTTTCATAATTAAGGGCAACAGACTATGAACACTTTCGGGTACTAGTAGTTCAGTTCAAGTTTGTTTGAATACGCGACTCAGTAAAGAAAACTGCTTTTGCACTGATCAGACAAATGGTATAAGTCCCGCGTGTTTTAAAGGTTTTAGAGCCGAGACCCTTGTGTATCTCCTTTCATTTTTTTATGTGTTTTAAAGGCGCCGTTTTAAAGCCGCTGTGAGCTTTTTTCTGTGTTTAAATCCCCCCGGGAGGGGAAGGTACTCCTCAAAATGTCCGTAAGGGCATGCTTCCCCTGGCTTGAAACCTTACCCGTTTACAAGCCTAATCTTTAAAATTTCCGCCCTTTCCAAACGAAAATGAAAAACGTCTATACCCACTTTCAGGGGAACAGTTTCAAATTCTATACCCAGTTCCAGATCAAAACGGCGCAAAACCCACACATTTGTTACGTAGTAGATAGGTTTTATGGGGGGTACCTACGGGATCTCTTGGTAAGTCTTCTACATCCCACAAATGCTTGCGTGATGCGCGTTTTGTTAAAAGCTGCTCTTAGGCAAATAAACAATGATCCGTTTTGTCTTGATCAAGAAAAGGTGGGGGCCCGTGCTCGTTTAAGAAGGAAAGGAAAGGAAGGAATAGGCTCGCAGGGTCGCACGGGTCATTTGATAATTATTTTTTTATCAACTAGATCTTAGTTACAACAATTAAAGTAAAAATCCGATCAGTTTTTTCGGCTTGCATTATTTATACCCAGATATCATATTGTAAACTGACGATGGATGATGATTCAGACGTGACAGACTTAAAATCTTGTTCTGTTATTAAAACTATTTGTGAGTCTGCTGTTAACACGATCTTTTGAAAATATTATTTGCCCAAAGCAAAGAGATACTGCGGCAGGTCAGTTCTCGGCTTCTACTTTATTTAATCTTCGTTAGTATTTTCTCTGTTTCACTTTATCTCTTCCCCCCCCCCCCCCCCCCCCCCCCCGCCTATTCTATAAATTACAATATAAATTTTTCAACAATCATTGTAAAAGAAAAGATGACAGACGGTTAAAAGAAATCACAAGTGTCTCAGTTTTCAAACATCCTGCCATTTAATTATTTTATCAGCAACTTCAAAGAATTACAAAGCACGGTTTTCATTTCCCAGTAATCTGACAAAATACTACAGTATTACTTTAGCAACAGGCCCAAATTTAGGCCTGAGCTCTTGGGACTTCTTCAATGAAGATCCGGGACACTGATTGCCAACCTGTCATGGCATCACCAGGGCTACCATGCTGACATTTACCAACCCATAATCCAACGCGCACTCTTCCTTTGTGGATGTTGTTGCAGTGCCCTTCAATATGGCGGACTCGGTGAAGATCTTGAGTGTTGCCTCCCCACATGTACACAATCCCGTCAACGGGCAGGGGAGCTGAACATTCTGCGCCGTTAAAAGTGAAGTACCAGCGTTTGCAACAACTTGTACACTTGTGGATTCTCAGGTTACCAGTCCAGGCCACGCGAAGAGCTGTGTCAGTGAAGTTCTTGGTGAACACACAGTCCTGTAAAATAATAAAATTAACAAATGGAGAGATCAGGCAAATCATGATGTTTATAATTAGAAACGGAAAAGGGGGAAATCTTTAATCTTAAAATCTGTTTTAATTAGCTTCATCGATTATGAATAGCTGTGTCTTTTTGAAAGCATTTTGACAACAGCTTTTATAGGCAATACAATTTCTGAAGAAATAAAACGGGGATTAAATGCAAGACATTTTTATGTTCTAGTTCATTCTACCTTAATCAAACCGTTGTTTTTGCCATCGTGAAAGGTGAAAGAAATAACTATGAAAACAGAATTACAAATTAAAACAGAAAAAAAGAAATGAAAGAAGGAAAGATGCTTTATCCTCTTTTGCTTGCAATACCAATTATTATTTCATTTCCAGTTACTATGTAATTTATATCATCTAGAATGTAAAACTAATTATTTATGGTTTGGAGAAAATGCAAAACATTTTCATGTTCTTGTTCCATTTACCTTAATCAAACCGTTGTCTGTTTGATCGTTCAAGTTATTCCACGCGCACTCTTTCCAGTTCTTAAAGGGCATCAGACCTGGAGTCCTAGGGAGTCCACTTGATCCACTCTCACCACGCTCCCCTTTTTTACCGGAAGGACCCTGGACACCAGGTTCTCCTTTAGCACCATCTTTTCCATTTACACCAGCTGGACCCATGACACCGGGAGGTCCCTGGGGTCCAGTCTTTCCTGGGCTTCCTTGGTCACCTTTCACTCCTTCACGGCCATCACGTCCGTCACGGCCTGGTGCCCCAGGGGAACCAGGCTTGCCATGCATGCCGGGAATACCACCATACCAAAAGGGAGGAGGTTGCTAGTTTGGAATAAGAGATCACAGATATGTTTGTACATGTTTAGTACTATATCTTGTACAGTTGATTTTTCATGTCGGCATTATCGGATATGAGGAAATAAAGAGCGACTTTTCTGATTTTTGTGCTTACAAATGTTCTCATCAGTAAAAATTCAGTAAACTAAACTAAATCACGCATGAAAGGAAAAAACGCCCCCACCCCTCCCCATCTCTTAAAATAACCAATCGCCATAAATGCAACCCACCCCCTCATTGTATTAGCCTTTAAAAAAGCGGTCCCTTTTTTTAGTAAAAAGCGAAAAACAAAAGAGGCAATTGCTCACCCCTAACTCCTTCTCATCTCTTTCTTTGCTTTTCCATGGCTACATCCTTCCTCCCTCTTCAGATATTAGTGTAACTTAAAGTTATCGCTCGCTTTGCTTCAAAGGATATGGGGATTGCATATATTGATGCTATTGTAGCTTCAATCATGATCATAAGCCTACCAGAAGTCAACACGCGACATTGGTATTATATGTTTTTTTTCTCTTTCTGTTGACTGAGATTTGTTTTCAAGTAAAATTTTGTTGATAGTAAACTGTTTTAATAGCTGACATTTTCGATGATCCAATTAATGTAAGTGAGGTTTTGTTTGTTGTAAGTTATTTTCTGGTTCTCTATTCGTTCAATTTTAGTTTTAGGTTCTTTTAAGATGCTACACTCACAATTTAAATTATGCGATTTCATGATTGTTTTCTCTTTAAACCCTTCAAGTCGAAGTTAAATCAATATTTGCAAAGAAATGCCATTTATTCAAATATGGTCAGAAATTTCGCCACTGATGTAACGCACGAACTGACTCACCATGTTGTACAATGGTTGTTTGGTTTTGTTGTCCGCCCCGATACAAAAAGCCAAGAATGACATCGCAAATAAATATAACAAGGCCAGAGACAGAGTAGTCGCCATCTTGTCTTTATAATGATCTGCTATGGAAAGAGTTTAACAAAAGCTAGATATAATACAAGTGCAAGTGAACTAGAAATTTTACAACATATATTTAAAAACCAATACAGTTGTTGAATTAAGTGACAGTCGCTTTTGAACTCTCCACTAGAAATTGAAACACTATTCGTAAACTCTTTTGAAAGTAAATGTAAAATGCTATTATTTACAATTTGTTCACATTTTCCTTCAATCTTTTCCCTTTTTCTTCAAGTTTGTTGTGCAAGTTTTATGTGCTGCGTAAGGATAAGCGAGCGTGCTTACATTCGCGCCAGAGCTGGATAGTTTACAATTGAAATTCCTAAGGGTATTTTAACTCCATAGACCCACTTTTTGTTTATTCTTAAGGCTGGTTTTCACTAGCGCATAAGCATAAGCACAAGCCAACATACGCAGACTCAGTAACGTGTTGATCATTAGTGCCTATTGTTCTGTTTTGTTCAAACAATTGGAACTAATGATCAACATGTTACTGAGTCTGCGTATGTTGGCTTGTGCTTATGCTTATGCGCTAGTGAAAACCAGCCTTTACTTTCTGATGATAAAGATTAGGTGAGCGAGAAAACAGAACCAATACTTATTAATGTTATTTCGACGATCTCTGCGGCTCAGTAGACAACTCACTCGAGTGTTTTGAAATTGAATAGGATTCACATAGAACGTTAACAAGAAATCGGAAAAAAATACAACGACTGGGTAAGTTTTGAAAAAATCTTTCCAGACTGCCTGTATGAAGAAATTTTCGAAGCGAGTGATGTCAATAAAACATGTACTGTTATCACTCGTATTTTTAAACGAATACTCAACCAAAGTCACATTTTTCTCAGCTAAAGCAACATCCAAATTGAATATCAGATAAAAACTCCAAAAACGGGAAAAATGATCATACCTGTAAACACGCGGAAGATTGTCGCTTTTCTGCTCAAGCTACTTGTTGAACAACTCACTGTTAAAAGCAGTAATGAGCAACTTTCACTTGCGTTCGATTTTTTCTTCCTTTCTGTTGACTCTTTTTCGTGTTCTGGCGAGTTTGTTGTTTACCATGAATTTAACCGTTTCAACAGCTACTAATCACTATTAAATATTTAAAATGTGGTTGTGATTGCTATATCCAATTAGAGTGGAGATTTTAAGTTCCTATTTATTGTACCAGACAAATATCAAGATGTTTTTAGAGTCCGTATGACCCCACACAGGCATTAAGGATGACATCTGTTAGCTAACCATCGGATCATTACTTTCTCCGTTTAGTTAAAAAGTACATTCTTATTGTTCGTTTTAATAAATCTTGTCAAAGTATTGTTTGTTGGAAACAACAGTTGAGGGATCATCTTTTGGCAGGCACCACCCGTCATTATTGTAGAACATTCATGTTTTAAACGTGAATTTGACTGTTGACTTTATCGTCATTCAAGTCACTACTTTGATTCGAGAAGGTACTATTTTACTACGGAGAAACATAACAATTTAGGTAATATGTAAAGTATTTATCTTTTAATAATGGGCATTGCAACGTTTATGGAAACTATAACTCTAATTTTCCGTACAGTTTGCAAGCCAATGCAGATGAATTTGACTTGTTTAAGGAATGAAAACAAAAAATGGATCACAGAACGTAACATTTCAGTTTTCATTTGTCGCAAAAGCATCTCACGACATTCTTGAAATTAAATTGATTTTTAATAAAGGTGGTTTTCGGAATATCAATTTCAAAACTGAAACTTGTTTTTTAAATTTAATTTGTACGTATATTACTCTATCTTTGTCCCTCGCATGATCCACGCTCTCGCGCGTGATTAGCTCAGATCACTCGCTCGACTATCCAGAAATGGCGGGAATACTAGCAGTCTACATGTAGTTTGTTATGATTTCCCTTACAATCATATCACTGATCAATTGTAGACATACTCGTTTTTAACGCGAATTTCACTGTTGACTTTTTTTTATCATTAATGCCCTAAATACCTGCACGCATTTCTTTCACCAGAGTGAATAGTAACGAGAGATTGGAAATAAAGTACGGGCCGTAGTTTTACAAAATATATTTCTGTTGATGTCTTGACACCAATCTGAAAAATGCAACTTTTATCGACTAAATTATAAAATTCAATAGCCTTGCCGTCTGAGAGTCAATAGAGACGAATATGACTTGTTTGTGGACGAATAACAATACATCCATGTAGACTGCTAATCTTTGTTTTCGATTTTCACAAACGTTATCTCACGGCATTAAAAATAAGCGAGTCTTCCAATAAAGATGATATTTACAGTAGTGATTGCAAAACTGTTACACTTTATTGTGAATTTTGCATCACTACGTTTTGCCACAGAATTTCGAGACAGCGGTTTGACGTGATTACATTTATAAGTATGTCTCATTTGATGTATAATTCTGTCCGTTTTAACAATCAGACCATGCAAAGAATATATTTATAACTTTTTCTGAAATTTTTTTTTTTAACAAAAAAGGGACATTTTCTTAAAATTCGATTGACTTTTCAGATGTTATAGTACTCGTGCATGGAGTGTGGGAGGCGCGGTGTGTAGAGGTTAAGTTGGTGGTCTCGGCCGTCCTGTTGTTTCCTTGGACAAGAAACTGCACTTCACATTGTCTCTCTCTCCACCCAGGTGTATAAACGAAATGCTGGGAATAACCCTGCGATGGACTAGCATCCCATCCAGGGGGAAGTAGCACTTAATACTCTTTGTTAAAAATGGAAATCTGTCTCTAATATAATAGTGAATTCGAAGTGTATACGGCTGTTATATTCGAATTGCCTTTCTTCGCTTCAAGCAAATGACAATTCAACAATTATAAAGCATTGTTGTAAATATTCAGTCTGTACCATTCTTATCTAGTTTCTGATTCGATGCACAGAGATACAAACCTGATCGACAAACTGTCGTGGATGTATTTCCATATTAAAATGCGACACAGCTTAGTTAACTCCTTGTCGTTATCAAGAGTTGATCCCAAAGCTCTGTTCAATTCAAAGGCTGGAGAACTTTAATCTCACTGGCTCCTTCATTTTGTTTCTGCTGTTTTTAGTTTCAGTCCTTCTTCCTCCATTTCATCCCTTGCAGCTACTTGTGTCAAATCCGGTTGAACGACGCTATCGAGCTGCTAATCTGGCAAAGAAAACTGGAGCTACTACAGAAGCGAACGTCACTTTTCAATCCCTCAATATTTCCACAGATTAGTCTACCAACAAACGCATCTGAGTTTTAGATCCAGGACGAATAAAACAGCCATTTATTTTGATCAAACACAAGTTAATTCTGATATTTATTAATTCGATTTCGGGTAATAAATTCGTGTTAGTCCCCTGTATATATTATGGTGCCTAACGAAGCCGAATAATATTAATAATGGTTTATGACGTCCTAATGATGCGCAATAATGTCCAGTGATGTGCTGCGCCACCATCGAGCCCTGGTGTTGGCCAATGACTAGGCTTTGTTGCCATTGGTCTCACTGGGGTGAGGGTTCTTACCTAGGTGCATGGGGAAGGGTTAAATTTGGCCCGATACCAGTGTACGAGAGAGTTGGCTAAATTGAGCCCAGCTGGGTGGCTGCAAAGCTAATTTTTAGTGCGCTAGCCTTCTGACCAGAATGTATGAGGCAGGTTAAGTGCCCCATGGGGCTGGGGAAGGGAGAGTGTCACCCATAACTACACATGGGAAGGGTGGATAGTGTGTCTCACGCAAGCACTTAAACGGTCCTATATCGTGGATATGTTTTTGTAAATTTGTTCGGACAGCAGGAGGAAATGAGTCTGGAGATTTAGCTGTAGCCCATTGCCCGAGTGGGGCAATTATTCCAAGGGAATAAGGGCAGGTGTAGTGAATTCAAGCTCGAACTGCCAGATTTGCCTGTCATAAAGACTTTTGTTCTGGGGCCATCGTAGCGTGATAAGAAATAGAACACAAACCGCGGTGATAAACATATTGAACTTATTCATTTTTTTTATAAAACTTGACGTTTCGTATGCTACTACATGCATTTTCAAAAGTGACCGTTACAGTGTTGAAAACTATACTTATATAGTATTAACTAGTGTATCCAAAAGATAGTAATTGCTGCGGTAAATTTGTTGTAATAATGCTGTTTTATCGCCTCGCTGGTATTACAGAATTTTCTCTTTCGTTTTTTGAGGGGAAGCAAAGCAAATGTAACCGGGATCGCGACGAAAACTCCAGCTGATAAGACTAATTTTGTTTTGTAATTCACGCATTAAGTTCTTGCAATGTCTGTAGAATATTGTTGAGCAAAGGACGCGTTCACCACCAGGAAGGTGTGAAAATTTAGATTTAAAACTTAATTATTGATAATGAATATGTTGCGTTGCTAGCTAGCCGTATCGTGTTCGCGTCTCCACGCGCTCAGCTCAGGTTTCGCGTCCCCACGCGCTCAGCTCAGTCTCATCGACCGCTGTCGGAGTGATTTAAAAATAAATTTGTCTTTTATTCCGTACAATCTTCGAAAATCTTTGCTATCTAACGGTCCTATCACCATGCCTCACAGTCCTCGCTCAACTCGCGGTAGTCTTCGACACTTCAGTTCCGATTACGACTGGCACATGTTGGACCAAAATATTACAAATCTCGCAGCCAACAGCTTGAAGCAGCAAGCGAGGCTATTGTTCGTGGCCCAGTGAATTCTGGCCCAAAACGTGTGCGTGGCGCAGTGAATTCTGGCCCAAAATGTGTGCGTGGCGCAGTGAATTCTGGCCCAAAATGTGTGCGTGGCGCAGTGAATTCTGGTAAAAAGCGATCAAATCGAGATTTTTCGTAGCTTATATTTTTTTTCTCATATATTTCTCTTAAATCCTGATTATGTTGCTGCTCACTCGCTACGCTCGTTCCGCAGCAAAAAGGGACTGGGACCGAGATTAAGTACAAAACTTAACAGTTGATCTATAAAAGGAAACAGCTAATTAATAAAACATCAGCTTCTCGCTACTGACGTTTGCATTAAAAGCTGGCTTCAGTTCTTGTATAAACAATGTTTCTTTGATTTTACAGTGGAAATCAGTTTTGCCCGACGCTAAGATATCAAAATGATTCCACTTGATGTTATGTCCAGTGGTGTTGACATGGTCAGCAATGGCTGATGTGCGGTCATGCTTAGCGAGGGCCTTAAAATGCTCAGTTTTTCTATCATGAAGCCGTCGTTTAGTTTTACCAATGTAAAATTCTTCACAATCCCAACAACTGGCTTTGTAAATAACTTTAGACTGTTGAGAACGATTCAAGCGGTCCTTGTACGGAAAGAAAGATTTGATGCGGCGAGTGTTTTGGAAAATAATTTTAAGGTTGACACAAGAGTAAAAATTGTATACACAAGATTTTAGACGTTTAGAGATTTGGTTGCTATGTAAACCTAAATAAGGTAGCAGGATAATAGTATCCTTCTTAGGAACAGTGGAGACATGGTTGTTTGACTTGTTAATGTTTCTGTTTATAACATCATTAATGTGAAAGGTTAAATGAATGGGGTTAGTTTCTAGAGAAACTATGGTGCTGCGTCGGTGGGGGGATGAAACACGAGAATTTAGTTTTATCGACTGAGTCGATAAGGTAAATTGACCACCGTAAAAAGATTCAAATAGCTGACGTTTCGAGCGCTAGCCCTTCGTCGGAGCGAATCAAGGAATTGTGGGTAGTGTGTGGTTTTATATAGTAAGCGGTGGAGCTACGCTATTGGTGGAAGTTTGGTGACGTGAAAAACAAATGTAGATTAGTTGAATGAAAAGCGTTCGTTGATTCCGTGGGGTTTGAGAGTGCCGATTTGAAAGATGATTTTTTGTTCTAGGTTTTTACGGCTTTCTGTGTTACCCTGGTGTAGGGAAAGGCCGCAGATTGTCATGTGTTGTTTAGAATGGTTAGTAAGATTAAAATGGCGCGCGACTGGTTTGGATGCGTCTTTGTCATTTTTTTCAACGTCTCGGAGATGTTCACGAAAACGGTCGCCCAGTCTCCTCCCTGTTTCGCCAATGTATATCTTTTTGCAAAAAGTACATGTTATGCAGTAGATAACATTTACGGAGGTGCATGTAAAACGATCAGTGATTTTAATAGATCGTTTGGGTCCTGTTATTTTGTCCGCGTTGTGAATGAAAGGACAAGTGTTACATCGTGTGCGTGTGCATTTGAAAGTTCCCGGTACATCGTCAGATTTCAGTGCGCTCGTAACTAGAAAGTTGCCTATGTTTTTGTCACGTTTGAATGAAATTAGTGGGGGTTGTGAAAAAATTCTGCCAGTTTCGGGGTCGTTTTGGAGTAATTTGAAATTTTTTAAAATGATGCTTTTGACTGTGTTGTTGTGTGGGTGGAAAGTGAGGGTGAATGGAATTCTCTCGTTCTCTTCCATCTGTGGCATTTGTAGTGCTGATTGTCTGTCGATCTGTTGTGCACGTTGTTGGCCCGTATTAACAACAGAGTCAGGGTACCCACGTTTCTTGAAAAATTGGCACATTTCTTCTGATTTGTTGGAAAAATCAGAGTCATCACTACATAGACGTCGAAGTCTGAGAAATTGAGAATACGGAATGGCGTTTTTAACGTGCGATGGATGTGAGGATGAATGTAACAGATAAGTACCACGGAACCAAACCCGAACTCTACGGCCGCTACATCGATGATTGCATTGGCGCTACCTCTTCCAGTAAAGAGGAACTTAATCAATTCATAACTTCTGTCAATACTTTTCATCCAGCTCTAAAATATACCTGGGAAATTTCCGAAACCTCAGTCGCTTTTCTTGACATTAATATTTCAATCAACGGTAACAGTTTATCCACAAGTGTGCACTACAAACCTACAGATTCCCACAGTTATCTGTTACATTCATCCTCACATCCATCGCACGTTAAAAACGCCATTCCGTATTCTCAATTTCTCAGACTTCGACGTCTATGTAGTGATGACTCTGATTTTTCCAACAAATCAGAAGAAATGTGCCAATTTTTCAAGAAACGTGGGTACCCTGACTCTGTTGTTAATACGGGCCAACAACGTGCACAACAGATCGACAGACAATCAGCACTACAAATGCCACAGATGGAAGAGAACGAGAGAATTCCATTCACCCTCACTTTCCACCCACACAACAACACAGTCAAAAGCATCATTTTAAAAAATTTCAAATTACTCCAAAACGACCCCGAAACTGGCAGAATTTTTTCACAACCCCCACTAATTTCATTCAAACGTGACAAAAACATAGGCAACTTTCTAGTTACGAGCGCACTGAAATCTGACGATGTACCGGGAACTTTCAAATGCACACGCACACGATGTAACACTTGTCCTTTCATTCACAACGCGGACAAAATAACAGGACCCAAACGATCTATTAAAATCACTGATCGTTTTACATGCACCTCCGTAAATGTTATCTACTGCATAACATGTACTTTTTGCAAAAAGATATACATTGGCGAAACAGGGAGGAGACTGGGCGACCGTTTTCGTGAACATCTCCGAGACGTTGAAAAAAATGACAAAGACGCATCCAAACCAGTCGCGCGCCATTTTAATCTTACTAACCATTCTAAACAACACATGACAATCTGCGGCCTTTCCCTACACCAGGGTAACACAGAAAGCCGTAAAAACCTAGAACAAAAAATCATCTTTCAAATCGGCACTCTCAAACCCCACGGAATCAACGAACGCTTTTCATTCAACTAATCTACATTTGTTTTTCACGTCACCAAACTTCCACCAATAGCGTAGCTCCACCGCTTACTATATAAAACCACACACTACCCACAATTCCTTGATTCGCTCCGACGAAGGGCTAGCGCTCGAAACGTCAGCTATTTGAATCTTTTTACGGTGGTCAATTTACCTTATCGACTCAGTCGATAAAACTAAATTCTTATTAATGTGAAAGGTTAGTTGTGTGCTCCTTCTCCCCGGATTTTATTCACGTCTATCGAGGGAGACCTCGATGATGATCCAACTACACAATCGCTCTGAAAAATACGCTAACGACAACTAGCTGTTTACACTCTGTGAACAAATCTTTGTTTTTGGCTTTTTCTTTCAAATGCCTGAATTAAAGCCGTCACGTTTAGGTTTCCTTGGTGTTTCATCTACTAATTATTAACTTCATATTTATGTTTTTAGACTTCATTGAATCTTTCATTATAATTTCTAAATTTCATAAATCCTCCCTCATTGCTCCCATCCCCTTCTTCTCTCAAAATCGGCTGTTCAGATCATTAGAAATAGTATAACAAACTCCTGGAAATCTGACGACCTGGAAACCACACTTCAAACCAATCATGATCAGAACTTTCAGTTCAAATCAGAACAGTTGTTTGTTGTGAATAGTTCATTTCTGCATCAGTGATTGACTTTCTTTCATGATCAGAGTGATTTTCATCAGACTGTAAAAAAATTTCTTGTAGTTAGTGTATAATAGTCAAATAGACACAAAAGAAAACAAAACAATAGAAATAAGATCTACTAACCTCTACTAGTATAGTGTACTGCCTATTTCACGATTTGAGGAAAATCACTCTAAGGGCTGTGAATATTTCAAGGTACACTAGTAGTGCAAGTTTGTTTGAAACCGTTTAAGAAACTGCTTTTGCAAATCAGACAAATGGCATAATCAGACCGCTTGTATAAAAATAATAAAGCGTTGACCCTTTCGTGTTTCCTGTGATTTTTTCTATGTTTTAGTTTGAACTTTCTTTATTTGCTGTGCTTAAATCCCCTTTGGGAGGGGGGATACTCCCCAAAAATAGAATGTTTCGTGGGGGCTTGCTTCCATCAACCTGGAGGGCCAGGAGGTACTCTTGGTCAGTACTCAACCTTAAGGGACAGACCATTAGATTTTTTTTTTTTTTGGGGGTGGGGGGGGGGGGGGGGGGGGGGGGTTGGGCAAATACCAAAAAAAAATTCGAGCACGGCCTCGAACTGCAAAAAAAATATCGTGCAAAACAAAAACCCCAGGAAAAAAAAATCCTGCAAAGCTTTATATTTTTAGAACAATATTTTATATCCAGAAGCAGATGGTCAGAACACAAATAAATCACACTGACGTTGTAGAATGTTAGCGACTTATATGCACTTGGGGAGGATCAAATGTTCTATCTTTTCATTGGCTTGTTTAGTTTAGCCAATAACAATGGTTTATTTTTGACCCGACGTAAGTTGTGTTTCTTTGTAGGCTTTTTAGCTGATTTCATAAGCATGTAAGATATTTTCTGACACAAGGAATGGCTCTTTTATAGTTGTATAGTGGCATTGTAGGTACATGTATATCTCAATGGATGAGAAATACTTTGTTTATGCGTTGTACAACAAGCTTGTAATTGCAGGGGCGGCGCTACCTGTGGGGCAGGTGGGGCATTTGCCCCACCAACTTTCGACAGCTCAAAATGGCGGTGGGCGGAGGTGAATAGTGTAGCAACATCCTTTGACCAGATCTGATGGCGGGGCGCTTTAATGCATTGGAGTTTGCAAAATAAATATTCCGTTAATTAATCAAAAGCCTACAATTTTAGCATCGGAGATATTGTGACTGACTTTAGACTGGAGATTGGATATTGTGAACCAAGCATTTCAATACCCCTTGAGTACTCGGACGTCAGCTATCGGACTCCAGCTACCGACAAATCCATCAAATAAATCCATCAATGCTGTGAGTTAGCGCTCGGCCTCTGCCCTAAGAAGGCTCAAGCCATATCTACAAACAAACTATGTCACAAGAAAGATTAAATCATTGCATTATCCAGACATTGCATTAACTGACAAATTGAACATGGCTGATATTGGAAATCAGTTTCTTTCTGCCTCTATTGACAGAGAAAATCGCTTTGGAAAATTCGTTTCCAAAGCCTTCCCATACTGAAAAGAATTGACAGAGAATATTGGAGTGACAGTCGAATTTACTTTGAACAAACAACCAAAATGGAGTTACACCCAAGTTTCAGAAAGTGTTTCGTGTACATGTACTTTTCATGAGAATTAAACTGAACTCAAAGCTGGCCTTGGAAACTGTTTCTCCGGTCTCAGGAACGCTGGAAATAGCATTTCAGAGAGTTTCATTTAAAAAATTTCCCCCCGGGGAAGCATGCCCCCGGACCCCCCTAGAAGCTCGCGCCTTCGGCGCTTGGCACAGGAGATTCGCCCAACCAACATTATATCTCCGGCGCCGCCCCTGTAATTGTAAGATGGTTGGGTGTACTACGATGGGCTGTGGAAGCGTCATCAACAGGGGGCTGGTGTAAAGAAAATCTAGGGGCAGTTACAACACCGCGGCCAGGCTTCATGCTATCAAGCTGCTGTTACATCAGATCTGACTTGCTATAGTATTCCTGTCTGTAGTATGGCCTTTCTAGTATTCCTAACACGTATATGTGTCAGGCATTAAAACATATAGACTCGCAAAAAAATATCATGCAAGCAAATCATGGCAAACAGTCTTGAGCGTAGAAAAAAATATCCTACACCAAAAAATTGCCCAACCCCCCCCCCCCTCAAAAATCTAATGGTCCGTCCCTAATCGACCTTTCTTCCTGCTCTTCGGGTCATTGACGCGCGCAACTCTCCGAGCCACTTTTAGGCGGTACCGCGTCCAGGAAGCCTCAGTTGAATCGACCCCCCTTCCGTGAGAAGGGGGGAGGGGAGGGTGACAATGTATATTTTCGATTTTTGGGTGGTTTTGTGCTGCTGGGACTCTGGAATCCTTACCCTATACAGGTTGAACTGCATTTTGCAACCCTATTTTAGACCAGGCACCAAAAATCCCTTCCCTATCACAGACTCGATATCTTCATACCACTGATCGGTTTCCTGGTAAATGATACCAATTTCTACACCAGAACTCTCTGATTTCTATACCCTATCCCAGACTAAACTGCTGGAAAACCACACCCTTCACAGCGGCACATACCCATATAGTTTATATATTAGAGTACCCACCCCTCTATCTCCCTCTCCCCGAGAATCTTGGCTTTTAAATTGTTTTGTCGTTAACATGGTATTTTTCATACGTTCAGCTGAAGAAAAAAAAAAGAAGAATACCACAATACAAGCAAATATACATTTCCATTTTTAAACCTCCACTCTTTTATTTTATTTTTGGATACTAACAAACTTCAAGCAATTACGAAGCACTTAGTTTTGATATCCTAGTAATCTGAAAAACTACGTCTTTAAAAGCAATTGATGAGCACCCATGAAAGCGTCTATGTAGGGATGCATGGTTTGTCCGAGGACTAAGCCTGAGGTTTAGGAACTTCTTCAATGAAGATCCGGGATACTGATTGCCAACCTGTAGAGGCATCACCAGGGCTGCCATGTTGACAGTTACCAACCCAGAATCCCACGCGCACCTTTCCTTTGTGGATGTTGTTACAGTGCCCTTCAATATGGCGGACTCGGTGAAGATCTTGAGTGTTGCCTTGCCACATGTACACAATTCCGTCAATGGGCAGGGGAGCTGAACATTCTGCGCCGTTAAAAGTGAAGTACCAGCGTTTGCAACAATAGGTACACTTGTGAATTCTAAGGGCGCCGGTCCAGGCCACGCGAAGAGCTGTGTCAGGGAAGTTCTTGGTGAACACACAGTCATGTGAAATAATGAAAACGAAAGGGATCAGTAAAATGACGATGCGTATAATCAGAAGAAAAGAAATGAAAAAAACTGTACGGTGATCTTTATTCAGTTTATTCCCATTCCACATTCTCGTCCTCAGTGCAGCCTAGCACTCTTAGCCGCTGGAGCCTGGGTCCTCGTGCTCAGATTCTGGCGACTTAGATGGCCAGGCTGATCTGGGGACAAGAGTGTTCCATCCAATAATAATGTTTGTATGTGTTTGAAAGCATTTTGAAGGGAACTTTTGTTAAGGGTGATTGGTGATCGATAAAGGGAGCTGAGTTGTGATAAAACAAACCAGGATAAATGCAAGATGTATTTTATTTTCTGGTGCCACTGACCTTAATCAAACCGATCTCTTTTCCATCGTCCAAGTTTTTCCAAGCGCATTCTTTCCAGTTTTTATAAGGCCGGTCCACTTGATCCACTCTCTCCACGCTCCCCTTTTTTACCGGGAGGACCCTGGGAACCCGCTTCTCCTTTAGCACCATCTTTTCCATTTACACCAGCAGGACCCATGACCCCAGGAGAACCCTGGGGCCCCGTACCCCCTGGGCTTCCCTGGTCACCTTTGCCTCCATCACGGCCATCACGTCCGTCACGACCTAGTGCCCCAGGGGAACCAGGCTTGCCATGCATGCCGGGAATACCTCCAGAACAGAAGGAAGGAAGCTACTATTTTGGAATAAGATATCGAAAGTGTAGATGTGTTAACTTATGCCTGTTTTGTATACTGTACTACATCTTAAAGTGATAGTTTCAAGGGTCGGCGCATATGCACAGATTAAATGCTTTATTCGCTTTCTTACCAATTTTATTGGTTAAAAAACCACTCACATTTACTTCAATAATCACATACTATAATTATTCCAAACAAAGCGAAGGATGACCAAAATTCACAGAAAATTTGAACGGATTACAACGACAAAGTCAACGCTGGTGTCGCTGAATAAAACCCGAAGGATTTATTATACGCTCTGGTAGCTTTCATGGCTCTCATGGGCATGTATAATCATCCATTTAATCAGCTGACTGACCGCGACATTTTCACGGGCAAATTTCCCGCCAGAGTTATCTACTCGCTTTCGATTGGTCTAAACAATGAAATGAAATGGGTTATGTCGTGGCTTGCACATGCGCCGAACCGTGAAACCTCCCTTTAAGCAGTCAATTTTTTCTCCATTTTGCTCTCAGCAGTAAAACTAATGATGTAGCTACTAAGAGATGAAATAAAGTTTTATGTATGTATGTATGTATGTATGTATGTATGTATGTATGTAAGTTACTTATTGACATTTCCAGCAGCAGTTCAACTTCGCTTTTTTTCTTATAGAAGACAAGCAGACGGACAATAAAATAAAATAAACTCATGATCATCCTGAGAAACTCATTTTCATTGGTAACGAAAGGAACCTACCGCGTTGGAGGATGTCTGTTTGCTCTGGTTTGTCGCCTCGGAGTTAAAAACCAAGAATAACATCCCAAATACAATAACGGAGATTTTTATCTTGCAGTCTGCTGCAAATGTAAGTTTTCAAAGATTATGTCAAAAACGTTTGTACATTTTTGTTCCGATCAGTATCAGTTGGTAGATTTATTTGTCGCATACGCCTCAACAAAAAACTCGAGAGCCTCTTTGTATCGCTAACGGGGATGTGATAGCTTGTTACAAGCTTTGAGATAGTGAGGATTCGAATGTGAGTGGCAAAAAAGGAAAACTGGAGAAAGAAAGATCGTTTATTTTCGCATATTGTTTTTTTGCTCACTGCCACTTATGAAAGCCTGGCCCATAAACGAAAGCTAAATAAAGTCGCTTCGGACGGGTGTTTTGAGCCAGAATGCGCGTTTAAAATGTGACAAGTATACCCGCCGGTGTGCTGCAAATAAATCCTGCACACACTTATTTATGGTTCAAATTTCCGTAAGTTTCTTTTTCGTACCAGCAGTTAGCTTTCGGCGCAAACGAAGCTAGAGATAAACGATTGTCAGACCCGGTGTGTAATAAAACTTAAATTATAAAAAAATAATCCAACGTTGTTTTTACTTTGTTGGTAAAGGAAGAGATAAACGATTGTCAGACACGATGTGTAATAAAACGTAAGTTATAAAAAATAAACCAACGTTGTTTTTACTTTGTTAGTTACTGTTAGGAGTTCTGTCCTTTTAATTGTACATGTAACTGGAGGTTTTCTGAATTAAAGCGTTTTCCAAAATGTAGTTGAATATAATTTCACTGTCTTCACTTCAATTTAATACTTTTATTGAAGGTCAGTTCGATGTTTAAACTTATGAAATACAAAGAAACAAAAATTGAGCAATCAGTCTGGCTCACCTCAACACTCTTTTTGCTGTTTTTGTCGCTGTGGCACCTATAGGATTCCAAGAGTGCTGTTAAGTTTACAAATCTTAACTCTTTACTCCTAAACAACAGTAGCTAGTCTGTGCAGCAATCTGATAGAACAGCTTATGAACCTTAATCCAGTGGCTTATTCACGTATAGTATTTTTGTTATAGTTGAATGTTTGCGGGCGATGTTCAGCAGATGTTCACTTATATTCCACGTTGTTTTATTTGTTTAATTTGGAGGGGGATCCACGATATTGTTTGTAGAAGCGAAAAGACGTACTAATAATTTGTTTGCAAACACGATATGTAAAAAGTAAAATGTTTGCAGAATAGTTAGTTTAAGTTTAATAGTTAGTTTAATAGTTAGTTTAAGTTAACCAAAACGTGGATAACGCTATCCACCGGATAAATCACTATCCAGCGCATAACACAATGGATTTTGTTAATACTTAACCACTGGATAGTGATTTATACGGTGGATAGCGCTATCCACCGGATAAATCACTATCCAGCGCATAACACAATGGATTTTGTTAATACTTAACCACTGGATAGTGATTTATACGGTGGATAGCGCTATCCACCGGATAAATCACTATCCAGCGCATAACACAATGGATTTTGTTAATACTTATCCACTGGATAGTGATTTATACGGTGGATAGCGCTATCCACCGGATAAATCACTATCCAGCGCATAACACAATGGATTTTGTTAATACTTATCCACTGGATAGTGATTTATACGGTGGATAGCGCTATCCACGTTTTCAACAACCGGGGCCTGGTCAGGAGCACCCAACGAATTGTTTCGGTGAAAAAGCTGTTCGGAAGGCCTTAGTCAAATTAACAATAACAACAATAACAATAACAATAACAATAACAATAACAACAACAACAACGACAACGCCAACGACAACGCCAACGCCAACGCCAACGCCAACGCCAACGCCAACGCCAACGCCAACGCCAACGCCAACGCCAACGCCAACGCCAACGCCAACGCCAACGCCAACGCCAACGCCAACGCCAACGCCAACGCCAACGCCAACGCCAACGACAACGCCAACGCCAACGACAACGACAACGACAACGACAGCGACAGCGACAACGACAACGACAACGACAACGACAACGACAACGACAACGACAACGCCAATGACCTCATAAGGTCAGCTAGGATTTTCGGAAAGGAAAAATTAGGTAATACCAAATCAAGGGCACCCAACGCGGAATGTTTGGGAAAACGCTCGGAATTCAATTCAATTCAATTCAATTCAATTAGATAGATAGATGCTTTCATTTAATTTGAGTCTTACCACTACAATGTTAATAAACTAATATTGTATACTTGTTTTAAAAAAGCAAATTTATCAGCGGCCATTAAAGTTTATATGCAGGATGGATGGTTTTGCACGAGATTTAAACCTGAGCTTTAGGAGCTTCTTCGATAAAGATCCGGGATATATAAACTGTGTAGGCGTTGGCGGGGGTATGACTCTCACAATTAACAACCCAGAATCCCACGCGCACCTTTCCTTTGTGGATGATATAACAGTTTCCCTCAATATGGCGGACTTGGCGAAGATTTTGAGCTTTACTGGCCAAGTACCAGTACCGTCAATGGGCAGGGAAGCTGAACATTCTGTGCCGTTAAAAGTGAAGTACCAGCGTTTGCAACAAGAAGAACAGTGTAGATTCTAAGGGCGCTGGTCCAGGCAGGGGCCAGTTTCTCAAAATTCCCGGTAACTTTTCGGGCCGGAAAGCTATTTTCTGTCTGCAATGTTCACATTAAAGATGCATATTTGTTGGTTTTAAAGGCTAAGCAATAAAATTCTAAGGTGAAGAAACAATTCCGGCTAGTTTGGGGGTTAATACACCCTATAGATTCTGATTTAAAAATTTAGCTCCGGGTAAAGTAAATTACGGCATGGGCCGCCAGGTATTTCGCCCGAAAAGTAAGGGGGGTGGTCTATCTTCTGAGGCTTTATTTGTTCCAGCGTAAACCTTTGCACGACTAATAAGTTTGCAATTATTGTCGTTTTAACGTGCGCATGATATGCAAATTAGGTCACGTGACTTATTACGTGCACAAAGTTTAAAAAAAATCTTAAAGCGCTGCTTACTCGTCTCGTCTTTTCTTAACAAGATAACTGTACCTCCAACTTGTGAAAATAAGATTTTAAATTGTGGGTTTACTAAGGACAACATTCATGAAGTATACTTGCTTCCTTTCAAAGTCACCAAACAGACAAAGTTAATTGCTTTCCAATATAAAATAATTCATAACGTCCTTCCAAACCAAATTAACCTGTTTCACGCCGGAAAAACTGAAAATGACACCTGCCCGCTTTGCAACTGTGAAAAACAAACAACCACTCACATGTTATTCAATTGCATCAAATCCAACACATTTTGGGATTCTTTTGTAAAATGGTGGTACCACAAATTCAATCAAAATGTTAATTTAAATGAATACATAATTTTATACCAGCATGTGCAACGGCTTTTTGGACTTTGACAGCTTTTTATTACGGTTGAAAAACGACATAATCATTATAATAGAAATATCGTTTCAGAACAAATCTGTCGAAAAATTCAATTCCACATGGGCACGCCTATTGTAATCCTTGTGTTTTGTTCATTTTAAATTTTCTTAATTTTACGTAAAATAATGTTTGTATGTAAAATGGATTTATATAAAAGGTTGTTTGTATGGAAATAATAATAATAATAATAATAATAACAATAATAATAATAATAATAATAATTATAAAAAAGAATGTAAATAGCGTAAAGCAACTTTTTGTAAGTAAGTTCTGTAAGTAATGTAACAACTAAGTAGTGTATTGTAAATACGTTTTGTATAGTTTTTTATCCGATCCAGTTTTTCATATTTCTTTTTGTAATTAGTATTTTGTCACTGTTTTGTGTTAAATAAAGTTTATCAATTTCGCAAAAAAAAAAAGGATGCAACAAAAACTATGAAGACAGTCACAATCTTTGGTAAACATTCTGCCTTTTATTTTATTCCAGTAATTGAGAAACAACTATCATATTGACAGTCGTAAAGAGAAAATGATGATTATTTTCTCTTGCAGTCCTATATATCCCAGTAATCTACTGAACCTTAGCTTTAATACTAAAAAAAAATAACACTTGCAGGTATAGATGTTTTGTCTTTTAAGACAAAAGATCTAAGCCTGAGCTTTAGGAATATGAAGTTAGATCCGAGACTAAATTGGTCTTTCGACTCGTCGAGCCGACCTGCGAGATCGAATCGTCGACCTGCGAGATCGAATCGTCAACCTGCGAGATCGAATCGTCGACCTGCGAGATCGAATCGTCAACCTGCGAGATCGAATCGTCGACCTGCGAGATCGAATCGTCGACCTGCGAGATCGAATCGTCGACCTGCGAGATCGACTCGTCGAGTCCTGAGATCGACTCGTCGACTCGCGAGATCGACTCGTCGAGTCCCGAGATCGACTCGTCGAGTCCTGAGATCGACTCGTCGACTCCCGAGATCGAATCGTCGACTCCCGAGATCGAATCGTCGACTCCCGAGATCGACTCGTCGAGTCCCGAGATCGACTTGTCGACTCCCGAGATCGAATCGTCGACTCCCGAGATCGAATCGTCGACTCCCGAGATCGAATCGTCGACTCCCGAGATCGACTCGTCGACTCCCGAGATCGAATCGTCGACTGCCGAGATCGACTCGTCGAGTCCTGAGATCGACTCATCGACTCCCGAGATCGAATCGTCGACTCCCGAGATCGACTCGTCGAGTCCCGAGATCGACTCGTCGACTCCTGAGATCGACTCGTCGTCGTGCGTTAATTGATTTGGGCCGCTAGGGACTGGGTTTAAGTAAGAAGCACATGGTGAAAGTGATCTGAATGACAATGGAGGAGTTACGAGGAATCTTACAGAACGCAATCCGTAAAATCGAGTCTATATCATCTCCATCTGCATCCAGTGAAGGAGGAAATAATCAACAGCACACAAACTCCAACTCCTCAAGCTCCAACTCAACCAATGCAAATAACATTACAAGAGCAGAAGCAAATTGGAGGTGAGCTTATATAAACTGAGGATTTCAATTCAAAATTTCTCACGCAGTTACGCTTAAATAGTATTTGCAATCGCAGGCAAATACTTGTTCACTTAAAAAGGCAAAGATTGAAAAAATAATGTTAATTGTCGTTATAGCCGTATATGGATAAAATTACAAACATATATTAAAGTGATCTTTCGTTGCTAGTCAGTTCATTGTCCACAGACACCCCAGACTCTATCCTGTAGCTTGTTTACGATTTTACGAACACAAATTTTCTGGTGTCTCCAGTGAAAAATTTCTGGGAGTAACGGAACATCAGAAAAGGTTTTCCTGTTTCTCCAGATGGAATGTTCCAAGCAGAAATTTGTGTCCCTATTTCTTCAAAGCCATCCTTGATACCAGATTTTTGAAAAAGTAATTATCAATGGTACATGTAAACCTAGGGTGTTTACCATTTACACAAACCACCACGGTGGAAATCTTCTGCATAAACATAAAACTATAAAAATTGACATGGTGGGAGAACGACCCACTACAAAGTATATCCAAATTAACAGACTAAAAAGAGTAGGAAAATTCTATTGCCTCAAATCACAGCCCATATTTTCTTAAGCTTCACAAACGGAATGGCGCAAACCATTTGATTTTCCAACCGGAATTTCCAGTTTTTCCATGTAAATAATA
Source organism: Dendrophyllia cribrosa (assembly GCA_024195265.1). NCBI lineage: Eukaryota > Metazoa > Cnidaria > Anthozoa > Scleractinia > Dendrophylliidae > Dendrophyllia > Dendrophyllia cribrosa. Next base: position 26,665,650 of record JAJLRJ010000002.1, read on the forward strand.
AGTACCCCTAATTCCCAAATGAAATTTAAAAGCAGATCTGAGTTTTGTTTACCATTTGTCAAAAGCATTAACCAACCCGTTTGTTCAAATACTTCATAAGATAACAGACAGTGAATAAAAGACACGACCAACACAAAGTCATTTTCATTTCAAACCTTTTCAACTAGCAGAATCAATTCTTTTTATTCCCCTACATTCTCTTGGAAAATTCAAGTTAAAATACCCCTAGAGTCTAGGCTGCCTTTTAATGGAACAGCTGGTCTTCAGCAGTGGCTCTTTAACCTTTTTCCATACCTTTCTTTAACATTTTTCCATAATTATTTAGGAAAGTGTAACAAAATTAATTGCAAAAAAAAAATGGATGATTTGAAATTGGATTTTTCTTTGAAATGTTGACCAAATTTCTAGTTGTTAAGCTTTAGTAACCTTTCAAGATATGGTAACTTATATTTATGTATTCATTTATGGCAATAATTTAATGGCACCAAGGCTGTGCTCTTAGAAGAACCACAGGGAGCCCAAAGGCTCCCAACTATGAAATCTGGGGTGCCTGGCACTTAAGCTTTATGCAAAAGGAAGTTTTTCTAGTCGTCCGAAGAGAAAAGTAAGGAGCCCATGCCAAGGCCCCTGGGCACTGCTTGAGCACAGCCCTGGGCACAAATATAAGTGAAGTAGGTAAAGTTAGGTTAGGTTAAGTTACTACATGAACTACAGACACATCCACCATAGGTTAAGTTAGACATGTACGATAATTTACTAAATTAATTGACTGTCACCTGTTCTGTTAATTAGGGCTGCTTTCCCACAGTACATGCAAGGAGGTAGAAGACAAAATATTACGCCATTATCCAATCCTCCTTCTCGTAAGAGGCAGAAATCTGTTATTCCTTTTGTTAAAGAAACATGGACACATGATTTTTTTTTGCTTGCATCACCAATGGCAGAGAAGTCACCCACCCTTATGGAAGGCAATACCTTGCTACAAGCAGGGCTGGGAAAGAAACGCATTGTTTTTAAAGATAAGCAAGGAAGCTTTGACCATGTCAGAGAAACTCTGGAGAAGGAATTCCCCAAACTTAAGACACAAAATGGTGCTTTTGAATTCATGAGGGCTGAAAGAGGAGGAGCTTCTCGACCACTTGTGCCAATTCCCATGCAGTCAACAGGTTATTCAATCCCATTTTTAAAAGGTGCCCTTGGAAGTGGAATTGTATATATCAGACCCATCCAGAGTGAGCTTAGCTTAGAACAAGATGTGAAGACTAGCATCTCAAGCTCTGATGGTGCTGTTACAACAAAATGCATAAACTGTAATGAGAGTATGCCATTATGTTCCATTCGTGATCATATGCCCTTGTGCACTGTGGGAAGTAGTGGTATAACACCCTCAAATTCCCAAGACCTGACTAACATAGCACATGATGCTCCAACTGATGACCAACTTCAGCCAGAAGCTCCAACAGCTGATGCAGCATTGTGGACAGATAGTTTATCCATGATGTTTCCCACAGCATCAAAGGAAAGTTTGCAAAAAGCAGTAGACATGGCATTAACACTTGAGGAGGCAGCAGATTTACTATGTGAAAGCCAAGAGATTGAAGCGGTGAGTGAGGAGGGCACTGAAAGTTGTGACCTGACTTTAGTGGGGAGTGTCACCAGCAGATCTAACGAAAAAGCTGAGACAAAAGTTGTCAATGGAGGTAATTGGTTTCAGAACAATCTTTTATCGTTAAAACAAAAACAAATACTGAGGGGGGTGAGTGTGACACCCACGGGACTTTGCCCCCCTTTCCTGAATTTTCTTGACCTGTTGCAGGTGTCCAAGTTATTTTAAATTCCTATTTTAATGCTATGCTATATTTTCTGTTAACACCTTCACCCCTGAACTGCCAGTATTTCCCATGAGAATCCATGTCTCTTTACTGCTTCTAATGTCATCAGGTTTACCGCTAACAGAAGACTGACATTTAACCTGTGCCGAGGGGAGGGAAGAGATCTTTCAGACCATACATCAATGAGTACAATGTAGGCAAGCAAGAGAAAAGATGTCCTTTATATTGCATTGGAAAATAATTCCACTGCTTACTTGTTCTTTTTTGACACAGGTATACTGCAGATAATACAATTTAAGTTTTATCCAATCTGTTTTCCTAACTAGGCCTACCATCTGATATAATTTTAAAGATCTTTAAAGAAGATGTGGTTACTGCTGGTCCATCCATGCCCATTAATTTTAACCGTTCAAAGAATCCTTTTCGGGAGCTTTGCAGGATTTATAAAAACAGTGCCAACAAACTCATTAGACCACCAGTGGTATATTTTATCTCGGACAGTGGCGATGATGTTGACTTTGAAGAAGAGGCAGCTGATATTGGGGGACCATTAAGGGAGTTCCTCACAATTGCTATAGAAACACTTTCTAAAGGAACAGCTCCTCAACTGTTTGAAGGTGACGATGACCACAAACTCCCCGTCCATAGTCAGCAGCTGGTACTTAATGGATATTTCAAAATGACAGGAGAAATTGTGGCGCATGCTATCATTCATGGTGAAGTTTGGTTTGCTGGTCTGGCAAAAGCAGTTAAAGTGTATTTGTCCACTGGCTGCACTGAAACTGCCGCACAAGTAGTGTGTGCAGAGGATGTTCCTGATTTGAATGTTCGGGAAGTGCTGAAACGCATGTCCCAAGCTGGTGAAGATGAAATTGCCTCCTTGAATAGAGAAGATATGGTCTCTAACCTCGTAGATGAAAGTGGAGTTAGTGTTCCTTTTGTTACCATTAATAATGCAGCCCAAGTAGCATATGAGATTATGGTACACCAAGTCATCCACAAGAGATTAAGAGAACTGGATGAGATCAGGAAGGGACTCAATGTTTTGCATCTTGGACCTTTGCTTACGGATCATCCCAAAGTTACTTCCCTGGTTTTCCCAACAGTGGATGAAGTTACAGTTGACCTTCATGTGTTGTTAGCAAGGGTGAAAAAAGACCCTACATCTTGCAGAAGTGAAAAGAGTGACACAGCATTTGGCTACTTTCATGAATATCTTCAAAACGTTTGTAAGAGAAAAGAAGGTAGGTAGCTTAATAGTTGGGATATTCATTTTTCTTACTCTTCTCTCTGTATGTTTTGATACTGTTGTGATATTTAACTCATTAATGCACCTATCAATGTTAACCTGGAGGGTGGGGGGAGGCCAGGCAAAGGCCGGGGATTTGAACTTGAAGCAATTTTTTATGTCGCCATGGGCCAACTTCCTCTGTCAAATCCCCGGCCTTTGCCCGGCCTCCCCCCCCCCCCCCCCCCCCCCCCCAGATTAACATTGATAGGTGCATAAACCCTGATAAGACCCTGATGAAGAGAATTTGTTTAACAATCAAAACTATTCTTGATGATCATTTCCTTTATTCTTGAGTGACAGTGTGATAGGGTAGTGATATGTTAAGGAGAAATAAGATACTCAGCACTCCTAGAGTACTAGGGTTGAGATCAAATTCAAGAAGCAAATTCAAATATTAAATTCTAGTTATTTATGCTAATAATATTTAGGGACTGATATCAAATCCATATTGGCCTTTATCACTGGATCACCCCTCATGCCCAGAGAAGTAAATGTTGGATTTTTGCCAGATGAGAAAGGTTATTCATTGCCTGATCCTGACACATGTTCTACTTCATTGAAGATACCCACATGCTTTTCCACATATGGCCAATTTGAGGCAGCATTTGATGCAACGGTCCGTATTCAAGGGAAAGGATATGGCCGAGCGTAAAAGATGTACCTGTATCGAGAATACATGTAGCTGTGTAGCATATTGCCATATTGTCATGCAAAAAATTGCAAGTTCCTTGTAGTTGCGTTAGGGTTTTTGTTTTTTTGGGTGACCCCACCACATGGGTAGTTTACTTAATTGGGCCTCAGCAGCAAAGTCATAACAAACTGTCTTCGATTCCCATTATATTAAGTGCATGATAGTCTATAGTGTCATTGGGACTGTCATCAACTGTTTATATCTATTAAAACAAAACTATTACCAACCAGCTTTGATTTTGCCCAAAGGGCATGTTCTATTTTTACACATCTGAGTGTAAGTATCATTGATTTGAATATAAAGTTATTGGAAATTGGTTACATCAGTGTACCTTTGCTACTCAGTGGTGGGTTCTAAACCCTTTGTTAAACACCTGTGAAGGTCATAAGGTCACATGACAATACCAATGCTACAACACCACCAACTCATGTTAGTTTTGTAAAGCTTAACAAAAATCGCTACCAACTTTGTTCTTGTTGTTGTTAAATTAAGAAGTGACTGTGACGTTACATGTACTCACTTTAAGTTTGAATAAAACTTAGTCTGGAGTGCTATGTCCAAAAAAAAAAGAACCATACTTTAGCCACATGTAGTTACAGTATTTTTCATACTACTTAGAAAATGTTGTAATGTGTAGTTCCAGAAAAAATCCATACCCACCCCATGGAAGGTCATTGGAAATTCCTAGGGGGAGGGGGGTCTTAAAAGCCAACATTTTAGAAGCAAAGTATGAAGCTTAACTGGAATTTCCTGGGGGTTACGGGAGTGCTAAACAAAACACCTTCCGTGGGGGGAGTATAAATATTTTCTGGAACTGCACAATGTTTGATTTTTTGAAACGATTACTGTATCTGAAAGAGACAGCAGCAAAAAGCTAAGTTGAAACTATCATCAATTGAACTGCTGCTTATTTGTCAAGCCTTACGTTACCTGGCCATGGCAATAAAAACATGTTGACTTTGTTTACGAGTATATGGAGTCTTTTAGTTCACCACCAATAAGATAAGAAACTGTTTTTTCAGTTTTGAGAATAACTGGTCACAAATGTAACCACCTGAAGATAAATGTCCAGTCCAAATGACATGCTTTCACCAAGTGGATTAAACTGTTGAACAAGTTGACCATACACATCACTTGTGAGAAAAGGCAGTTGCACGTCTGGAACATTAACAATGATAGATTCATCCACACATGCATTATCTCCAGCCCATTCAGAGTTTGGAAAGGGCCCATGCCAGTCTATCCCATACTGTGCAGCTTCATCCTGTAAAAAAATTCATTTAAATGCATAATAATGATATCAACTAATACGGACTTATACATGCAAAGGAAATAACATTTTGAGACCAGGGTTAAAGCAAGAGTACTAGCACTTCTCTTGGGCTGCAGAGGTAAGGCTAGGACAAATGGGGCGCCACGAAGCTCTCGGAACGGCTCCCAGGATTGGTTGAGAAAAAAAAAAAACAGAACAAACAGAAGAATGGATCCTAGCCCTGAAACAATAGAGCTTCGTGATACCCAGGGCCAATGAAATTAGAGGTCCTAAAGAGCTTCGTGGCTCCTGGGAAAAACTTCATAATTTCTTAGCAACGACTTGCCAAAAGGAAAAGATGCATTTAATAGACCTCTGCAAAAGCTGCTTGTACATAACACGTTGATGAAATTCTTACATTAGTCAGGAATTCATCGCTGCGAGGCACTCTTCGAAGACCCCATAACCAAAGCTGGGCAGGTGACATGTTTCGCTCGGTTGACAAAGGGTGGTTATTCCATCCTTCAGCAAATTCCTTTAGGTGGGCGTTTATTCTTGGTTGAAATACATATCTCAAGGCATACATGTGGACATCACTACCGATATCTAACAACCCTTCAACCTCCATGAATGAAAAAAGATTGTAAAATGTGAATGAACAGCCACAATAAACATCTCTCCAAAGTCGTTCGATTCTTTGGTTATGGCAGCTTCGGCCAGCAATAAAACTGCCTCTATCTGGCCCTCTGTTTGGATGGGTGAGCATGTACCATGCGACATCACCATTTTCAACACCTCTGTCTCCTCTTACTCTGGATGGTAAACCAAAGGTTCCAACAGCTTCTACAAATAATTGAAGCACTGTTGCGGCTTTGTTGTTGCAACTACATCTTAAGAACATAATATGCCTTGAGTATCCATCTATGGCCCCATGAATAACAAAGCCCCACCTGCAATCAAAAGTTATATTTTACTTAAGGCAAAGACCAACGGCCCCATGGAAAACTACTTACAATGGTATTAGTGATCAAAATGAAGAAATACATGTATGATCATCATCATCACGACCTTGCTAACTTTGACATGTAATTATGTGATAATAATACCACAAATTAAAATAAAGATGTGATCATCGCAGTGATAACTGCAATTTAAGCAATTGCAAATTAACACGCAAAAATATTTCGGGACTTCAACGGGATTCAAATCCATGACCTCTGCAGTGCTCTACCAGTTGAGCTATGAAGACCCATATATTGGGAGCAGGCCAATTTGTTGAGTTCATCTTAACACGTGGAAGGAATGAAGAATGAAGATGATGTGCACTTCATTTATAAATTGGCTTGCAGTCAATTAAATTGGCTTGCAGTCAATTTATGGGTCTTCATAGCTCAACTGGTAGAGCACTGCAGAGACTATGGGTTCGAATCCCATTGAAGTCCCGCAATATTTTTTCAGGTTAATTTGCAATTGCTTTCATTGCAATTACCACTGCAACAATCATATCTTCATTTAAATTTGTATTTCTGCAATTCGCATCATCTTCATTAATACTACTAATAGACCCTATTCATAAATGGCGGCCGGTTTATTATTCTTTTATATTCATGCTAATCAGCCCAACTAGCCTCGTTAGCATGTGCAAAATTCAAAAGAATTTTTGCTCTAAAATGAGGCTAGTTGGGCTGATTAGCATGAATATAAAAGAATAAATAAATCAGCCGCCATTTATGAATAGGGTCTATAGTAATAACAATACCGAGTAATACTGATAGTATTTTAATATTATTACTCTTAGCAATTAAATAATATTGTAATCAAGATATGGTTGTCTTAAAATCAAAACAATACAATAATCATGCTGATAATGACCAACAGTATTTGCATTGCATACTGACCTGATTAATTTATGGTTACCATCGATATGCCAAAGTGAAAGCGGAGCTCTCACATGGTAGAATCTTCTATGGACTGCTGTAAGTTGTAGAGCACGCATGAGAATACCCTCAGGGCAGACTCGCTTCATGCTATCCTGAATACGACTCCACTGAACAAGTAGACCTCTTGCAGTCAAGTGGCCTCTCATCCTCCGATATCCACAGTTTGGCATGACTTTCAGAATGTCAGCACTAAAGAGTATGTAAATGTAGCTAGTAAATGACATTTTACATTCTGCACGTCCTCATTTGGTGTTAACTTAAAACATAACTTGGGTATAATTATGCATTCATTATTATAAAGTTCATGAAGGTGATTTTAATGTGGCATTTGAGTGATAAAACATACTTAGGAGAAAATAAAAACTATTGTACAATACAAGCAGGTTGGAAGTTACAGTACTATTGACTACTCTGAGACTGAGACACTGTGTACATGTTTCTGGGGTGGGGGTGGGAGGGGGTTACTTGGATAGGGAAGTGTCACTGAGGCTGTAAAACTCTCAACCTTTTAAGACAAAAAACATTAACTTTGCTACCCTGTTTAAGGCAGAACTAGTTTTTATGTCTTGCATACCTTATTACGTACTTTTACAACCAACACAGATAACCGGTTCAAGATGCAAAATAGTGAAATTGTACACCCTGTTTAAAACTCAGAATCCCATATAAAATGTACATTTCTTGCTAATACTAAAAAAAATATAACAATTAAAATAACAATCACCTCTCACATTTTCGGCTTTTCACGTCCTTACAGAGGGATTTGAGGAAATTGAGGGATATTAATCTTCATGTACATCCTCGTTGTTACGCTCTTCTCTCCAAGGACTATGTCTACATGTACACTTTTGAAAATTTGCCGATTACACTTACATGACATTATCAAGCTCCATGTCGGACAGGTCACTGTATTTTTTTCTCTCGATTCCCCATTCAGCAATACGACGAAATATGGTCTTCACAGACACGGAAAATAACTCTGCGATTTTAACAGCCGTGAAACCGTATTCCAGATACAATTCTACTTGTTCCCTGGAAATAGCTATTGCTGGTCTTCCTCTGCACCCTGAATAAAATACTGGTCGCACTTTATCACCATCTGTTAAATCTGATGTTGATTGAAAAAGTGCCTGGCGAACACTGAGCAGAAGTGAAATCAGATCCTCTGGAATATAGAACAGAGTACAAGCTCTTGATAACAGGTTTAAAACCCGGTCGATATGTGTGCATAAATAATCAATCCCGTCTTCGTCTGCTAACATCTCTTCACTTAAACGGGTAATTATGTGTTGTATACCATCTCGCAGGGAAGCTTTGAGATCACCCAAACTTCTATCCCTATCGGTAGCCGCCATCTTGGAACAAGTTAGTACCAGACCTTTCCAGGGTTTGAGATTAAGGGGTCTGGATATGAGAATCAACCGACGACGACGAGTCGATCTCAGGACTCGACGAGTCGATCTCAGGAGTCGACGAGTCGATCTCGGGAGTCGACGAGTCGATCTCAGGACTCGACGAGTCGATCTCGGGACTCGACGAGTCGATCTCGGGAGTCGACGATTCGATCTCGGGAGTCGACGAGTCGATCTCAGGACTCGACGAGTCGATCTCGGGACTCGACGAGTCGATCTCGGGAGTCGACGATTCGATCTCGGGAGTCGACGAGTCGATCTCAGGACTCGACGAGTCGATCTCGGGACTCGACGAGTCGATCTCGGGAGTCGACGATTCGATCTCGGGAGTCGACGATTCGATCTCAGGACTCGACGAGTCGATCTCGGGACTCGACGAGTCGATCTCGGGAGTCGACGAGTCGATCTCAGGACTCGACGAGTCGACCTCGAGAGTGAAACACGACGAGTCGATCTCGGGAGTCGACGATTCGATCCCGCAGGTCGGCTCGACGAGTCGAAAGACCAATTAAGTCTCGGATCTGACTTCATATAGGAACCTCTTCAACAAAGATCCGGGCTGAAAATGAATTCCAACCCGTGTAGACATCAGCATTTCCATATCCGGGGCAATTACCAACCCAGAATCCCACGCGCACCTTTCCTTTGTGGATGTTGTTACAGTGCCCCTCAATATGGCGGACACGGTGAGGATTTTGGGTTTTGCCGGAAGAACCTAAGTACACAGCACCGTCAATAGCAATTGGGGCTGAACATTCCGCTCCGTTGAAAGTAAAGTACCAACGTTTGCAACAACTTGCACAGCCACTGACTCTAAGAGTGCCCGTATAGGACACATGGAGAGCTGTGTCAGTGAAGTTTTTGGTGAATACACAGTCCTGTATAGGAATAGGATACAAAAAAGACATTAATAAGTCGCAATAATGAAAACACATATTGCTAAACTCGTTTTGCTATACAATGAAACATTGTCGAGTCGAGCTCTACTCACGAAATCAAAGATGAAAGTCTAAAATGAGGTCATTTGAGTCCTAGCGGTATAAGTTCTTACTGGTATTATCAAAGCAAGCACACATTTCAATTTGTGGCTTTGTTGGGACAAGTCGTCGTGACTGATTTCAACAATCGTATCTCCTACTTTAAAGGGACAGTGTCCCGGTTGAAATATCGTGTTTTCATGATTATGGCCAAGAGCTGGCTTTAAACTGAGCTTGCATTATTATCTTAAAATAGGAAGAAAAACTCGCCAAATGTGATGAACGCAAAGAAATATGAAATAAAAAGACATGATAACGACTCAAAATCTCAACATTCCACCAGAATAGAAACTTTGATTTCTTGTCCGCCTGTCACGAAATCTAGATTGACTGATAAACTGTTATCCACCATCCTTGTAATGCTGCACTTATTATCCAATCTACTGCTTCTGTTTTGATCTATAGAATCTTTTTATCCAATTTAGTTGTATATTTGGTGGCTTTTGGCGATATAACATGGAAATTAATTAAGCACAGTCTCGTTATTTCGGCGAGACAGTATCCCTTTAATCTTTTAAAACAGTCATTATAATATTTATTACCTTGCAAGAGAACTCCTATTCAAATGACATGACAATTTCAACGACTTTTATATCTGAGCAAATTTTAATATAGACGCAAGAATCGTTATCACTATCTAGTCACCTTAATCAGACCAATGTCTTTTGTATCGCTTTCTGTCCAGGCGCACTCTTTCCAGTTCTTATAAGGCATTGATCCAGTCTCTCCACGCTCCCCTTTTAGACCGGGAGGACCCTGAACACCAGGTTCTCCTTTAGCGAGCAGGACCCATGACACCACGAGGTCCCTGGGGTCCTGTCCTCCCCGAACGTCCTTGGTCACCTTTGGCTCCGTCTCGTCCATCACGTCCGTCACGACCTGGTGCCCCATGCAAACCGGGAATACCACCATAACAGAAGCCTGGAGGCTAATGTGAAAGAATATTCAATAAATTATTGCGTTAATATGGTTACCGTACTTGAAGCCATATAAAAACTAAGTAACAACACCTGAAGAAAAGGATGATTTGTAAACAATTTTCATTTTTAAACAGCAGTTGACAACCTAACTATAGAAGCTTTATTAGTCTGAGAAAAAAGCGCTTATTTTTTTTAACCCTATTCGGCCCGGGGGGGGGGGGGGGGGGGGGCACAAAGTGCCCGCGCTAACTTTCAACATTCATAACTTCTTTAATATGTATCCAAACGCCATCGAACTTTGTGACTGTGTCTAAAATTTATCTGGCAAAAATTAAATATGACAATTTTTTTGATCACGCGACTTGATGTTTCCATGGCAACAAGATTTTGACAGCCATGTTTTTTGAAATTTGCATATTTATATCTTTGAATGAAGAAAAACAATGTTTATTGGTATAACTTTTATATTTTTACGTCATTTAGCATTTATTTATTGATTTTGATTAATTTTGAGTGAATTTGAACGGTTTTTAAGAGGTTTTAAAAACTATGAGAAATCAAAGATGGCGGATCCAAGATGGCGGCCGTATAACTAATTACCTAATAACTACGTCATATGACGTCATCGTTCCATTGTGCGGACCACAAAGGAGACACTTTTAGACGTAATATGTACCCTATTGGTTTCATTGTCATAGCCTAATGTTCTTGAAGTTACGAGGGGGGCGGGGGGGGGGGGGGGGGGGGGGGGGGGGGGGGGGGGGGGGGGGGGGGGGGGGGGGGGGGGGGTGGGGGGGGGGGGCGGGGGGGGGGGGGGGGGGGGGGGGGGGGGGGGGGGGGGGGGGAGGGTTGGGTCTCAGAAACTCAAAAAAGGCCCAGGCTGAATAGGATTAAGCAAAATTCGGGAATCTCTGGATTGCCACTCCTTTATTGATCTTTGTACCAGTTAACCTAATTAAAAGCTATGCGAGAACAATGTGGCGTTTCGTTGCGGACAAAAATAACCCCCCCCCCAAAAAAAAAAAAAATAGAAAAAAAAGTGACTTACTTCGAAAAACTAAAAAAATGGGGTCGACTATACGAAAGCCGAGTAGGGACTTCAGACTTCAGACTTCAGATCACGCAACGCAATATTTCGGTTATGTTTTCACACTGACACGGTTCGATATTTTTTTCAAAAAATTAACCGTAAGGATTTTTGACGAACGAAAAAAAAAGAAATCACTTTCATAATGTCCAGTTCGAGGACAAAAAAAGGAAAGAAAAAAAAAGAGAAGAGTCAAGGCTGAGAATTGAACCCGGGTCGCCGAGTGAAAATCCAGCACCTTAGTCCACGAGGCCACCGAGGAACCATGTTACTTCAGACTAAATTTTGTTATTTAAAGGTAGATACGCATCAAAACGCGTGTGTCGATTAGAAAATTCTTGTAGATCGATTTTATGTTGCATTAAAGACTCCAAATGCGAAACAACTTTAAGCTTATTGTTGTTTATATTCGTTTACGACAAATTAGTTATTGTTATCGCTGGATTCACGCTTTTCTTGTTACGAAACGCATTCGTAGCAAGCATTACGTCACTAAGTTTACAGCTGATGGAAGGAATGAGTGAGTGACCGAGTGAGTAAGCGAGTGAGTGCTCATTTGCATATCTGTCTTTGTTATCGATAACCCGTTCAAGACGCATGCTCTTATTCACGGGTTAAAAATAGTAGATTTGCATTGTACTCTCCTTTTTACAGTAGTGGTGGCTTGAGACTGCTCTACAAATGTTTACAACTTTAGATGTACCATATTTTTAGATTAAAAGTGGACAAAGTATTCGATTTCAACTGACAGCGTTGTCGGGGCTTCGAAAGCAAAAGGAAGTCCGAAGTGAGAAGTCTGAAGTCTGAAGTCCGAAGTCCGAAGTCCGAAGTCCGAAGTCCGAAGTCCGAAGTCTGAAGTCCGAAGTCTGAAGTCTGAAGTCTTAAGTCCCTCCTCGGCTTTCGTACCGACTAAATAAAATTTTACTTAAAAAAAAAAACTATGGTCCACGGTTTAAAAAAATGTGGTTTTAAGTTCAAAAATTGAGTTGTTTAAGAGCGGATGTCTGTAAATATCGAGAATCCGACGACACTGGCAAAATTTCGAATTTCTTTTTATTTTACCAAAAGAACCTATTTAGTGACCTATTTTCGAAAATGGGTTTAAAAGGTTCGATTTCATTTTACTTTTTTCAAAATTTCGATAAGTCGAAAATTAGCCTTTTGAGTCCGCGGGTGCTTTCATGGACCATTGAATTTTGGCTATTTTGGACCATTTTCAAAACGCTCCTGTTATCGCAACATACGGTGTCCTACAATGCCTTTGACACAGTGAATAAAACGTCTTTTTAGCTTTCTTTTGCAATAAAAGTTTGTCGGAAATGTTAACTTTAAAAATCATTTTGGTCCGTGTACAAAACACCTATCTTCGCTATGTAAACAAGAAGGCAAATTTAAGGAAACTTCGAATTAGTAAAATGCAGTCTGGTAATGAGTTTTAGGCAAAAAAACAACACTACATTTTAGCTGAATCTGTCTTTTATTTATTCTGAAATTATTTTTGGTGGCCTGTGAATACAGCGTTACTGAGAGATTTATCCGTGAAGGCTATTTTTAGCTTGACACCAACTTCGCATTCGATTTAATTGAATTTTAAGCGCTGGAATGACGGCGAGCTTAAGAACGAAACAGCGAAATTGGCCTTTAAACAGGTCTTTAAAGCTTTGAAAACAACGTTTACATGTTTTAAGCTATAATATTCATATGATTTTTATCTAGGACGCATTCAGTTAAAATGTAAGCTATAATCATATGTATCATTGATCGACTTTGTTGCCGACGTATCAAAATACGGCATAAGTCTTTGAACAGTTCAAGGAATGTTTAAGTTAGCTTGTCTCGCCTTTTCCTTGTTGTAAGCAGCAGAAATACAAGGATTCTTACATAGATATCTCACAAAAACCATGGCTTGCTTGACATTACAGCATTTGATATTCGCAAAATGTTGTTACAGACGTTTCGTTATTTATGCATGGTTCAATTCCTACAGTTACCATCCCCCCCCCGGGCAACCCCCGGGACAAAGTCGGCCCTTGTGGCCCGGGGGTGGGGAATTTTGCAAGTAGTCTTGTCCCGGGGGTAGGGGGGGAGGATAATCTGGGTGCGCAAGAAATTATGGTGCGAAAATTTCGTCGAAGCACATGGCGGACGACATGACTCAACAAGCGGACTTCTTTGCTGGGAAATCCTTACAATTTGTTAGTAATTGGCTGGAAGAAAACAATTTGGCAAAGTTAAAGCCTGTATTTGAAGAAGTGTTGGGAATTACCTCTTTCTTTGTGCCCGGGGGTGGGGAATAGGACGCCATGTGAAGAAAAAATGGCAAATCCCCGGGGGTGTGCCCGGGGGGATGGTAACTGTAGGAATTGAACCATGCATTACACACAGTGTACTCACATAAAAATATCCGATGACTTCCAATCCAAATGTCGCAGACATAAATGTACGAGAAAACATTAAGGACAGAAAAATATAGTCACATCTTGCCGTCCATTTAGTTGTATTAAGCGATACAAAAGAAACCATCACTCGTAAATAACAAGAGGTCAGTGAAAGGCCATAAAATAATTGGTTGCGTGACCTAGTCACGTTCACATGCACTCCCAGTGGACCGGGGAGAGATTATTTATTAAACGAAAAAAGCCAATGATGCGGGACTTGGAAGGCTTAATTGTATTTGACTCCCACATCCCCTGAATCAAACGAAAATAAAGGCCGAAAACTGAAAGAACTGATTCAATACTACAAACCTGTCATTTTTCCCGTGGGTACCCCTGTCCGTCGCTACCATTGCCATGCTAGATGCGTACTTTCTGACAGCATACCGGTTATACCGGGTTTTCAGTTAGCTTTCAAGGGGGGAGGGTGTATTATATCCGGCGGGGGGGGGGGGGGGCTTATATGCGGCATAAAAAAAACGTTTCAGAATGAGATAATATGAAATAAGCTGAGACACACAGCATTATCAGACTTATCAAAATACGTTTTTTCACTTCATTTCAATATTGCTCTGCACTATACATAGGCTTAGACACAAGTTTCTCGAAAATTCCTTAAAAGTTGCCCCAAATTTATAAAAAAAAGTTGCTCAAAAGTTGCCAATTTTTCAAAAAGTTGCCGAAAAGTTGCCCCAATTTTGCCCTCTTTTTTTCACCACGAAGTTACTGGCGCGGAAAAAATAATGTGGAATTGCTTTTATTTGTGATTCATTTCTTCAGATATAGATACTTTTCTTAATAAAAATCATATTTCTTTCTTTTAACAAAACTAGATTACAAACGAAAACTGACCAGATTACTGTTCCAATAGTCAGTTGTATTATGTACACAGAATCCTTTAGCAGTGATACTAGTAAAGGCCATTGCAGTAATACTAATAGACAGTCATCATTTATGGGACCAAGAGCTTTTTCCTCTGGTTGCCATTGTAGCAAAGCATTACCTCCAATGAATCAATAATGATTCGTCTGGATTTTCCGCTTTCTTGAAATAGCGCCCTTAATTGGAACACTCAGGGTTGCTCCGAGCCCTTTGGCTTTCTCGATAGGATCATTTGATTCACCTTCATTCCGAGAAATGTCCTCCTCTGAACTTTCAACAAGAGCAGCCATGTTGAAAAACTTGCTCTTATTGGTGATACTGCTGACCGGAGTGACCTCAAAAACCACAGGCAACCCATTTAAGTACCTTATTGGTACTAATTTTCGCGTCGCTTTAATTTCGCGATTTTCGCGATTTAAAAAAAATCGCGAACTTAAAGCGACGCGAAAAAAAATTCCCGCGAACTTTAAAGGTGATGTTACACGAGCCGATTTTTAACGCCGATTTTTAACGCAACATTGTTCCGTTAAAAATCGATATCGTGTAACATGGCGCACAGGCCGATTTTTAACGCAACATTTCGTTGCGCCAACATGTTGCAGGTTTTTGAAAGCGATTCAAAAACCTGCAACATTGTTGCCCGAATTTTGTTGGAGTTGACGCGTGTAACATCCCCGCCGCTGACTTTTAACGCAACATCGTCCCAGAATGCACCACGGACAACCGAAAAGTGTCACGTCGACACACGTAAACAGACAAAATGGCGGAGCTTGTTGAAGATGAAGTCGAATTTGTACCTGAAGTTCGTTTAGATGACGCCGAAAGGCGAAAACTTATATGCTCGAGTAGGAGCCTGGGCTCAAACGTTGCGGACAATGTTAAAAATCGTCTCGTGTAACATACCGTTGCCGACTGTTGCCGCAACAAAGTTGCGTTAAAAGTTGTCTCGTGTAACATGGATTAAAAATCGGCGTTAAAAATCGGCGTTAAAAATCGGCTCGTGTAACATCACCTTAATGTCGCGAAATTTAATACCCTCCTATATTTCTTGTTTTCTCAATTTAATGAAGAAACACATGCCTACGTATTGAATTGTGTATAACGTGTAAAAGCTCTATGGCATGCCTACAGATGATAAACAACTGTTTAACAGTCAAATTTCACGATATGTGTTGCTTTGAACCTCTTCATCTGTATCGCTATCGTCATATTCAAGTCCTTTCAGCACCCGCTTTTGTACCGTCATCGAAATGGCCATCTATCCCGGGTTCTTTGTAATTTGAAAGGACAATCTGTTTATACTTTTTAATTTCAAGTATTCCTTGTATTATACAATTGCAAAGAACGTTAAGCATAAGGATAATGTCTTTGACTATGCCTATGGTACACGATGCGGTTTCTATAGTTTGGTTTTGTTATGAGTTGATGATTTTCAGCAATAAGAAGTGTAAAATAATAAAATTCTCGAAATAAAATGTGTTTGTTTTTTCATTTTTGCGAAAATTAATTCTCTAAGAAAATAATTTTGCACCCAAATCGCGAAAATAAAGACCAGCGAAATATGCCGACCTTTTTTTCGCGAAATTAAGTGCCCGCGAAAATTAGTACCAATAAGGTAGCCAAAAAGAAAGGGTCAAGTACTAGTACTGCTGAGAGGAGCTCACGCACTTTTTATGTCATGTTTGAGTCATATTTATGATAAGTCAGCTCTTATATCATAATCATATATTTATTAAAATACTTTTGGCTGTAAAACAAAAAAAAGTTGCCCGAAATGGCAAAAGTTGCCAAAACGTTGCCGAGCAACTTGTGTCTAAGCCTAACTATACATACCGTATACGTTCCTAACATTTTAGTTGAAATGGTATAGTGTTCTGTTAAAATGTTATATCATGGAAATAAAGAAAAGAAGGAGAGGGCTAATATCCGGGGGCGACTTATAACTGACCGGAATATTATTTTTGTTTGCAGTTAGAAACGTATACGGTATGTATAGTGCAGAGCAATATTAAAATGAAGTGAAAAACATATTTTTATAAGTCTAATAATGCTGTGTGTTAGTCCGCTCAGTTTATTTCATATTATCGCATCCCGAAACGCTTTTTATTGCCGCTTACAAGCCCCCGGATATAATACACCCTTCCCCCTTGAAAGCTAACTAAAAACCCCTTCGGTATAACCGGTATGCTGTTAGAAAGTACGCATCTAGCATGGCAATGGTGGCGACGGACAGGGGTACTCACGGGAAAAATGACAAGTTTGTAGTATTGAATCAGTTCTTTCAGTTTAGGCCTTTATTTCCGTTTGGTTCACGGGTTGTGGGAGTCAAATGCAATTAAGCCTTCCTCATGCGGCCCGCATGAGGGCTTTTTTCGCTCCCCGGTCCACTGGGAGTGCATGTGAACGTGACTAGGTCACGCAACCAATTATTTTATGGCCTTTCACTGACCTCTTGTTATTTACGAGTGATGGTTTCTTTTGTATCGCTTAATACAACTAAATGGACGGCAAGATGTGACTATATTTTTCTGTCCTTAATGTTTTCTCGTACATTTATGTCTGCGACATTTGGATTGGAAGTCATCGGATATTTTTATGTGAGTTCACTGTGTGTAAATAACGAAACGTCCAGGGGGGGGGGGGGGGGGGTACTCCCATATATGAGCTATATAGGTATGTGCCGCTGTGAAGGGTATGGTTTTCAGGCAGTTTAGTCTGGGATAGGGTATAGTAATCAGAGGTTTTGGTCTAGAATAGGGTATCATTTCCCGCGAAACTGACCAGTAGCGTGAAGAATTTAGTTTAGACAAGGTTTTACTGGCAAATGGCATTTATAAATCGGTACGGCAGGCCGTTTACGGCATTTTTACTGACCCCTGGCATCTTACACTATGATTGTGAACGAGTTTCTGGAAAATAGCGAGTCTGGAATAGGTCTAGGATAGGGTAGGGTTTTTCGGTGTTTAGTCTAGAATAGGGTTGCAAAATTCAGCTAAAACGGTCTAGTATAGGTTAAGGGTCTCAGAGTCCCAGCGGCACATCCCCGCCCAAAAATTTGCCGAGTACCCCCCCCGGGCGAAACGTCTGTAACAACATTTTGCGAATATCAAATGCTGTAATGTCAAGCAAGCCATGGTTTTTGTGAGATATCTATGTAAGAATCCTTGTATTTCTGCTGCTTACAACAAGGAAAAGGCGAGACAAGCTAACTTAAACATTCCTTGAACTGTTCAAAGACTTATGCCGTATTTTGATACGTCGGCAACAAAGTCGATCAATGATACATATGATTATAGCTTACATTTTAACTGAATGCGTCCTAGATAAAAATCATATGAATATTATAGCTTAAAACATGTAAACGTTGTTTTCAAAGCTTTAAAGACCTGTTTAAAGGCCAATTTCGCTGTTTCGTTCTTAAGCTCGCCGTCATTCCAGCGCTTAAAATTCAATTAAATCGAATGCGAAGTTGGTGTCAAGCTAAAAATAGCCTTCACGGATAAATCTCTCAGTAGCGCTGTATTCACAGGCCACCAAAAATAATTTCAGAATAAATAAAAGACAGATTCAGCTAAAATGTAGTGTTGTTTTTTTGCCTAAAACTCATTACCAGACTGCATTTTACTAATTCGAAGTTTCCTTAAATTTGCCTTCTTGTTTACATAGCGAAGATAGGTGTTTTGTACAAGACCAAAATGATTTTTAAAGTTAACATTTCCGACAAAATTTTATTGCAAAAGAAAGCTAAAAAGACGTTTTATTCACTGTGTCAAAGGCATTGTAGGACACCGTATGTTGCGATAACAGGAGCGTTTTGAAAATGGTCCAAAATAGCCAAAATTCAATGGTCCATGAAAGCACCCGCGGACTCAAAAGGCTAATTTTCGACTTATCGAAATTTTGAAAAAAGTAAAATGAAATCGAACCTTTTAAACCCATTTTCGAAAATAGGTCACTAAATAGGTTCTTTTGGTAAAATAAAAAGAAATTCGAAATTTTGCCAGTGTCGTCGGATTCTCGATATTTACAGACATCCGCTCTTAAAAATCGTAATTCCTTTTGGCAATGTTCTTAAATGTGTCCACCTATACTTATCTCATCAGCGCGAGCACGGTTAATGTTACTTAATTAATAATGTGAACTTAGCATGCCGACTAAATTTGTTCAAGTGTGTCTAGAATTAAAAAAACACTAAAATAACAAGAATTTCACTTGTCAGTGAAGAAAACAAGTAAACCACCTTACCAAAATATCACGTGGTTTGCTGCTGCTGTTTGCACTGAACGCAGTCCTTATCTTCGGTAACAGCATGAACATACACAACACAGAGAACATTTGCATTGGCGCCATTTATATAAGCCGTTATCTATTAATGAAAAAGAACATGCAGAAAAAGTCCACTAACCGCCAAACTTGTACACTGCTCCGAACATTACAAATTGAAAGAAACTCCCTAACGGTTTTAAAGATGTTATATATTATTTAATCAAATTTCGTATAACAAAGTCGGATTCAGGCTAATAAACAAAAGTGATTACACGAGACAAAAGGTGGGGCTGGTCAAGGATGAAATAGTTCCGAGAAATGTAATAACATTTGCAGAACTAACTTTTATTGTTTAAATGTATTAAGTAACCACTGCAATGGTGAAGAAAATTAAATACGGTTAATTTAAGTTTGGTAGAAATTGTTCTCTCTTTTAAAGTTATCAGTTGGTGAGCACTTGTAAATTTTGCAGCATGCGCGGTTAAACACGCCTGTCTGGGTGAGCTAAAAACACACGCAAATATTGACCCCTTAAAAGGTACTTGAAAAGTGATGGTCGACTATGTAGCCTGTTGGGATAACATCTCAACAGGATATAAAACAATATTTATCAAAGACTTAACAATTACCTTCTGGACGGGAATGACAAATCAAACTCAAAGACAGAGAACGTGATAGTAACCATGAATTTGAAAACCAGGAGTGTCTTATCTCAATGACGCAGATGCTTGTTTTGAAAACCGATGGATAAGAGCAAATATTGATCAACGACTTATTTAATTCTTTCTGCTTTATGTATTTTGACTATTTTAATTTCTGAAATAAATACATTAAGCGTGATGCTCAACGAGTTTGCAAAGCAAGAAAGGTCTCTGGAGAACCCTTAGCTTTGGAATGGACGAAACATACGACAGGCTGTGCACTAATCGAAATGAATAAACAAACCTAAAACAGAATATTTGCACAACGTATACTAAATGTGACTTGAGTCTTACTGATTTGAACCACACCCATGTAATATTGAAACTTGAAAATCATTCTATTTTCTCGAGTTAGATGTGATCTTTGTACCATCTTTATGGCCTGCTTGCCAAGAATGATCGTTTAAATTAATGTGAAATTGAAAGCTGGTTGCATCGCACTAATAAACGGTGCAAAGCAAGCATCTTTTCGTCTTGATGTATACTTGTACGTGTGACATTATTGAGGGACCAACATACAATTGATGGCGCTCGTTTTGCTTTTAGTTTCTCACTAGGCATTTGGATCGAAGACCCGTTTAGTTTGAGCATGACTTTTACAATTTTCTATCTGCTGAAGCCACAAATCTTCATTGTCGCTATTTACCCCAAACACGTACCCAACATATAATGATGTAGTAGCTTATAACTTACCCAATACTAACAGCTTCACCGTAGCTTACACAGCTCGGAATAATGATTAGGAAAACGCACAACAGCCGTGCCCTGTTATAGTTTTATTAACCAATCATATGCCGACAGCTAAGACAAATAGAGCAATGCTACGGCTTCTATTGGCTATAATTCTATATTAACTTATTTTTCGTTATTTTATGGTTAAATGCGAGACAATGGTCCAAATAATGTAGTCGGAAATGAAGAGGAGGGTGGAAGGGCGGAGGGGGGGGGGGGGGGGGGGGGGGGGGGGGGAGGAGGTGGGGTGGTGGAGGGGATAACCACAATGGGTATTATATATACCCGTCGATGAAGTATTGACAGCAATGTTGCAAAGGATAGAAAGTTCTCATCTTTGTTTTGACTGTTTGGGGATGAAGAATAATAATTATCAGGGGGATACTATCTCTCGTCAGTACAGGAGGAGGGGGAGGGGGTTGCCGGGGTTTCCCGACACAATTACACGATATTGTATTAGCGTATTTGTTTACCTTGCCCTTAGAGAGGTTTTAAAACAGTATTATAGTCAATTTTTCTGGACCACAACAGATTGATGAGACATACGTAATATACCATTTTAAGTTTTATAATTGCTTATCTGATGGAGTTCCAATTGCAAAGACGCAGGATCGGCTTGTTTCGTTATTGTCTTTTTTGTATAGCGATTGTGCAACGTAGAAAAACATTCCAAGTTTAATATTGTACTTCCTTTAGTAACAACATTATTGTTTTATTCTCTGTAAAGCGCATTTGATCACTTTTTTATGGAATTTGCGCTCTATAAATTTTCACGGTCATTTGAACGAAATAGCTTGTAAACTCTATACAGTCTGTGTACAGCCGCCCCTCCGCTCACACAATGAAATATCGGACAGAACTGCTAAAACAAGTGCTGACATTAAATTAATCTCATACCGTTACGATATTCATTGGAAATTAACAAACATATTTAATTTTCCTACGAATTTAATTTCGGCTGAAGATTTGAAACCATATCGCAAATTCATAAGTAAAAGATATGAATCTTGAAAACTCGATATCATTCATGCAAAGTTTAATCATTTGTAACCCATTTGTAATTAACGAATTAAGTTTGAACCCTGAAGAAATATATGTCAATCCTTTCCTTTAAAACTTGAAAAATATATCATAACAGAGCTTTTCTGTTTCCTTCAGACATGAAATGGTTTACCTGCATGCTATCGTGAGTTTTCGAGAAAGTAATCAAATATAGGCGACTGAACTATTCTTGGTCTACTTGGTGTCGCTATAGCGAAATTGATACACCGGTACATCTAAAGAATACTGAGTACGATTGACATGTACTTACGTGATACTGAACATCCCTTCACAGCAATTAAAGCACGTTTGTTTGACTTTTGTTTAAAATTTCCTGCTTAATACACTGAAAAGGTTTTGGCATGTCATCATGAAGAGTGCTTCCTAAAAAACTAATCGAAAGAAATTCAAGTTTGGAAAAAATTCAATTGATAACAAGATCGCAAATGAAGTCAACAGTACTAGTGGGATGATAAAAATCGTATATTCAATATAATTCAAGATAATTTAAGTCGTGTTTCAATGACCCACTTCACACCTTCAATAATTGTGGTTGCATCCCCCAGATAGCCTGTGATGCGCTCTTCAAGATAAAGTTAATATGTTATGGATTATGGAACTTCTGGGGACCTGTGACGCTCGGGGGGAGAGTACTCCCTTATATAAGCTATATATGTATGTGCGGCCCTAAAGGGTATGGTTTTCAAGCCGTTTTGGTCTATAATAGGGTATAGATTTTTACCATTTTGGTCTGAAATAGGGTATGGTTTGCGCACTCTGGTCAGGAATTGGGTATGGAGTTTAGAAGAAGCTACTTTTTTCATCCCTTGAGAAATGCAGTTTGATTAACATCGGAAATTAGAAGCCCTTCTATTATCGATTTAAGGGTCTGGTCTGAAATAGGGTATCGAATTTTGGGTCAGGTCTGAAATAGAGTAGAGAAATCGCATATTTTGGTCTGAAATAGGGTAAGGGTTTTAAGAAGCGTGCCGCACACCCCCACCCAAACCTTCGGGGAGTACCCCCCGGGCTGTGACGCCATCCAAAATGGATTTCTTACAATTCAAATTTATCGAAAAAGTACGGAAATTGGATTATTTTTATGCCAGAGTTGTATCTTTTTTATGGTTTGTTTCACCAGTGTGAACAGCACAACTTAACATAACACGAAGTACGAACATTATGACATATAAAACATGATCTTTTCTTTGTGTCGTTGGGGTATGGTAATATATGCTAATGAATTTGAAACAAAGGAAAAACAAAAATTACCTGAAATAAAAAATTAACTACAACATATACATGTCGTTCTATCGCGCGCAAGCATTAACCTGTGGTGGATCAATCGTCTGCCGGGTATGACCGCAGCTACAATGCGACGCGTACTGTAAATTCAGAGACGGCTAATATTAAAGTTGTGTTTGTTACTGATTATTTTACATCGAAATATCTTAACACCAGCGTTCGTTACATATTAAAATAACACAAAAAAATCACGAGTTATATTGTTCATGGTTCATGGTTTCTTTGTTGTCCTCACATGATTGGTTAATAGGAGTATTAAACAGGGTTCGACTGTTTCGCCATTTCATCCGAGTCAGTGCAAGCTACAGTGAAGCTGTGTGTATTGGGTGAGTTAATGACCTTATGTTTTGCATCATGTACATTGCGTGTTTAATTGATATAGACAAAACATAAGAATTTCACTAAAATGAGTGTACGATACTATTCAGCACTGATAATTGGGGATTTATAAATTACTCTCGTTTTTATTGGCTACTAAGCTGAATTTTTGGAATTTATGAACAACTCTCGTTTAGAGCGATGCAAAAACGAAATGACAATGAAACCTAGTTTTGTTTACTGACAGTAATAATTGTACTACGAGTTACCATAAATTTTGGTAAAAAGTAAGTTGAAAAGAAGAAATGTCGTGATAGGATATGCATGCCCTGCGATACAAAGAACCGAGCACTTGAATTGCTATTGCCGAAAAACAAGCAAATTAAAGAACAATTTGAGGACGCCGAACTGCACTAGCTTGATCTCAAAGGCATAAATTGGACTTACTATCATAGATTTCTAACAATTAAAATGTACGTCTTTTCTATACCATACGGGTGTGTCACCGATAAACCACCCCAATATCCCGCACGCAGTGCAGTGTAACCAACTCTAGCCATATTTAGCCATATCAAGTAAACACGTACTATACTTGCTATCTGATTTGTGTTTTGCACATAATATCCTTTATTTTCCTTGCCTTCATTTGCTCTTAAATTTTTTCAGTTTAATTCATTTTTTGTTAAAAATGACAAGCAAAGACAAAACAGGGATACCCCAACAAACCAAGTTACCAAAGGCTTTAGGCTGAATTTTTTTTCATTTTTATATTCCTTTTGATGACTTTATGCCGTTCAAAATCCTTTTATCCGAAAAAGTTCGCTCAAGTATGATTTTCAAGAATTTCATGAGGGAGCTATTTGCCTCCTAAATTTTTAGCTGGACTTTTTGAGAACCCGAAAATATTATTTTTCATCCTTTCGACAACGTCAGGCGAAAATCTTCGTTATCGCTTTTTAAAGCCAAACTTAAGGGACTTTTTAAATAATTTTAAATGAAATAGGTTTTACTCTTTTTACCTTCTTGATATTATCTTTTTAACATTTTTAATGATGTTTTTTAGCTAGGATTTGTATATTTTTATATAGGTTAAAATTTATTATTTGCAGGGCTCCACTGAAAACCGCCAAGGCGAGTGGGCTCCTGGTTAAATTATTATTATTATTATTATTATTATTATTAACCGCCGAACAGCTACTATTTGACGAAACAATTCGTTGATTGCCCTGACAAAGAAAAAAATATAAGGGTATTCATCTCAATTTATACTGCTTTAAACAGACTGAGTTCAGTTCAGGCCTAATATAGTATCATTTATACACTGACTTATTGACTTGCTAAAAAAAGTACGTTCTCTTTCCAGGCATATTGACAAAGAATGATGTTCACTATTCAATTCACTCTGATTGTTACGTTTCTACTGACGAGTTCGCAAGCCCAAATCTCTGAAAAACCGGTTAGTTCCAAGGCCACATTTTTTATATATATATATATATATATATATATATATATATCTAACTGGATTTGTTAAAACATAGCTCTAGAAATTGCTCTGAGATCGCTTTGTCGGGGCTTGTTTACTGTGTTGATTGTTTCTGTTATCATTATTTTTTTTTTACTACATATCCTCTTAAAAGCTGCAGTAGACCCCCCCCCCCCCCCCCCCCCCCCCCC
Source organism: Dendrophyllia cribrosa (assembly GCA_024195265.1). NCBI lineage: Eukaryota > Metazoa > Cnidaria > Anthozoa > Scleractinia > Dendrophylliidae > Dendrophyllia > Dendrophyllia cribrosa. Next base: position 26,690,466 of record JAJLRJ010000002.1, read on the forward strand.
CCCCCCCCCCCCCCCCCCCCCCCCCCCCCCCCCCCCCCCCCCCCCCCCCCCCCCCCCCCCCCCCCCCCCCCCTCCTTCCCCATCTAAGTGCAAAGATTGTCGTTACTTCCCATGATTCTCTACTATGACAGAATCAAACGTTTCGAAGCGAGCGCGCGCGCTAGAGATCAGTGGCTTTCTCTGTCGGTTATTTTCAGTAGATTTCCTTTTGGCCGCCTTGAACAAAGTTTTCCCGAGGACATCATTAAGTCCCGTGAGGGAAAAAAAGCTGGCGATTGGCACAGTCTGTCCTCGTCCTTATATCTTACTGTATTTCGTCTCTTTTGAGGCTAAACGGGTTACACTTTTGATCTCGGGCCGAGGCGAAACGGTTATGATATTGTGCGCTTTGTTCTTGGCGTCAACAAGTCTTTGGCCTCAAAAAGTAGCCTTTACGGGTCATATGTATTAAACGGCAGGCGAATTGTTGGTGGATTTTGAACCGGCCAAAGACTTAGTAACAATTTGCTTTGAAGGCAAGAGGCTTTGTGGTGCCCTGTCAAACGCGAGCCTACATCCAGGAACTCGAATAAAATTACTGTGAAGGCAAATGTTTGTGGATGTTTATTTGCCAAGAGCGTGAGTTTTTTCGAGTTATTTGATGATATTTTGCTTGTGAGAAACGTGGAAAGGCTATGGGTAGTTTCCCGGAAGTTTTTCACTGCCGCAAAAGAATTTTATTGTGTGATTTCCGGCTTCGTCAAGTATGTGTTGACAAGTGATTGCTTATCAGCTACAGGTATTCTGTGCAAGGCATAAAACAGCTTCTTCTGTGTTTAGTTAAAACAATAGTGCCTTAGATAACCCATTCTGGGTTCAAGGAAGGCGAATTCTAGATATATCTTCGGCGAACGTTTTACTATGAACCGTATCGTTTGAAATACTAAAAGGTCATATTATTCGTGTGCTTTCCAAATGATGTTAATTTCATTACAAATTTTTGTCACTTTTGCCGAGAGCAACTTGTCGTGAGTTGCCAGCAATTAAGATGTCATTTTAAGTCGTATCAAGATACTTTTCAATGTTTTTCATTCGCCTTAAGTGTCAAATTGTTGAAACGCACTTGAAATTTCTAGAGACACGTTTTAAAATCCAGTTAGATATATATATATATATATATATATATATATATATATATATATATATATATATATATATCATCAGGCTATGTAACCCTTTATTCATTCGGGGGTGTTACATGGTACGACTACACACAACTGGTTCATTTAGCGCTGGCGTTTGAGTATATGTGCAGCGCAGTTTTCATTTTTGTTTATTCGCGTCCTACCGCCTCTTTGCCCTGAAAATTAAATATCCAATGAATAGGAATATAGCTATTTTCCTATTCGTATTTTTAAATTATTTTAAGATTCAGGTTATTGATTACAATGAATATTATATGACCATGCGTTGAAGTTTTTTCGTTCATTAGCTCATGTATTTATAGCTGTTGCACCTAGGGGTCGGTAATTTGCTATTACAGTCTTAGTAAAGTGTGTCTAGTTTTTATTTTTATTTATTTTTTTTTTCGTGCGGCAAACCGTCGGAGAAAAATGAGAAATAAGCTGAGAATTTTAACGGGTGCTCGACGCCGGGTAGATGTGTTGCTACCTTGTTGTATGTAAATTTTTTATTTGTTGTTTCTGGTTTCCCCCTCGCTTCACGCTTGGTTTTTATTTTGCATATTTATATATACTCATCTCTGATTGGTTGTTTGTTTGTAAACTTAAAGCCTGCCGCTTACTTGAGGAAAGAGCTGAGCAAAATTCCTCGCGAGGCAGTTAGCTCAGCTGTTTCCGCAAGTGTGCGCTGGATGTTTGTTTATTTTTTTTTGCCTCGCGAGGCCGTGAGGCAAATATCTGTCGTGTTTGATATTTTTTGCCTCACGAGACAAATTCCTCATCGTGTGCGGGCGCCGTGAGAGTCTGGCCGAGCCAAATTAAGCATTGTTCCACATAAGAACGATAGCAAACTTCATTGTTCTGCGGCATTGGCTCTTTCCCACGTAGAATATCTTTGATTTCAAGAATAGAGGAGGACCTGATGGTTAATAATTATATTTCATTATAAAATAAAGAAAATCCATTTACGTAAAATAAATTTTAGGAAATGTTCGTGCTTAACCAATCAGAATAGCAGAAGATAATAGCTAATAATTTTGCTTCTTTGATGAAGTTCCCAAATACAATTTCTTTTAAAAATTGTATGTTGTGCGATTGGGTCTCAAATTACTTGAAACCTTAAAAAATTAGACAAAATGCACCTTGAACCTTAACTTTTTAGCGGTTTTTGAGTCTAGGCCAATGAGATCACTAGTTTTAACAATAAAAATTCTTGACATTCCATCGTGTTTGACATTCCATTGACGTTGGCCCTATCCTTCTTATGCGGATCATTACTTAATCGATTAGCCAATAAAATCGCATGGCGAGCTCACGTGATTTCAAGCTCGACATTCAAGATGGCGGACGATGAGATGTTAAAACTTCTCGTAGCTCTTCTTATACGTTTGTTTGGGGATATACTTCATGGTAGGTTTTAATTTATGCACATCAAAGAATCCGGCACTTATTTAGGGCTAAAAACTCATTTTAAAATAGTTAGCTTTTATTTACTGTTATGGATATCACTACCCATAACAGTAAATAAAAGCTAACCATTTTAAAATGAGATTTTAGGATCCCTATATGATAGGATCCCTATATGCTGTGTTACCATGAAGTATATACCTTTGTTTGTGGTCCACTCAGAGTATACAAAATGTAATATTACATTTGTATAACTGCAATTGCTGTAATTAATATTGAAACAAAGATTTAATATCCACTTTTTTAGAATATTCTTAGGATATAATTTAAATTTAGCATTTTATTAGATTTTAATACAGTAAACATGCAACATACAAGGCTGCATAGAACTCGACAAGTTTATCCTCTAGGATAACTTCGTTAACCACACTGCTGTCCGCCATCTTGAATGTCGAGCTTGAAATCACGTGAGCTCGCCATGCAATTTTATTGGCTAATCGATTAATTTGGCTCAGCCAGATTCTCGCGGCGCCCGCGCACGATGAGGAATTTGTCTCGTGAGGCAAAAAATATCAAACACGACAGATATTTGCCTCACGACCTCGCGAGGCGAAAAACTCACCAAAAATCCAGCGCACACTTGCGGAAACAGCTGAGCTAACTGCCTCGCGAGGAATTTTGCTCAGCACTTTCCTCAAGTGTGCGGCAGGCTTTAGACTAACCCATGAACCCTGCTTGGGTATAACTATAGTTAGTCTGTATTGTTTTGGATCACCGAGGCGTCAATGTTCAAACTATATATAGTTAGAGCGAACAGAGAAGCGGTCACATTACCGAAATAGCTAACTATAGTTATCCCCGTCTTAACTATAGTTAGTAGCCCAGATGTGACCGCAGCCATTGTCATGGATAAATAAAAAGGCCGCACGCGGCTCGTGTGGACACATCCCAACATGCCGTTGCTCATAACATGATAAATATTTTATATTCCGCAAGTTTGTCTTCAAACTGGCTTTTATATGTCCGCACTGTGTTCGTGCACTGAAGCTCCACATAAGTTATTAGTCTTTCCCTCTCCAACGATGCAATTAGAAATTCACTCCGAATATATCCACTCGATATTGCAATGTTGCGTTAACTGCCGAGTCTGTGTGGACCATGCGTTCGAATAAAAGTTATGGAGCAGGACTTCCCTTATTTTCCAATAGTTATCAAGTTTAATTTTTGAAAAGTTCTTAATTTCCTAATTTCAGATTTGCGCTTTTGCGCTCTAAAAGTATTGCGCCCTCCCATTCAGTAATGTTTAAGTATCCAGACATGTAATCGCCTGTTTTTCTTAATTTAGACCCCAACAAGCACAACAAGGCCTCCAGGTGGAGACTGTCATTGTCACGGTTGTTGTTGCATGCCGGGGATTCCAGGCATTCCAGGATCCTCTGGACCCGCGGGACCGGCAGGTAGCGCGGGATCACCCGGTAATCAGGGACCTCAAGGTCCCGCGGGACCAGCAGGCCCACAAGGCAACAAAGGTGATACAGGGGCTCAGGGCAGTCAAGGCCCGACAGGCCCTCCGGGTCTGCCTGGGAGCATGGGAGGAAACTGGAAGCAGTGTGTCTATACAAACCTTAATAGTGATACTGATACTGGGCTAATCAAGGTGAATAAATATAAGTACAATAAAGACAAGTTTGGTATCGCATAGTTCGGGATTATATTACCTTTTTTACATTAGATGAGTTAGCTTTACTGGCTTCTCGCTAAACTCAAGAATTAACTGGTTTGAAAAGTCATTTAAATTTCTCTGATCAATTGACGCTAGTTGAAGGACGTTTTACCCACGCTTGACACTGGTGGCAGGTTTTTTTTACTACTTCTCATTGGTAAATTGCCGTATTTGATTTTGTCGACATTGGCCTGCACTGTGTTTATCTCTTCTGTTTTGTTTAAAAGAGTCTATAATTTCAAAAACATTTTTTAATTTAGCCGGAATACATTTTGGTATTATAAGGAGCAAAATGTGCAAAAATGTTTTCTTTCGTTTCAAACTGCAATTTTCAAGGGCCAGCGGTCAACTATTAAAAGTTAGCGCCTCGCCAAATGAGTGGAGACTGGGACTAGTGATGCACACCCATATCAGTTAAAATGAACTTAATGACCTGACATAGTTAGAATATGCTAAATACTCACAAAGGAAAATAAAATAAAGCTTACAAAGGCTTCATCGTGTGCTCAGAACAGAGATTATTTTCTTCATGTGATTTTAAGTCCGTCTAGCAACCTCGTTCCCAGGGCTTTTCCCTTTTTAGTTCCCAGGGCTACCACGGTTGCATTTTGGCTTTCAGTTTGGGCTCTATCATGTCGTTGTCGCGTTAAATGTTCTACGTAGTATCAGCTTTGCTCACTATGTTTGTATTACTATAAATCCTACGTAATCCATCAGCATTTTCGTTCGCGGTCCTTTGGTCCTTGTTCTGCTTTTTTAGTTCTCTGGGAACGAGGTGGTGCGTCAAGGTGTTCTTATTATTTACATATAGAGCAGTTTTCAATTGAGTGTCAAAAGTAATTACACAATTGCTTTGGTTTTGCATTGCTACGCTTTGTGATTGGCTAAAAAATCTCGCACCACTTTCTCGACCAATCAGAAGTAAAACCAAAACCAATCGTGACTTGCTCGCACGCGTTTTCCCGCGCTTGGCGCCGCCGACATGTAATTGCTTCGAGCTCTGATTGGTTCATTGGATTGTTTACGACTGCTGTGATTGGTCAGGGTAATTACTTTGGTTTTGGTTTTACGACACTCAATTGAAAACTGCTCTATGATAGAAAAGATATTAGAATTCAATTATTTGATAGTAATGCTAAGGTTTTACTTACCTTTAGTATTTGAACATGCATTTACAGAATTTGTTTTCGATTTATTTATTTTTTAGGAATGTATTTTTAACAAGCTGTCGAAAAACACAGGACTGCGAGTTTTCTGGAATGGTGCTCTTCGCATTAAAAATTGCCGTGGTTGCTGTAGAAGATGGTATTTCACCTTCAATGGTGCAGAGTGCGCGGCTCCAGCAGCCATTGATGGTTTGGTCTACATGTTAAATGGAAATAGTAACCAAAAGGATCTGCACCGTGTTCGACAAATAGAAGGAGTCTGCGAGAAGATCCCCGAGGGTCGTGTCCGCGTGGGATTCTCGGTCGGTAATTGTGCTGGTTTCGGAACGGCTGACGCCTACACCGGCTGGAACTCAGTGTCCCGGATACACATCGAAGAGGTTCCACCCCCGCAGATTTAAATAAAACAGGAACGATAAAAAGTACGAAGAATCTTGAAATCTTCATCTAAGGCAAAGCTATACTAAAGCTATTACAGATAAACGTCCAGTGAAACCATATTGTATTAAAGTTGTTATCTTAAGGAGATCCAAACGGAAAATTGTAAGACAAAAAATATAATACTCAAAGCCGATTTTTTTAAGTTTAAAAGCGAGAAACCTTTTAAAAACAGATTGTAAGTGCAGCTGATAACGCACATTTAGTTTTATTTACAGTGATGATTACATGTTTAAGTTGCCAGACGTATTGGTTAAATGCATTAAACCATTGGTTGCCTTGTTTGCTTGCTGGTGTGCAAACCAAGTCACAGGTCTGGTCAAACTCGGAAACTTTAAAAGGGAAGTATCACTGAGGTTTGGTGTCATTTTTACTAAAAACCAAAATAATTTTTTTGTATTGAAAGAAACCCACAAATAACGGTCCATTGGAGTGATAAATTACCACAAAGTGAACTAAAACTGTCAGATGAATGTCTCTAGTCGGTCTGAATGAATAGCAAATAGTATCTTTAAAAGAAACTGTGTGAAAGCTAAATAAATACAGTTTAAGCTTTCCAGTTCTTTTAGCTGAATATTTCAGCAGTAGAAACTCAGGGAAAAGAATCATCTCCCCCGAATGTCCTAGCTGCTTTACCTGTCCGAGACTGATCCCAGCTGACTTTATTTTGTACCCAGAATGCCAATTTCTATCCCTCCAAAAACAAAAAGGCGTTAAATTTCCGATGTTACGAAGGTTTGAGGTGACATTTTAAACGCTAATTTTCAAACTCTAGATTATTTTGATTTTTTAAGATGACTTAAGACCTTCTGTACAGCTTTCCGCCGAAACAATTCGGCGTTGAGTGCTCCTGGAAGCAGTACTGCAATGATAACACTTTGGTTCCGTTGTTGGTGAATAAGACCATGCAGTATGCATTACGACGCGACGATCCCCCTCCCCCCGGGGGTACTCTGTGCATTATTGGCTGGTGGTGTGCCGCTGGTACTCTGAAGCCCTTACTCTAAACCAGAACTTGTTCAGCCGCATTTTGCAACCCTATTCTAAACTTGTTCTTGTTCTTGTTCTTGTTCTTGTTCTTGTTCTTGTTCTTGTTCTTGTTCTTGTTCTTGTTCTTGTTCTTGTTCTTGTTCTTGTTCTTGTTCTTGTTCTTGTTCTTGTTCTTGTTCTTGTTCTTGTTCTTGTTCTTGTTCTTGTTCTTGTTCTTGTTCTTCAACCAGAGTGCCTAGTGGCATACGGGGCTTTCGTAATGGTCCTCCACTGCTGCCAATCTTCTACCTGCCGTCTTTTTTGAGCGTGAGTCCACGCTCCTTCAGTTCTCTTTCCATTGTTCTACGCCAGTTCAGTCACCTTAGGTCTGCCTCTGCTAGTACGCTTCCCTTGGGACGTCCATATCAATGCAACTCCTTTGCATTGAGTCTCCTTCCATCCGTAGGACATGTCCAGCCATCTCCACCTTCTCTTTTCCGGAACAACAGAGAGTGGTTCCAGGTTCAACACAACGTCAACAGGTCTTCAGTGTTGCTCATTTTGTTTGACCAAAAGATGCGCGTGATGCGTCGTAGGCGCTTTGTCTAGAAGACGTCAAGTTTCCTAGAAAATTTCCTTGGTCACCTCCCAGCATTAGTAGGACAGATAGCACATGCATTGCTCTTGAAAATTCTGACTAGCCACCAAAAATCCCTACTCTATCACATACGCGCTATTTTTAAGAAATTCTTTTTTCATATCACTTCTCAGTTTCCCGGTAAATGATACTATTCTAGACCAAAAGTCTTTCATTTCTATACTCTATACTAGACTAAACTGCTCAGTTGAAAATCACACCCTTCACAGCGGAACATACCAACTTATATATGAGAGTATCCCCACCCCCCCCCCCCCGGACCATATACAGTCTCAAAAATCATGTGAGCTTATATATGTTGTGGTTCAATTTTATCCTTGGTTCAAATTTTATTTTCCTTTGTTTAAAACTCATTATCATACATTACCATAGCCAAAAACAAAGGAAAATAAAATTTGAACCAAGGATAAAATTGAACCACAACGCCATATACGCCAGTGGTGATATGAAAATAATCATTAAAAGGAACAGGTTTTAATTAATATCTTATATAGACTAGCTGGATTTTTGAAAACCATGTCGCTCTGAGTAAGCGTCCGGGAGTGTGTCTCGGTCTACTTGTTTTTATTTTTTTGTCATTCATATCTGAAGTCCGCAATATAAAAACAAAAGACCGGTGCTAGTCTTTTAATTTTATTTCTCTCGCTCTCACTCTCTTTCCCTTTCCTCTCTCTTTTCTGTGATTTTCGGGCTGTTCGGGGTCATAGAAACCCTTGTTCGAGCTAGTTGTAGTGAAATTGCTGTAAGTTTCATCAGCCACGTTGTTACAAAAATTGGCTATATAGTAATTATACAAATTTCGTTGTTGCACCTTCGATTAAAGACAGTTAAATCACGATACAACCAATACAAAAATATTTCATAAAACTTGTCAGGTTATAAAAGGGGAAAATTATCAGTCAGTGGTTAAAAGAAAAAAAAGTTATTCAAATAAAAAAAAATGGTAAAATGATCTTAAATAAAGTAAACTTTTCAAGAAGAAGATTAAAAGTTTTCCTTAAACGTTAATTTAAGCAAACAGTTGATACCGACGATAGAGATCCCCAAGCTGATAGCGGACTATTATTCAGGCGTCCATTTACTATAATTTATCTCTTCAAATTTTGATTTCAAATCATTTATTACGTAAATCCAATATTTCTTATTTGTCTAAATTTTACAAATTTTATGTCCTTTTATATTCCTCTAAAACACTCCCAAATCACCAAAAAATATTCACAAAAACATATCTATGATGACATAACATTTATCTACGGCTATTACTAGTAAAGGCATTTTTGGATTGCTTGAAACGTTAACGGGATTAAATAAATAAATAACTACATTTAGAGAGGAAAGCCGCATCAGCCGTAGCTGGTTTTCATGCAGGTCCTCTTTCAAGATCGAGTTGGAATTTAGAATGTTGGTTTTTGAGGAGAGGAGAAAACCGGAGTACCTGAAAAAAACCTCTCGGAGCAAGGAGAGAACCAACAACAAACTCAACCCACATATGACGCCGGGTCCGAGGATCGAACCCGGGCCACATTGGTGGGAGGCGAGTGCTCTCACCACTACACCACCCCTGCTCCCCAAAACTGTCCCAAAACCTTCATAAAACCGTGCCCCGTAAAATGATCCAAAAAAAAAGAATTCAACTGTAATCGCAAAAACAGCTGAGATCGCGACTACATTATTACACATTTACACATGTTAGCAAGAGCCACCATGTCGCTGTGCTTATCCCTTGAAAGATCCATATCCAGTGCATATCAATTTCGCTGTACTTTTTTAATAACAGTCATCTATGGTTCACGTAATTATATTTGACCTTTTATTTAACAAAAGATGAGATAGTACTAATAAACATTTTTCCTGCATCCATGGTTTACAGGATAAACCTGAACTTAAAAAATGTCTTTCTTGAAGTTACTAGTAGCTTCACAAACAAATTGGGATTGCGGAGTCGTGCCTCTTAGCATGCATGTGCTATAAGTGATGAAATACAGTACAGACCCTGATTTACGTGACTGAGTAACTCTAAATGTCGTATCAGCATCTCAGTTAAGATACAAATCTTACTGATTTTGCCGCTATCTGGTGAGTGTTTAAAACACAGCCAGAAAGTTCCAGAAAAATATTACAGCTACTCGTCGACCAGTTCCTGTGATTCCAGTGATACTCTGCTTGATGTTACAGGAGTGTTTTGTTTATAATTTACGAAGCGCTATAGTTTGTCTGCTGAAATTAAAAGTGCAGAATGTTGCTGGAGTTTTACGATATTCACGATATATCCATGTATATAGTCTTCCAATAAATTACACTGAACTATTCCTGCATGCACCCCCATCTCCCTTTCCATCGAATTGTACTGAGAAACTCATACAGCGGCCCTCTTCTTTAACAACCCACCTTCCTGCCCCCGAACCCACACTCAAGCCTTATAATTGTACAATACATGGTGCATTTGTCCCAGTTTGTTACTGAATATAAAAATCTTGCTGTTCAACATAGCCTGCTTGCGTTCCCTTCTTTACTTGAAATCTACGTTATTCTGATTCAGCGCCAGTGACGCTTCTAAGAGAGTTCATTGACTCCCTGGACAAACTATCTCTCGTGTAATAATCATCCCGTATGGTCGTCCCCCTTCCGCTAATTCCGGGTATACGCGCACTGTATATTAAATGGATCACTGACTTGCATCTTGTCATGACATAATTGGATCTTAATTGAAAATACAGTAGATGTAGAATTACATCCAATAGAAGCACAAGAGCTTCCAGTTGTTGTCATATGATCAAAGGGCACGGCTGTTTGGGTGCGCCGGCATTCCATTAATCGGAGCAGTGCAAGCTAACTGGGTACGGTGAAGCTGTAAGCATTAGGTAAGTTGTTAGTAGCTGCATCACACATCCTCTGTTTTAAGGGTAAACAAACACGTTATAGTTTATTTGTAGTTACAACTTGTAGAAAGTTTTACTTGTTTCAACTAAACGACATTTCAAAAGAAAGACTTATTCGTGACTAGGGACAATGGTTTGCTTCTGGCAACCATTTGATCTATTTCAAGCAAGCCAGCAATATATACGAAACTAAAGCGAGAAATTGAAAAGCGAATCATTTTATGTTCGCCAGTCACAGTCTACCAGCTCTTGATTAAAACACTTGGAAATGCCTAAAGATTCCTAAAGATGCCACTGATATCTGAGTGGCGTACAGTTCTAAAGCACGACTGACTTAATCAATAGCAGGACCTAATCTCTTGAGAACATTTCTGGCTTCATACACATTGCTTTGACGGTAAATTTCTTGTATCTATCTGGTCAGTTATCTGGTTTTAGTGAAAGGTGCAAAGAATGTATAAGCATACTAAGGTTAAACAAATTATCAGTTGCGGTAATTATCGTCAGTTGTCTGAGGTCATGTGAACGGGTACCTGAATTAATATTTATGTCGATCTTGCCAAAATTCCAGAAAATCGGATCAAAGAAACTTTAATTAAAGCTCTTGCATGGCTTATCTTGTACTTTTCATTTCGAAATCGTGAGTTGTTTCTTTTCGCTGCCCAAACACAATCATAGATTAGAAAATTGTTGAAAATAGAGAACTAAACTACAGCAAACAAGGGCACGATCGAATCACTCAAATGTCACTGTAAACATTTTTACACAGATGAAAGGACATTAATGGCGCAATCTCTAAGGAACTTTCCGCTGACCATCATGTTATGTATTATAATACTGCCACTGGTAACATTGTGCACAGCGGTGGACAACAGCAACAGCAAACCACGTGGCAACAATGTAAGTTTATTCTCTTCTTGAAATGTAACTAACACTTACTTAAAAATAATATGTTTAGCTTGTGTCATATAAGTAGTCAACTTTAAAACGTTCGCCAACGTGGCCCCTCTGTGTACATTTATAGTTGTCTGGTGATTTATTATTTATTAATAAAATTACCTTTTCGTTTACTCAGCAGTGTTCAGAGAATAAACAGAATTTAAGCCTTAAATAATAATGTTTTAAGGTTGTTTCGTGTTACATTAAATTGCTCAAATTAAAACAGGTATACTACTATTTTAGTTATTTTTTCTTTCCCTTCCAAGTAACTTTTAATACTTCTCTTCTCGTAATAGAAAAGTAAAAAAAAAAATAATGGCTGGAAAATTTTAAATTGAAAACACGAATTTCGTTATTGAACACAGCCTCTTCCATTGTGTTATGGTGGACAACCGGGCACAAATGGTATTCCCGGTGTCAATGGCATCCCGGGATCCCCTGGGGCATCTGGCCGTGATGGACGTGACGGTGTCAAAGGAGAACAAGGTAGCCCGGGAAAGACTGGACCCCAGGGACCTACTGGTGCTGGTGGGATGAAGGGAGAAGCCGGGATCCAGGGTGCTGTCGGGCGGAAAGGAGAGCGAGGGGAGAAAGGCGAGTGTGGAACCTTATCAGGGGCGGCTCACTTATCTTCGCACATGAACTGGAAGGAGTGCACATGGAAACAGGAGGATGGTAAAGATTCAGGCGAGATATACGTAAGTATATATACCATCATAATGATGTAAGTAAGTATGCACCATTTTAAAATGGCAGCAAATTGTCTGAATAAAAATGTCAGTGTGAACAACAGAAAGCACAGAATACATTTCACAAGTTGCTCAAGGAGAATGAAATGCCAAATCTGGACAAGATTGAAGAACTTGGTTTAGGCAATTTACAATTTATCAAAGATAAGGACAAGATAATGTTTTACACGCCAATCAAAATGGGGTTTTTACGTTGCGACAGTTTGAGACATAATCTAAGTTTGCGGCCGCGCTCATGTGTAACACTAAGTGTTCACATTTTTTTTTGTGATTTGTCTTGTTTGTCAGATTAAAAAACGTTTGAGAACGTAGGTGAACTGGCTACAGATCATTGCATTCCAGCAAAGCTTACTGCATTATGTACACGTAGAGTGCAATAAAATTGGGAGTTGTTAGTTGGAGTTGAATTGTGAATTGCGAGTTGAACTTGGAAGTTGTGTGCTGCAGTCGAAGAAAAACAAATGGATTAACGGGACTCGCACTGCGATACTAATAAATAGTGTAGAAGCAAACTCGATTAGATTGTTTACACTTTTTTTATTTAGAAATTATTTATTTATTTGTATTATAGAACTGTCAATTCATGAAGAACTTTACAGAAACTGCCCTCCACGTCTACTTTGCTGGTAACCTCAGGATTTACAACTGCGACAGGTGCTGTAGCCGCTGGTATTTCACCTTCAATGGCGCCGAGTGCAGTGCTCCTGGCCCAATTGACGGTGCGTTTTATATGCAAAAAGGAGTTGGCCACAATCTTCACCGTCACCGCCACATTGAGGGTCACTGCAGTAACATTCACAAGGGAAAAGTGCACGTGGGATTCTGGGTTGGAAGCTGCAATACTGGCCACAAGCTTGCTGACGCGTACACAGGCTGGGGTACAATGTCCCGGATCTTCATTGAAGAAGTGGCAGGAGTCCAGCAATAAACACGTCACACGTGATTAACTGAACTAAGCTTTTAGAATCTTAAGCAAAAGGAAAAAGGCTAGAAATGTCTAGGAACAACACACAAAAAAATGTAAAAACGTTTTTGATAACATTTAGTTCAGCAATAAAAGTCCAGTCAAGTTATTCATGCAATACATAGTTGTCTAAATTTCTAAACGTACTGTTCATCACATGTTTTAATATATTGGAACTTGAAAAGGTCGTATAAATGATTAACAATTACTTTTTTTTAAGTTCTATTTTACAAATTCGTTTAGTAAAGGCGTAACCTACAAGAGACATATTTCTGAGCATTTTTTTTGTTAACAGGTATGAATATGGTATATGGACCGATCGATATATATTTAATTTCGCTGAAGCAATTCAATTATAGTTCAAATCACCGATATTTGGAAGTTTGGAACGAAACTTCACGATACGATAATGATAGTGAAAATGTCCTCCGGAATAAATAAATTAATGTTCTGATATCAGAGGAGAATGAGACAAAATTCAAGTCTTTAAAATAACAATTATTAATGAGTGATATTGATATCGTATCGATATCAAAATATACGATTTTTATTACTACTAACTTAACGCCCATCTCGCTTTGAAAACATAGCCAAAAAGTTAGTCATGAAAATTGAAAAAAAAAAAATTCTTGCTTCACTGTTGCTTGAAATTAGCAGATGATTCCTTATGTGGATCAAACAAGACGGCTTGTATTTCGAAGAGGTACAATATGAGGTTCGTGGGGTTTGTCCGACTGTGAACGCCCAGTGCAAAATTGAAGGCAGTAAGTTACTGGACCCTTAGGTCCGGACAAATTTTTGCACGGACAAAAACTTGCACGGTTCCACCTTGCGTTTACACGGGACCGGCGGAACTGGACGAATTTTTGAACGGCTAAGTGTGCAAATTTCCGTGTAAACACCACTGCAATCTGTAACAGAATTTGCACGGATCCATGTAAACACCTGATCTAGGAACAAAATTCGTCCGTGCAAAAATTTGTCCGGACCCGTGTAAACGGGGCCTTACTGTAGCTCCACGATATTTACACTCTCCGTCCCTTGTATAGTCTTTTATATGCGTTAGATAATTCTCAAAAATAATACAATCAAGTAAAGTAGACAAGAAGCTTCTATTATTTGCAAGAATTTTTTCCTTCCTCCTCACCCCAACCCCCTCCCACTCTTTCTCGCTTCCCTTTAGCTTTCCATCGACTCATCCACAGTTAACCGTGTTTCCAAGTACAAGTTGATGTAGTTTTTTTTCCATCACTTTATTACTGGAAAGAAAATATTGCCGTACAAACTCTTCCTCAACGGTTTTTGAACTTTATCTCGTCGGTTGACATGACGTTTTCTCGGATGTTTGCAGCCTCCTGTCACGCGGATAGTATCCCTCGAGTATTTCCCAGGAGACAATATTACTCTTTATAGTCCCCTGTATTCCGGCTATAGGTCCTTCGGTTATGCACTGACTCCAGTATCTTCTGATAAAATAATGAAAAAATGCAGTAAATGTCGAATTTTAAAGGGGCTATGTCGCAAGGTGAGTCTGCGTAATGAGTTCCTGTCATGTGACGTCACCTGACGTCACACATAACAAATTTGTATTGTTCCCTCCCGGATCGCGGCAAGTTTTATCGCGCTTGCACTCGTGTCGAACCACACGAGGTAAACAAACACACGATCGATTTCGCTTTTAAATTTCTCCCCAACTTCTACCACAACTGGAAGACATCGAATTTTTTGAAGGTACGACTAACAAATCGCAGAAATAATTTAACAAAAATCTAGCCAAGTAAATACTCTAACTAATTTGTAAATTTGCGATCTATCCTTCCACGCAATACGACGGGATGGAACGGATTGCAGCGAATTCGACAGTAATGGCCGCCAACTTGATAAAAAGCCACCGGACGTTTTTCAAGTTGTTAGTACCCAGTACTCACCCGCCATCCTCGCGACATAGCCCCTTTAACCAATAGGAAATTAAAAGTGGCATTGCTTTATTTGTCCTTGCTGTCGCCATGTGATTGGTTCATAAAACTATAACAGGGCAGGACTGTTGCGCCATTCTATTAATCGGAGCAGAGCAAGGTACAGTGATTAAGAACCTGGGTGTATTGGGTGAGTTGTCAGTTACTACACTGCATCACATATTGTGTGCGTATGCGCGTTTAACTAAAAGAAGGGCAATTGACGCACTCCCAGCGACTTATTAGCTACGATTGGCGTTACCATAAGACTTCAACTATTTTAAAAAAGATAACGGTATTCTAAGAAAAATGTTGTTCTTGAAAAGTGCGGGCTGAATCTTCAAGCTTACGACCAGTGGTGCTCTGCATTCTGAAATTTGTAACCTTTACTACCAGTTCATGGTACATTAATCTGAGATAAATACACTGATTCACATCGCTCTTTCTATAGGCGGAATTAAATATTTTGATGTTTTATGCTTTTGGTATTATGTGGATGGCCTTTATCAGTTAAACGCACATTACAGACCATTACGTCAGTTTTTGCTATTAATATGCGTAGGTTTTTAAAAGTACTTTGACGATGTTTCCTCATTGCTTTAATTTCTTATCTTTAAGTCTGATTTTAAAGTTTGGCTACTTTCACTTTCTAACTTCGTTGGCTTTTAAATTTATTCTTTCTCTCACGACGTTAAGTTTGATATTAGAATTAACACCAATTCATGATAAATATTGCGTTTCCAGTCACTCTCTTGTAATATTATTTGCAAATTTGATCGGCTCTTTATCGACGCACTCGGAAGTGCCTAAAAGTTCCCAATACGGTTTTCTAAATGTGGCGTGTTCGACAACAGCACGAAACATGTGCACTACCTGCTGTCTATTTTTCTGGCTCGCTCAAAAGAAAGAAAACTAATATGCAACCTCTTTTCCAGGGTCGAGAGGATGAGGCTGCATACAGGGCATTATATAATAAACAGAATGCGCTGACCAAATATTTTGCAAGTCAAAGGCCGGGAACATGTTGAGCCAATAGGCCATTTCCGAGTTGCCTTTAGCCTCTCTATCAAAGCAAGGCTAGGTGCGAAACCTTTCATATGAAAATGAGATTTCATTCACATGCAAATAAAACTTATTTGCATGTGAATGAAATCTCATTTTCATATGAAAGGTTTCGCACCTAGCCTCGCTTTGATAGAGAGGCTAAAGGCAACTCGGAAATGGCCTATTTGATAAGATGTCAAATTACGGTATAGAAAGGATGAACTGAAAACCAATCACACAAATGTAACTGTTTCTAAAATTTCAAGTGTCACTGTTTTACATTATAACAGATCAGAAAACGTCAATGGCACAATCTCATATGAACTTTCCGCTGACCGTCATGTTCTATTTGATGATATTACCGCTGGTCATCTTTTGCACTGCGGTAGACAACAGCAGCAGCAGCAGTAAACCAAGTGACAACAAGGTAAATGTTTTATGGTAACTACCATTTTCTGTGGATTAAGGGAAATTGAGTCTAAAATAATTATGTTTTGAGGTTGTTTTGCCTCAAATTGCTTCAAAAGAAAACAGATACTCCACATGACAAACTCATTTTTCTTTCCCTTTTAAGTAACTTTTAGTATTTCACTTCTATTACAAAAAAACGTAAAAAAAAATACGAATTTATTTATTGAACACAGCCTCTTCCATTGTGTTATGGTGGACAACCGGGCACAAATGGTATTCCCGGTGTGAATGGCATCCCCAGGATCCCCTGGGGCATCTGGCCGTGATGGACGTGACGGAGTCAAAGGAGAACAAGGTAGCCCGGGAAAGATTGGACCCCAGGGACCTCCTGGTGCTGGAGGGATGAAGGGAGAAGCTGGGATTCAGGGTCCTGTCGGGCGGAAAGGAGAGCGAGGGGAGAAAGGCGAGAGTGGAACCTCATCAGGGGCGGATTACCTGTCTTCGCACATGAACTGGAAGGAGTGCACATGGAAACAGACGGATGGTAAAGATTCAGGCGAGATATACGTAAGTATATATACCATCATAATTATGGCTGAATAAAGATGTCAGTGTCAGCAACAGAATACATTTGACAAGCTGCTAAAGGAGACTGAAATGCCAAATCTCGGTAAGATTGGAGAACTTGGTTTCTAAAATCAAATTATGGCAATTCACTTGTTAGGTGGTGTTGAAAAAGATAACGATTATATAATGTTCTACACCTTTACATGTATTTATTTGGTGAGTATGATGTAAGTTAGTATGCACCGTTTTAGCAATATGCCAATATGCAATATGCAATATGCAATATGCCAGCAAAATGGCTAAATAAAAATGTCAGTTTGAACCGCAACAGAAAGCAGCACAGAATACGTTTGACAAGCTGCTAAAAGAGAATGAAATACCAAACCGGGTAAGATTGCATGGAGAACTTGGTTTCAGTCTAAAATCAAGGCAATTCACTTGTTAGGAGTGTGGCCAATACTTATATATTTCATTAAAAAAGATAAGGACTAGATAATGTTTTACAAGCTCATCAAAATGGGGTTGTTACGTTGCGACATAAGCTAAGTTTGAGGCCCGCTTTATGGATGTATAACACTGATAGTAGCCGTTAGGTTAAAAAAAGGTTGAGAGACGTTTAAGTGGGTGAAAGGCTGCAGACTCTTGCATTCCAACAAAGCTTACTGCATTATGTACACGTGGAGTGCCATAAAATTGCGAGTTGTTAGTTGGAGTTGAATTGCGACTTGCGAGTTGAACTTGCAAGATGTGTGCTGCAGTCGAAAAAAAAATCTGTATTAACCGAACTTGCACTGCATTTGATATTCACTTACTAGTAGTGTAGAAGCAAACTCAATCAGATAGTTTACACTGATTTGTTTTGGTAATTATTTATTTATCTGTATAACAGAACTGTCAATTCTTGAAGAACTTTACAGACACTGCCCTCCATGTGTACTTTGCTGGTAACCTCAGGATTTACAACTGTGATGTTTGCTGTAGTCGTTGGTACTTCACCTTCAATGGCGCCGAGTGCAGCACTCCTGGCTCAATTGACGGTGCGTTTTACATGGAAAAAGGCATTGGCCACAATCTTCACCGTCACCGCCACATTGAAGGTCACTGCAGTAACATTCGCAAGGGAAATGTGCGCGTGGGATTCTGGGTTGGAAGCTGCAAGACTGGCCACAAGCTTGCTGACGCGTACACAGGCTGGGCTACATTGTCCCGAATCTTCATTGAAGAAGTGGCAGGAGCACAGCAGTAAACTTTTGACACGTGATCAACTGGATTTTTAAAATCTTAAGAAAAAGAAAAAAAATGGATAAATGGCTGTTAGAAACAACACACACAAAAATGTAGAAAAGTTAATGATAAGTTAATCAATAAAGTCCAGTCAAGTTGTTCAATGCATGGTCCTCTTAACTTCGAAAATTCTTCAAGTTGAAACTCGAACACGAATCCCGTCCAGATCGGTGATTAAAAATTGAGGCTTTGCCTTTTTTTTTTTGCCAAAATCGAGCACAGACAAGATCAAATCTCCCCCTTCCCACCGACCCCGGTCCCCCTCCTCCCGGCCTCAGAACCCTTAAAGCACTTGGAGAGTTGAGCATTGTTATGTCTGTAAGGTTAGTTGAAACCTTCTCCCCGTTTAAAATTGACGGCGCGATACGAGTGAGCTTCATCAGTGCACCCTGGAAACGTTTTCTCGCAATTTAATTAGGAAAATTTCATTTAAATCTTGACTGATTTTCAATAAATGTTGGAAGCCTGAGAAAACGGGTGTGCGAGAAACAAAAATATCGGATGGACAATAGTTGTAGTAATGTTGCCGACATATACACCGAATGCAAATATGGCCGCACAACAATTTTTTGTTTGGACAGGTTCTCAAGAAAAGAAAAGCAATTGGATAATGATAAAGATCAGGTCAAAATAAGTCATTGTGTGGATTTTCAAGGCCATATTCTTATTTAAGGAGAAGTTATAGGCAATCAAACTTTGGGAAAAACATGAAAGCGAGGCTAGTGAGGCTAGAATGTCTTTTCTCATACAAATGCTAATAATTTCAGTGAGCCATAACTTTGCAACCGTTTAACCAAAAACACTCAAACTTTGCAAGATGGTACACTTTGCAGCACTTGTTTACGTGATATCATTAATTTCTCTAAAAACTTGGCCAAACAAAAAACTGCCTGACGGCCATTTTCGCATTCGGTGTATTGTATGTATGTTAACGATGCGTGCATGTCACCGGATTTACTGATGATGTTGTAGTCAGCTTTGGGACGGACCATTATTTTTCTGGAAGGGGGGGGGGGGGGGGGGGGGGGGGGGGTGAAATTTTCCTCTGCAAACATTTTTTCATTATTTTTATAGTGCTATCTTCTCTTGCGCTAAAAGTATTTAAGCTTAAGCTATTTTTTTCGAAAAAAAAAAATAGTGCTATAGCCAATTATTTTAGCCACCTACGCTCCTAGTAATTTATAATTTGTTGTTCCTTTATACATCACGCACCTTTTTACTGGCGCAAATAAAAAGCATACGACTGTAAATATGCAAAGGGAGTGGCAGGCTTTTTCGTTTTGTACAGTACCGATCGAAGTCCTGCCTGATCCTCTTTGACGATGTTTCCACAGGCCATCATACTCGTACCACCCGGCCTGTGGTACCAGCGGTTAAGACAGGCATATTGTTGATTTAAAATGATTCCCATCGCCACAATAAATTCCTGTTTTTCAGAAAAGAAACAGCTATTTACTAATTTTTTATTTGTTTTAATGTTATAAAATGACCACTTTGCCAGCTGGATGTATTTTTGTGCTTGTTCAATTTGAAGATCCTGTGTTAATAAAATTTAAAACAAAAAATTGTCACTTGTAGTTTTTATTTCAGTTTTGGAACTAATATTTTTTAATAGTTTATTTGACTTCTCTGCAAACATTTTTTTTATGCATATCGTGTTTGCAAACGATTTGTTGCTAACATTTATTTTTTCAATATTTCTCATGCCCCCCTCCAGAAAAATAATGGCCCGTCCTTTACGTACGTCAGCTTCTTTGTTCTTTAACAACTTAAGTAATGCTTCACATAAGAACTATAGTAAACTTCATTGTTATGCGGCATTGGCATAGAATATCTTTGATTTTAAGAATAGAGGAGGGGCTGATGGTTCGTAATTATATTTCAGTATAAAAATACATAATATCCATTTGCGTCAAATATATTTTAGGAAATGTTCGTGCTTAACCAATCAGAATAGCAGAAGACAATAGCTACTAATTTTGCTTCTTTGATGAAGTTCCCCAAATCATAGTTAATAGAACAAACTGGTTATGAAACTCAGTCAGCCTTTGTTATATGTTTTTGTTCTCCATTTCTTTTGTTCGTTTGCCTTGACCCTGCACAAAACACAAAAGGTATTGAAATGCATATGGGCAACTGACCAGTAGAAACATTTGGACTCACACGTTAAACAAAACAATGTGCAGGGTCACGGTTCGTTCAACATAAAACAAAGCAGCTTTGTACAATCTTTTTGAAATTTGTTGAGCTTCATAACCAGTTTGTTCTATTAACTATGCCCAAATACAATATCTTTTAAAAGTTGCATGTTGTGCGATTGGGTCTCAAAATACTTGAAACCTTAAAAAAATTAGCCTTAATGCACCTTGAATCTTAACTTTTTAGCAGTTTTTGAGTCTAGGCCATTGAGATCACTAGTTGTAACAATGTAAATAGTTGACATTCCATCGTGCATTGCCGTTCAGCACTATCCTTCTTATGCGGATCATCACTTAATAGTTCACACAGTAGACGTGAAAGAGAACTAAGTTCAGTTATCAACTATATACATTTTCCTGTTTGCTGAAGCTTAATTTATAAACGAAATTCTAATTAAACAGTTTATCTTTAGCGAAAAAGCTCTATATTTGTCACGTGCCTTTCGATCTTGAGAAGACAAGATTAAAGCCCACAAAAACTCAGTAAGGTCCGGGGTGAAACGCCCTGGGGGGGGGGGGGGGGGGGGGGGGTAGGGGTACTCCCTATAATGGGCTATACGGGGATGCTCCGCCCGAAAGGGGTACCTTTTTGAGGCTGGAGGTATATGAAAGGGTCGGGATTTCATGGGTTGAAGTATATGAAAGGGTAGGGATTTCACGAAGAATAGGAAAGGGTAGCGAAAACACGAGTTGAAGTATAAAAAACGTAGGGAAAACTGTGAATTAAGTATTATAAAAAGCGCCTTTCAAAATATACCGAACAGACGCACGTAAAAGTTATATGAAAGGGGTACCATTTTCAATGAAAGGTGTATGAAAGTGGTACTATTTTCAATGAAAGGTATATGAAAGGGGTACCTTTACTGTCAAGAACGGTATATGAAAGGGTAAGGGTTTGGACCTCGGGGCGGAGCATCCCCGTACAAAATTTCGTTGAGTACCCCCCCCCCCGGACCGTACGTTTTTTTTCAAGGCATTTGACTTTTATTAACATAATAATCATTACTAGATTACAATTTTATATAGAACGCCGTACTTCACATGAGCCGAATCTAATTACAGTTTAGGTCGACTCAAATTAATTTAGGTCGCCTGTGAGTCAAACGTCGAACTTAATTCAGCCGAACTCAACCTCAGGCGTGAAGAACGACTAGCCGATCAAAATACAATCAGTCGAATTAATTAACGTAAGTCAAACGCCGAACTTCACCTGAGCCGAACTCAAGTACGGTGTTTGATCCGGGCCTTAAATAAAGTAACAGGCGATTAAGTACACAAAAACTGAAAAAGGCGATTTATTAGTCGAGTCACTAGCTAGCAAACTAGAACAGAACACTTAATTTGAAAGATCTGTTTTAGACCCAAAAAGGGTCCGTTTCGCCGAGTAAACTACAGTGCTATTCTAGGGGTCTATTAGTCCTTTAAAGTGCCTATGAAATGAAATTTTCAACCCGTTTTTTATACTAAAAAATTTAATTTCATGTTCCACTGATTCATAATTTTCCAATTTAAGTTACGGTCAAGCGCGCAATTTATTTTTTTCTTATCTCAAAGCTGGCCTATTTGAGCCCAAAATATTGGACAACCAGCGCGCGGCCAAAATATGCAAATTAAGGCTTGTGACGTCAAAAGTTGTGCAGACCTTCGTAGCCAACATGGTAGTCAAAATTTATCGTCGGAGGACATTTCCAACTGAGCAAAACTGCAAAAAAAATAGATAAAAAAGTGGTTTGTTTATGAGAAATACTGAAGCGTCTGAAAACGACACCGCATTTTTGGCATTTTTGCACAACTCATGACGTCACCATGTTATTTGCTTCTGCTTCTGTTTTTCTGCCGTAAGGATCAGTTTGCCGTTTCTTTCATTTCGCTTTAAGTATTAATACTGATCTAGGTCTGGAAACACAGATCCGGCCATTTTCAACGGCTCGTTGCAGTGATCGTGCATTCTATGTTACTTTCTGTTGCTTGACCATAACAAATTGGAAAATTATGAATCAGTGGGACATGGATTTCAACTTTTTAGTATAAAAAAACGGGTCGAAAATTTCATTTCATAGGCACTTTAAAATGTAGCTAATTTGGACCAGCTAGTTTTATTTGAAATGACTGTATAGGGCCAAAACTGTTCGCCAACAAGAACTAAACTGGCTCCCGAGTTGGGTTGAATGGGAGGCCTTCAAGGGTTGAATGGACTCAGGGCTAATTCTGCACTTTGGGGCTATGGACTTCTGGTTAGATGCGATGATTTAACGAGAATTGTAATAGAAAGGAGTTTAAATGCGTTCTAGAGTCAGAAGATTGTCCATGCATGCACGACAGTTTCCTACAAAAGCAACGGAGCGCTCCTATCTGATTCAAGACTTCCAAGACTTGCGTCCGGTTTTAAATATTCTAACATAGTAACAGTGCCGCATAAACACAAGTCTTCAGCTTTCAGTCCGGCAAGAGGTGCTAGACTTAATTTTAAAGGGAACCTCCATTGTTATAACAAATTGATGTTAAATTGTTGGAAATAAAGTCTAAATTAATTTTTTTTTTTTTAAAAAAGGTGCAAATATGATTTTAGTGTACAAAAAAATGGATAAATATCGCCTATTTTCGCTTTTAAATTTCCCGCGCGCCGCCATTTTGAATATTTATGACGTGTTACGGTTGTCTAATTGTTGCATACAAAAGATCTTCGATTCTTAACAATAGCGGCAACCGTAACACGTCATAAATATTCAAAATTTCAAATTTCGACTTATTTCCAACAATTTAACGTCAATTTGTTCTGTAAATGGAGGTTTCCTTTAAAACATTCTAAGAAGTGATGCACTATAGTTACCAAATTTAGCATTCCAAATAGCTGTTTTTAGTATATTTATATTTATTATTAATAGTGATAAGCTTAAGTGCAATTTTACATTTTTCCGCGTTCGTAAACCACACTGAGTTACTTTTTTTGTACCCTATTCAGTGATTACACGATACCGGCCCTTAGTTATGTGGTCACAATATAACACAAGCGGTCCAAGAAAGCCAAAGCCAGCGAAAGTGACACATTTGCAAACAATAATGTGTCGGTTTTCCAAAATGGCTTACATGATTGAATAGCACAGTTGCGTTATCCTACACTTATTGCGTTTGCGCTTTCGATGTTCTACGTAAAACAAAGTTAACGTAATTGAACACAAGCAGAAGAAAAATGTACATGATTTTTATGATTACGTTTGTGTTTAGTCAGTTAAATCAGGCTTAGTAATTCAGTCTCATGCCAGTGCTTATTTTAAGTAACTATATAATGCTGCGCTAAAGATGCCCGCCGAATTGATTTTAACCTCCTTATATCTTTCATTAGAAGTGTCGTATTTTTTAGTTGCAACTGACTACTGCTAGAAAGTGTGTTTACGCTTTATGTTCTTTATGTCGTATAGCACAACCAAGGGGAGCCACTTGCATGGGTCGTTAAGTGGCCATTTGCACTTGAAATGCGAATGAAAAAGCCACTTGACAACAACACGCAAACAAACAGAGCATAAGATAGTAGCTTACAACACGTGACCACACAAAAACATGGAAAATCAGGGTGCGTTCCTTTGGGATGATCTGGATCCGGATCACTGATCCAAGATCACTCGGATCATGAAGCATCAAAGGAACCGACGAATCCACTCTGGACAAGGATTCATCGGTTCCTTTGATGCAGCATGATCCATGTGATCTTGGATCAGTGATCCGGATCCGGATCATCCCAAAGGAACGCACCCTCAGATAACAGAAATCTGAGATAATGAAAAACATGCTAAGCAGGAGCATTTAAATTTAACTACTTTATACATTGTTAATCGTTCACTGTTTCTTCCGAAATCGCAGTGTTTTTTGCACCACAATCTTAAATGATGTTTGTTTAAGACACCGCGGAAACACGGAAACGATATTCGACCGATCAATGATCTCGGGAATGGGGATGGGGGGGGGGGGGGGGAGGGGGATGGGGATGGGGGAGGGAGGAGGGGAAGGGAGGGAGTGGAGGATGAGGGAGTGATTGTGGGGGTTCGCCTACTTCTCTTTATGAGCGATATTGCAATGTACCAAGTTGTTTCTATGATCATGTAGTTGAAATAAAGCCGAGCAATTTTGCCGGCCGTTCACCACGGCATAAGTTAATCGCGTTAGACTCGTGTTAATCGTGTTACCAAGTAGTCTGAGCGAGGGTATTGTATTTAAAGTGAAAGGAACGACAAGAACGAGTTAAATTGTTGTCAAACATGCAATACATCAGTATGTACATATTTAAAGTAATTAACGTATACGAAAACAAGATGTTTCGAGAGATTGCAGCTTGACTTGAACACGAGTGCACAGAGGGCCATTAACCCGAAATATATAGGGTCCCCTTAGGTTTACATCCGTGATAGGATATCAAAACATCGTACACTTTGCTGTGAAATAAGAAGTACAAATTTACGAGGAGTTACTTCCCCCTTTCCATCCCCGGGGAGGGGGGAGGGGTTGACTTGAACACGAGTGCACAGAGACCATTAACCTGAAATTTGGTATAGTCCAATTTACATCTGTGATTGGTCATCAAAACATCGTATAGTTTTCGTGTGAAACAAGTTAAGAACCTTTTAAAAGCTCTTGGTAACACAGGCCCATTACATATTTACGAGGAGTTAATCACTCTCTAGGGAGGGGTAAGGGTGGCAGTTATCTTTGCTGGGGAGGGGTAAGGGCCGGGTGGCAGTTATCGTTGCTCAGTTTGCTCATATTTATGCCAAACTTCAGTTGAGTGCTCAAGTTTTGCATCTGTGTCACCGTTAATTATTATATTATAAGTGCGCGGCGATCCCTTCACACTGGTATAATCCAGCGTTGTCTTACTTTTAATTTACTGAAATGGTTGCCGCGCAGTGTTGAAGTGTTTAATATTGAAGTGTCCATACACGGTTCATCAGTAGTGTAGGTAATTAATGTTAGACTCCTACGCAGTTGTTTTGGAGCAAACAATCCCTTATACTTCATTGCGGTTCAACGTTATTTTCTCTTGGCTGCGAGTTTGAGCTTGAGTGATATAACGTTTTTGCTTGTAATGTTGGTGTTTCTTCGCCAGAAATTTGCTACATGCATATAAAATGTTATGTATGATGTAACTCTATCAGCTTATCAACTCATTATCCCAGTCTATACATTACAATCGATATCAGTGAACTAATTTATTTTTCTAATTCATGACGAATTATATAATGCGGTCAAGATACAATCACGCACGGTACCAACTAGATATAACAATTTTGAGTTTAGAGCTATATAACCAATGGCCATACCTGATTGAAAAAGAACACACCGCATTCAAGAGTTTTTCCGCTTTCCATGTCTGTAGTGTTGAAGCGTTCAGTTGAAGTGTATGTAATTAATGCTAGACTCCTACGCAGTGGCTTTGGAGCAAACAAAACACTTCTATACTTCATTGCGGTTCAATGTTATTTTGTCTTGGCTGCAAGTTTGAGCTTGAGTTATACAACTTTTTTTGCTTGTAAAGTTGTTTTTTTATCCCAGAGAGCAAAACTCGGTTTATTGTATATTCAGAGTTACATTGTTAAACATCTTAATGGTTCCCATAGTAAACAAAAAGAGAAAAAAGAAAGCTAAGTGCTAGTATGAAAATATTTTACGTGTAAGCCTCGATGAACAAATATACAAAGCAATTTACTAACCGCGTCATAATGTCTTTTTTTTCTTGGAAACAAAAGAACAAAGCAGGCAATTACGTCCAGTGCGATAAAAAATATTTTCCTCGTTCTTAAAACCGCAAGTTCAGAGTTAGTTTGTATAAAATGGTTTGTCCAGACGTGTTTTGTGCATTTGTCTCAGTGTGATACAATCGACAGGTGAAGACTTTGGTGAAATTTGGTAAGTTATATTCGTGTGTTGGTCCCTATGATATATTTAGCTTGAAACTCTAAGTCGCTGTTTTTTTCTATGTATGCAAAGATGGATTTGCTTTGAAGCTCTGGGACGAAACAATTAGACTACACTCTATTCGGAAGCGCTCTCGGAATCAGTATGACTGCGTGTGTGGAGTAGGCACTGAGTAAATCGCAAATGGCTCGGAAACGAGGATCTAAGAAAAAAAGCGAAAATATTATTTATCTGTTTATAAACTGGTCGCATTGATACTACGTGATATCTTAATTTGTAAAAGTGGAGAACTTTTACAGACATTTTAGGTTTGCTGCATAATGTTATAGTAAGCGACTGGCTATGAGTGGTATAGAATCATTCGGCGAAAGTCGTGAAAAGTTTACAATTTTCAAAAAGCAAGATATTTGGAACATTGCCTGCATCAGAGATTCGATTATTTCTATCGATCGGCTTAAAATTCGGGTTACCGAGCCAAAAGTCGCTGAACGAAGTAATTCTTAAATCTCCTTCTTTATGTATCGTATTCTTCATTTAGTCACACAGTCACACAATAAAGTAAATAAACTATTTTCTGTTCTTTTTAATGCTGATTTTTTTGCAGCCATTTATTTTAATTTTAACTTCAAAATTACCAAATTAATTCATTTAAGGGACTAAACTACACTATTTTGACGATTCCCGCGTTCCTACTCTAAAAATCTCCGAACCAAACGTAACAATGAAATAATTGGCTGCATTCAATACAGTAGAAACCAACGGGGTTTGCATTATGCGGCTTCAACAGTACGTTTTCCTCTTTTGCGCGAAGAGGATCCACATTTTTTAGCGGTTAGAAAACTCCGGCCGGGGCCTGAAATTTGCGACATTTTGAGCGCGGCCAAAAAGGTACAAACAATATGTATTTGTAACGTCATTCGTGTGTTCCATCACAACAAAACCTGGCGGAGAAGTGGACGAACCCCGGGGCTAAAATACGCGTCGCTTTCAAACATATTTAATCGAAAGAATCCTCTCACAAGTTGCCAAACTCCACTGTAAAACAAGCGACGAGCTCTTGGGACGCGCTCAGTTGTAAACACACTAACCACGACACTAGAACCCAGGTCTTTGTCCAATATACCCAACTTGCGTCGCTTGTTAAAAAATGTCCCAATTAGTGTTATTTTTAACTTGACTCAAAAGGTAGTAAAGGAACTTTCAATGTATTCGGCACAAAAGCTACGACTTTTCAAACTCCGACATTTTCATGTCAACTGTTGCTTACGTATACAGCTTTGCAAACTACCACATCCTATTTCTATTATTTGCAATTTCGTGCAGAGGTGGTAGCGGCATGTACCTATACTTAAAGCAACTTAAATAATGATAATAAAACCGCCAATGAAACAACAAATATTGAGTACACGTCTGAAACTTTCCGCAATCCGAGAACTCATGCATGATTGCCTGCCGGTCACCCAAGTCTCATGTATTGAAACATGTTTTATCCCAGGCCCTTTATTAACCAGGCCAACCGCATTTGCCAAAACAAAGAAACAAATAAAGTAAAATAAACGAAGAAACAAACAAAATATTAGTTCCCTGGCATTTGTGAATGAAAAATTACGCCATATAATTTGCTACATGTATATAAAAAAGTCCAGTATATGATGGAACTCCATCAGCTTATCAACTCAATCCAGTCTATACATTACAATCAGTGAACTAATTTATTTTTCTAATTCTTAACTTTCAACTATCAACTGTACGTACTAATTGACGCCACAGATCACAGTCATGACGAATTATATAATGTGGTCAAGATACACTGAATCACGCACGGTACCAACTAGCCGCAACAATTTTAAGTTTAGAGCTATATATAACCAAAGGCCATACCTGATTGAAAAAGAACACACCGCATTCAAAAGTTTTTCCGCTTTCCATGTCTGCAGCGTTTGATTTACATAACTCATGCGTAAACCTAAGTTTTCTCACAATTCTATATTCCACTTATTTTAGCAATCAGGGCCGTAGCTATATAGCCAGAAAAAAATAAGGACTGTGGCAATATCCATGGTTAAATTCCCCGCCTAGCTATTTAGGGTTTTTATGATGATTACGTTTAAACAAAACACTGGGATCATGATGAGGCAAGTGCCTCGGTTTGCCTCATACTGGCAAGCCTCGATGAACAAATATACAAAGCCAATTACTAACCGCATCATAATGTCTTCTTTTTTTCTTGGAAACTAAAAAACAAAGCAGGCAATTACGTCAAGTGCAATAAAAAATGTTTTCCTCGTTCTTAAAACCGCAAATTCCCAGTTAGTTTGTATAAAGTTGTTTGTCCAGACGTGTGTTTTGCATTTATCTCAGTGTGATACAGTCGACAGGTGAAGACTTTGGTGAAATTTGGTAAGTTAAATTCGGGTGTTTGTCCCTATGATATATTTAGCTTGAAACTACAAGTCGCTGTTTTTTTCTATGCTTGCAAAGATGGATTTGCTTTGAAGCTCTGGGACGAAACAATTAGACTACACTCTACGATTCGGAAGCGCTCTCGGAATCAGTCAGTGACTGCGTGTGTGAAGTACTGAGGCACTGCCGGAGTAAATGGCAAATGGCTCGGAAACGAGGATCTAAGAAAAAAAGCGAAAATATTATTTATCTGTTTATAAACTGGTCGCATTGATACTACGTGATATCTTAATTTGTAAAATTGGAGAACTTTTACAGACATTTTAGGTTTGCTGCATAATGTTATAGTAAGCGACTGGCTATGAGTGGTATAGAATTATTTGGCGAAAGTCGTGAAAAGTTTACAATTTTCAAAAAGCAAGATATTTGGAACATTGCCTGCATCAAAGATTCGATTAATTCTATCGAGGTTTTTATCGATCGGCTTAAAATTCGGGTAACCGAGCCAAAAGTCGCTGAACGAAGTAATTCTTAAATCTCCTTCTTTATATATCGTATTTTTCATTTAGTCAAACAGTCACACAATAAAGTAATAATAAACTAATTTCTGTTCTTTTTAATTCTTATTTTTTTTGCATCCATTTATTTTAATTTTAACTTCAAAATTACCAAATTAATTCATTTAAGGGGCTAAACTACGTCACTATTTTGACGATTCCGCGTTCCTGCTCTAAAAATCTCCGAACCAAACGTAATTGAAATAATTGGCTGCATTCAATACATTAGAAACTAACGGGGTTTGCATCATGCGGCTTAAACAGTACGTTTTCCTCTTTTGCGCGAAGAGGATCCACATTTTTTAGCGGTTTGAAAACTCCCGCCGGGGCCTGAAATTTGGGACATTTTGAGCGCGGCCAAAAAGGTACAAACAATGTACCTGTGACGTCATTCGTGTGTTCCATCACAACAAAACCTGGCGGAGAAGTGGACGAACCCGGGGCTAAAATACGCGTCGCTTTCAAACATATTTAATCGAAAGAATCCTCTCACAAGTTGCCAAACTCCACTGTAAAATAAGTGACGAGCTCTTGGGACGCGCTCAGTTGTAAACACACTAACTACGACACTAGAACCCAGGTCTTTGTCCAATATACCCAACTTGCGTCGCTTGTTAAAAAATGTCCCAATTAGTGTTATTTTTAACTTGACTCAAAGGTAGTAAAGGAACTTTCAATGTATTCGGCACAAAAGCTACGACTTTTCAAACTCCGACATTTTCGTGTCAACTGTTGCTTACGTATACAGCTTTGCAAACTACCACATCCTATTTCTATTATTTGCAATTTCGTGCAGTGGTGGTAGCGGCATGTACCTATACTTAAAGCAACTTAAATAATGATAAAAACCGCCAATGAAACAACAAATATTGAGTACACGTCTGAAACTTTCCGCAATCCGAGAACTCACGCATGATTGCCTGCCGGTCACCCACGTCTCATATATTCAAACATGTTTTATCCCAGGCCCTTTATTAACCAGGCCAACCGCATTTGCCAAAACAAAGAAACAAATAAAGTAAAATAAACGAAGAAACAAACAAAATGTTAGTTCCCTGGCATTTGTGAATGAAAAATTACGCTATAATTTACTACATGTATATAAAAAAGTTATATATGATGGAACTTCATCAGCTTATCAACCCATTATCCCAGTCTATACATTATAATCAGTGAACTAATTTATTTTCCTAATTCTTAACTTTCAACTATCAACTGTACGTACTAATTGACGCCACAGATCATAGTCATGACAGGGGCGGATCTAGGGGGAGGGTGCAGGGGGTGCGCACACCCCCCCCCCCCCCACCCCCCCCCCCCCCCCCCCCCCCCCCCCCCCCCCCCCCCCCCCCCCCCCCCCCCCCCCCCCCCCCCCCCCCCCCCCCCCCCCCCCCCCCCCCCCCCCCCCCCCCCCTGAGATGACCTAGTCTGCGTTGTTCGCTTTTAAAATTTGTTTACGTCACCCTTCAGTTACGTCATTCCTTAGAGGTGCACCCCCTCCTAAGAAAAATCCTGGATCCGCCCCTGCATGACGAATTATATAATGCAGTCAAGATACAATCACGCACGGTACCAACTAGACGCAACAATTTTGAGTTTAGAGCTATATATAACCAAAGGCCATACCTGATTGAAAAAGAACACACCGCATTCAAGAGTTTTTCCGCTTTCCATGTCTGCAGCGTTTGATTTACATAACTCATGCGTAAGAACCTAAGTTTGCTCACAATTCTATATTCCACTTATTTTAGCAATCAGGGCCGTAGCCAGAAAAAAATAAGGACTGAGGCAATATCCATGGTTAAATTCCCCGCCTAGCTATTTAGGGTCTTTATGACTACGTTTAAACAAAACACTGGGATCATGACTGAGGCAAGTGCCTCGGTTTGCCTCATACTGGCCAGCCTCGATGAACAAATATACAAAGCCAATCACTAACCGCATCATAATGTCTTTTTTTTTCTTGGAAACTAAAAAACAAAGCAGGCAATTAGGTCAAGTGTGATAAAAAATGTTTTCCTCGTTCTTAAAACCGCAAGTTCCCAGTTACTTTGTATAAAGTTGTTTGTCCAGACGTGTTTTTTGCATTTGTCTCAGTTTGATACAGTCGACAGGTGAAGACTTTGGTGAAATTTGGTAAGTTATATTCAGGTGTTTGTGCCTATGATATATTTAGCAAGCTTGAAACTACAAGTCGCTGTTTTTTTTCTATGCATGCAAAGATGGATTTGCTTTGAAGCTCTGGGACGAAACAATTAGACTACACTCCATTCGGAAGCGCTCTCGGAATCAGTATGACTGTGTGTGTGGAGTACTGAGGCACTGCCGGAGTAAATCGCAAATGGCTCGGAAACGAGGATCTAAGAAAAAAAGCGAAAATATTATTTATCTGTTTATAAACTGGTCGCATTGATACTACGTGATATCTTAATTTGTAAAATTGGAGAACTTTTACAGACATTTTAGGTTTGCTGCATAATGTTATAGTAAGCGACTGGCTATGAGTGGTATAGAATCATCCGGCGAATTAAAGTCATGAAAAGTTTACAATTTTCAAAAAGCAAGATATTTGGAACATTGCCTGCATCAAAGATTCGATTAATTCTATCGAGGTTTTTATCGATCGGCTTAAAATTCGGGTAACCGAGACAAAAATCTCTGAACGAAGTAATTCTTAAATCCTCTTCTTCATGTAGCGTATTTTTCACTTAGTCAAACAGTCACACAATAAAGTAATAATAAACTAATTTTCTGTTCTTTTTAATTCTTTTTTTTTGCAGCCATTTATTTTAATTTCAACTTCAAAATTACCAAATTAATTCATTTAAGGGACTATAAACTACACTGTGAGTTGAATACGTCACGATACACGCGTGGAGGCTGTTGTGTAATGAGTGAGTGTGCGAGAGAACGCGAACTTCTTTATTTTAAATTTTCTTTCTTTTTTCTTCACATAAAACCATTTAACTGGTAAGTATCTTTTTGATACTTTTAATAGGTATATCACTGTGATTGAACATCATGCTGACTATTCGACTTGCCCTGGTAGCAGTTCTTCTTTTGCCCTTTTTCTGTTATGCCTACTATGATGAAGATCAGAGCGCCCGCTCAAAATCGGTGAGTGAGTTATAAGCCCTCCCCCATTTGGAATTAAGATTCATGAAACAAAAGTTGAAATTCTGAACTTAGATCCTACCACAAACCTTTTATTCAGTTTTTATTCGGTAAAAAAACTCGGTTCAACCTAAAAACAACTTATTCCCTAATGTTCCATATATATTTTCCCAATTGTCAGTGTTCTTCTTCGTCTTCATCATCGAAGTGTGGATGTGGTTGTGGCTGTGCTCCAGGAATCCCCGGCATTCCGGGAACTCCCGGAACCCCAGGGAGCAGTGGCGCAGTTGGTTCCAAAGGTCCTGCCGGTCCCCCGGGCGACCAAGGACCCCAAGGCATTCAAGGTCCCCCCGGGTCCTCGGGAGGCACCTGGAAACAGTGCGTTTTTAATAACCTTAGTGATCGAAAAGACATAGGATTGATAAAGGTAAATCAACTGACAAATGCAACTTTAGGCTTTCCATTTGCTTTAATTTTATGTTTGGTGAACCCCACTGATAACTCGTTCAAACTCTCATACATGAATGCAATGTACATAAAAGTTGCAGTAAACATTATCGTAATGCTTGCGCTAAAAAAACACTAGACGAAGATAAAACACCAATTTTTACTCTTACAGCATTATAGTACATTAATTTTAAACAAAACTAGACCATTATTTTGGGGTTTCCACTGATATAAGTATGCCTTTTGGGCTTTTTAAAGTAACAAAAAATGGTGACATAGCCCCTTTGAAGGCTCGTTTACACAGGCGATTTTTTGCGCAATGTTTGTCGCACTTTTCGATGCAATTTTTGTCGCGCACAAGTTGCATCTTCAAATCGCATGTGGTGTAAACGGGCGGCAATTTCAGTGAGATTTGGGCGCGATTTATCGAGCGATGTCGCAGAGGTTTCGAACATGTTCGAAACCTGATGCAACATGGCGGCGATTTTTGGGAAATCGCAGCAAATCAAAGCAAATATTAATGTCGCACCCGAATCGCACAGAAAATCGTCGCTAATTTACACTTGCGACAAAAGTTGCATTGGAGAGCGCGACAAAAATCGAATCAAAAATCGCATGTGTGAACGGGCCTTAAGTGCTTACTGTTTAATATGCTTGGTTGGTTACAGCAGCACTCCATAGTTTAGCAGGTTTTCTTTTTAACCTGGGAAAAATTAACCCCTTTAGTAGCCTTTAATCCATATCTGTTTTATTTTATAGAGCCGGATACTATAAATTATTTACGCTGAAATTCATATTTTTCACAAATTCACAAATTTGCAATTCGAAACTGAAGTTCTTTTTAAAGTTGATCGTCTTATTTTGCTTTCAATTCACTAGGAATGTTCTTTTAAGAAGTCATCATCAGCTACCAGCCTTCGTGTTTTCTGGAATGGCATGCTTCGTATCTATAATTGCAACAGGTGCTGCAGCCGTTGGTTCTTTACCTTTAATGGCGCTGAATGCTCAGCTCCCCTACCCATTGACGGTGTGGTGTACATGCTCTCAGGTAAAACACCAAGAAAAAATCCGATTCGTGTCCGCCATATCGAGGGAGTGTGCGATAGGGTGCCTGCCGGGGTGGTAAGAGTAGGTTTTAATGTTGGCAAATGTAAGGGTTATTCCTCGACGGCTGATGCACACACAGGTTGGAATTCAGTATCCCGGATCTACGTGGAAGAGATCCCAGCACCACAGCAGTAGGTGTTTTCCCACAAGGATGTTCAATAAAAGTTGGAACATTTTTCTTCGTAATTCCAAAAACAAAAACAAAAAGCACCATGAACCGTATTTGCTCAAGTTAGTTTTTAATGATCGTTTATTATCTGATAGACTCTCTGATAAGTAAGTTCGGAAAACCTGTCAAGCTGGATGTTAAATAATAATCATTTTAACTCGGATAAGTGACGGGGGTCTCCGAACTTCGGAAAACCTGCTCAGTTAGATGTTGATAATCAGTTTTCCTCGTGTAAGTTTTGGGGTATCCGAAATTCGGAAAACCTCTTAAGTTAGATGTTAATAATCGTTTTTCCTCGGATAAGTAACTTGGGATTCCGAAATTCGGAAAACCTCTTTAAGTTAGATGTTAATAATCGTTTTTCCTCGGATAAGTAACTTGGATTCCGAAATTCGGAAAACCTCTTTAAGTTAGATGTTAATAATCGTTTTTCCTCGGATAAGTAACTTGGATTCCGAAATTCGGAAAACCTCTTAAGTTAGATGTTAATAATCATTTTTCCTCGGATAAGTAACTTGGAATGCCGAAATTCTTAAGTTAGATGTTAATAATCATTTTTCCTCGGATAAGTAACTTTGGATTCCGAAAATTCGGAAAACCTTTTAAGTTAGATGTTAATAATCGTTTTTCCTCGGATAAGTAACGGGGTTTCCCAGAGCCGTAGCCAGAAAAAAATAAGGACTGAGGCAATATCAATGGTTAAATTCCCCGCCTAGCTATTTTGGGTCTTTATGATGACTACGTTTAAACAAAACACTGGGATCGTGACTGCAGAGGCGAGTGTCTCGGTTTGCCTCATACTGGCTACGGCCCTGTTTCCGAAATTCGGAAACATCTTTGCGTTCTTTGGAGGTATCCGAAATTCGCGGATCGGAAGCATCTTTGCACTTTTGAGGGTATCCGAAATTCGGAAAGATCTAAATTTCGTGTGAAACCAGGTTATGAAACTGCCTTGTACAACTCAATTAGTCCGACAGAGGTTGCAATTTTACCCGTAAAAATAAGCCATTTTCCTCACGATTCTTAGTATTTGCTCTGAATTTTCCAAAAATGTAATGCCACAAATTAGTTTGGAACGCGTTTAGTACAGTACAGTGGAATACCGATTTTTCGAACCCTCGATTTTTCGAACCTCCCGATTATTCGAACCAAAAACTCGTTTCCCTTGGATTTGATTTCAGTCGATAGCACCTTCGATTTTTCAAACTCCCGATTTTTTTAACCAATTTCCGTTTTCCCCGGAGGTTCGAAAAATCTGGATTCTACTGTAGTTTCAGCTGCAATTTTAAAAAGCTAGGGGCACCCAGCTAGGAGTGTCTAGGAAAACGCTTGCAGGAATAGCATTGTTCTGTTTTCTCCACCATTTTATTGCCTTAAAAGGAAACTATGCGAAAGCGAATACAGTGTAAGCTTTTCGGTTCGTTTAGCTGAATATTTCAGCGGCAGAAAAGTTTAGCGAAAGCAATCTTATCCCCCGAATTTCCTAGCTGCTTTTATCTTTCCGAAAGTCCTAGCTGAGCTTATTTCGTATTCAAAACGAAATTGTAATCGCTCCAAAAACAAAAGGCCTTAAATTATTAGATGTTACGAAAGTTTAAGCCGACATTTTTCTTAAGGAAACTCGTGTTTTTAATCGGCTAACTTATTACGAATTTTTAAGATGACTAAGGCCTTTCCTAACAGCTTTCCACTGAAACTATCCGGCGTTGGGTGCTCCTGAAAAAACTCAGGTTATACACCTAATTCAAAAAAGGTTGCTTTGGTAATTGGTAATTGGGCATTGGGAAGCTATTGTTTGGCGATCACTCAAGCAAAGCATTGTATTGTGTTCCGTATGCCCAAATGCCAATGCCCAATTACCAATGACCAATTGCCAAAGCAACCTTTATTGAATTAGGTATATAACCTACCAAGTTGAATGTAGAAATCCTAAATCTTAGCTTTCAAATAGTAGCATAACGCATTTTTTTATCCTTTTTGTTGTTGTTTTTCCTCTTTGGGTATGATGGAAAGAGCCAGGCATGACTATCAGCAAAAAGATTTAAGGCTATAATGAACGCTCATTTGTTGAAGCTGATTGGAGAGGTTACTTTTAATTCAGTTTAAACTGTTGCAAGTTGTCCGGTTCATTTGTCTTTTAGAACAGTTGGCAGCAAATGCTCAGCCCCACTGTTTGTCAGTTGGGTTACCCAATTTCTGGTACAGTTGAACCTCTTTAATACGGACACCGAAGAGACAGAACAGAGTGTCCGTATTAGAGAGGTGTCCGTATTATAGAGGTCACCGCGATGACGTCACTTTTAAGACTCCATTGACATTTTTGGTTCAATAACTAAAAACAGGCCCACACTCGTCTTTTAACTATATCTGATTTGATTAATATACAGCATTGAGACACTCAAGTCTATCAGTAGCGTACTACATTGTATAATTCTTAGCTACACTGAATGCATACGAATCTGACGAATCACTGTTTTAAAACGAAACGAACTACAACGCAATGCTGCATGTGAAAAAGTAATATAAAGTACAATTCTGAAAACGTCTTTCGATATATGTTTGTAACCACAAACAGGAAATTGTATTACTTACTCAAACTATCATCACCTGATCGCTAGAGTGTCCGTAATAAAAAGGTTGAGTTTATATGAATTTGCTCTCTGTGGCCGAGATTTAGTGTCCGTTGTCCGTATTAGAGAGGGTCCGTATTATAGAGGTTTTTTTAAGAAAATATGTGAGAATTTTGTCGGGACATAGGAAACTGTCCGTAATAGAGAGGTGTCCGTATTAGAGAGGTGTCCGTAAGGAGAGGTTCGACTGTAATTTGATATGCATTATTCTGTTGAAATCCTGGCTAGTTGCTAGTTATCTCGACTCCTTTCACACCACCTTAGTCAGCCAAAACAAAAAAAACGAAACAAACAACAGTGCTCAATGTTGCAATCTTAATCCTTTAACACCCAAGTGTCCCAAAAATCAGAAATATTCAAGAAAAATCCCAACTTACATGTTGTAAAATATTAAAAAACAAATAGTACCATGCAAAAATACTACCAAAAGGGTTTCGTTTGAATGGTCACACCATAGGATTTCATCAACTGACTCAAAAGTTAGAACTACACTACATGTCTCATTAATTGACTCTTGGAGTGAAAGGAATAAGAAAACCCAAGTGCTTACCAATTAAATTAACGTGAAGAAACCAAAAATCCAGTTAGAAAAACAGTGACATGACTGTTCGGTTAGGAATTTGTAGAGACTGATATGGGATAGGTTTGGGTGATTTACTATATAAGGCCAAACAAAATACATTGTAGTCCGATAAGCCGTAGGCCAGAGTATTTTGTATATACCGGTAGCCCAACACCTTTCTAGAATGTTGTCAGGGCCTGATACAACTCTTGCTAGAGGGAGTGGAGGATGGGGGAGTGATAGTGCGGGGCGCCTACTTCTCTTTATGAACGATACATTGCAATGTTCCAAGTTGTTCTATGATCATGTAGTTGAGTAAAGTGAGCAATTTTGCCGGCCGTTACATACGTTAATCATGTTACCACGTAGTCTGAGCGAGGGTATTGTATTTAAAGTGAAAGGAACGACAAGAACGAACGAAATTGTTGTCAAACATGCAATACATCTGTATTTACATATTTAAAGTAATTAACGTATACGAAAACAAGATGTTTCGAGAGATTGTAGCTTGACTTGAACACGAGTGCACAGAGGGCCATTAACCCGAAATATATAGGGTTTACATCCGTGATAGGATATCAAAACATCGTACACTTTGCTGTGAAATAAGAAGTACAAATTTAGGAGGAATTACTTCCCCCTTTCCATCTCCCGAGGAGGGGGGAGGGGTTGACTTGAACACGAGTGCACAGAGACCATTAACCTGAAATTTGGTATAGTCCAATTTACATCTGTGATTGGTCATCAAAACATCGTATAGTTTTCGTGTGAAACAAGTTAAGAAACTTTTAAAAGCTCTTGGTAACACAGGCCCATTACATATTTACGAGCAGTTAATTCCCCTCCGGGGAGGGGTGAGGGTGCCAGTTATCTTTGCTCAGTTTGCTAATAATTTACATCTGTGATTGGACATCAAAACATCGTATAGTTTTAGTGTGAAACAAGTTAAGAACCTTTTAAAAGCTCTTGGTAACACAGGCCCAGTACATTTTACGAGGAGTTAATCACCCTCTAGGGAGGGGTAAGGGTGGCAGTTATCTTTGCTGGGGAGGGGTAAGGGCTGGGTGGCAGTTATCTTTGCTAGGAAGGGGTAAGGGCCGGGTGGCAGTTATCTTTGCTAGGGAGGGGTAAGGACCGAGTGGCAGTTATCTTTGCTCAGTTTGCTCATATAGTATGCCAAACTTCAGTTGAGTGCTCAAGTTTTGCATCTGTGTCACTTAATTATTACATTATAAGTGCGCGGCGATCCCTTCACACTGGTATAATCCAGCTTCGTCTTGCTTTTAATTTACTGAAATGGTTGCCGCGCAGTGTTAAAGTGTTATTGAAGCGTTCATACACGGTTCATCAGTAGTGTGGGTTCTTAATGTTAGACTCCTACGCAGTGGTTTTGGAGCAAACAACCCCTTATATACTTCACTGCGGCTCAATGTTATTTTCTCTTGTCTGCGAGTTTGAGCTTGAGTGATATAACGTTTTTGCTTGTAAAGTTGGTGTTTCTTCGCCAGAAATTTGCTACATTATGCATATAAAATGTTATGTATGATGGAACTCCATCAGCTTATCAACTCATTATCCCGGTCTGTACATTACAATCAGTCAGTGAACTAATTTTTTTCCTAATTCTTAACTTTCAACTTCAACTAACGTACTAATTGACGCCGCAGATCAGATCACAGTCATGACGAATTATATAATGCGGTCAAGATACACTGAATCACGCTAGCCGCAACAATTTTGAGTTTAGAGCTATATATAATCAAAGGCCATGCCTGATTGAAAAAGAACACACCGCATTCAAGAGTTTTTCCGCTTTCCATGTCTGCAGCGTTTGATTTACATAACTCATGCGTAAGAACCTAAGTTTGTTCACAATTCTATATTCCACTTATTTTAGCAATCAGAGCCGTAGCCAGAAAAAAATAAGGACGGAGGCATTATCCATGGTTAACAGGGGTGAGGGTGCCAGTTATCTTTAATCAGTTTGCTCATATTTTTTATTTATGCCAAATTCAGTTGTGTGCTCAACTGTTGGTCACTTATTAAATGCACGGCGATCCCTTCGCACTGGTATAATCCAGCTTCGTCTTGCTTTTAATTTACTGAAATGGTTGCGATGCCGTAGTGTTGAAGCGTTATTGAAGTGTCCATACACGGTTCATTTGTAGTGTAGGTAATTATTGCTAGACTCCTACGCAGTGGTTTTGGAGCAAACAATATACCCTTCTACTTCATTGCTGCGGTTCAATGTTATTTTCGCTTGGCTGCGAGTTTGAGCTTGAGTTATACAACTTTTTTGCTTGTAAAGTTTGTCTTTTATCCCCAGAAAGCAAAACTCGGTTTATTGTATATTCAGAGTTACATTGTCAAACATCTTGATGGTTCTCATAGTAAACAAAAAGAGAAAAAAGAAAGCTACATGTAAGTGCCAGTATAAAAACATTTTACGTGTAAGCCTCGATGAACAAATATACAAAGCCAATTACTAACCGCATCATAATGTCTTTTTTCTCTTGGAAACAAAAAAACAAAGCAGGCAGTTACGTCAAGTGCGATAAAAAATGTTTTCCTCGTTCTTAAAACCGCAAGTTACCAGTTAGTTTGTATGAAGTTGTTAGTCCAGACGTTTGTGCATTTGTCTCAGTGTGATACAGTCGACAGGTGAAGACTTTGGTGAAATTTGGTAAGTTATATTCGGGTGTTTGTCCTATGATATATTTAGCTTGAAACTACAAGTCGCTGTTTTTTTCTATGCATGCAAAGATGGATTTGCTTTGAAGCTCTGGGACGAAACAATGAGACTACACTTTATTCGGAAGCGCTCTCGGAATGTATGACTGCTTGTGTGGAGTAGGAACTGAGTTAATCGCAAATGGCTCGGAAACGAGGATCTAAGAAAACAAAACGAAAATATTATTTATCTGTTTATAAACTGGTCGCATTGATACTACGTGATATCTATTTTAAAAGTGGAGAACTTTTACAGGCATTTCAGGTTTGCTGCATAATGTTATAGTAAGCGATTGGCTATGACTGGTATAGAATCATTCGGCGAAAGTCATGAAAAGTTTACAATTTTCAAAAAGCAAGATATTTGAAACATTGCCTGCCTGCCTGCCTGCCTGCCTGCATCAGAGATTCGATTAATTCTATCGAGGTTTTTATCGATCGGCTTAAAATTCGGGTTACCGAGCCAAAAGTCGCTGAACGAAGTAATTCTCAAATCCCCTTCTTCATGTAGCGTATTTTTCATTATTTTATTTAGTCAGACAGTCACACATTGAAGTAATAATAAACTATTTTCTTTTTTTTTTTCAACCATCTATTTTAATTTTAACTTAAAAACTACCAAATTAATTCATTTAAGGGACTAAACTACACTATTTTGACGATTCCTGCGTTCCTGCTCTAAAAATCTCCGAGCCAAACGTAACAATGAAATTTTGGCTGCATCATAGTTACTAGTCCCCTCTAGTAACTACGGCTGCATTCAATACATTAAAAACCAACGGGGTTTGCATTGTGCGGTTTAAACAGTACGAATTTGAAGAATTAAAGTGTACATGAAGTGAAGTTTCCCTACCGTTGTGTTTTCGAGTTTTATGTTGTTTATTTCACCTTTATTTCATTTTCAGTCGTTTTCCTCTTTTGCGCGAAGAGGATCCACTATTTTTAGCGGTTTGAAAACTCCCGCCGGGGCCTGAAATTTGCGGCATTTTGAGCGCGGCCAAAAAAGTACAAACAATGTATTTGTGACGTCATTCGTGTGTTCCATCACAACAAAACCTGGCGGAGAAGGGGACGAACCCGGGGATAAAATTCGCGTCGCTTTCAAACATATTTAATCGAAAGAATCCTACCACAAGTTGCCAATGACTCCACTGAGAAAGTTTACCAAAAAAGTTGTAAGCGTTTAAAAACTGTGAACTGCAGAATTGTCGGCGCCATTTGCCAACATAATTTTGATCAGGTGCAAAGAGTTTTGGTCATTTTGAGAAAAATTAAAAGATAGTAACGTCAACTAATTTTTTTATACATCCTTGCCCATATTTCCGTTTAATATTAAATAAAATCCCACTAAATAAAACGAAAAACACCTCGGACGGTTGACCGCGTGGGAGACGCGCTCAGTTGTAAACACACTAATGACGTCACTAGAACCCAGGTCTTTGTCTAATATGCCCAACTTGCGTCGCTTGTTAAAAAATGTTCCAATTAGTGTTATTTTTAACTTGACTCAAAAAGAAGTAAAGGAACTTTCAAAAGCTAAGGCACAGTTTTCAAACTGTGACATTTTCATGTCAACTCTTGCTTACGTATACAGCTTTGAAAACTACCACATCCTTTTTTTTTATCATTTGCAATTTCGTGCAGTGGTGGTAGCGGCGTTTACCTACACTTAAAGCAACTTGAATAAAGATAATAAAACAATGAAACAACAAATATTGATACACGTCTGAAACTTTCCGCAATCGGAGAACATAATTAACTCATGCATGATTGCCTGCCGGTAACCCACGTCATGTATTCATACATGTTTTATCCCAGGCCTTTGTTAACCAGGCCAACCGCATTTGCCAAAACAAAGAAACAAATAAAGTGAAATAAACGAACAAACAAACAAACAAACCAAATATTTTGTGAATGAGCAATTACTCTATAATTTACTACATGCATATATATATTCCATTTAAAAACGAAAAACAAAACAAACAAGCAATACTTAACTCTATCAGTTTGGTGACACAGGCCCATGCATATTCACGAGAAGTTAATCCCCCTGGGGAGGGGTGAGTGTGCCAGTTATCTTTGCTCAGTTTGCTCATATTTTTTTATTTATGCCAAACTTCAGTTGTGTGCTCAAGTTTGCGTCTGTTGGTCACTTAAGTGCTTGCTTTTAATTTACTGAAATGGTTGCCGTAGCGTTGAAGTGTTATTGAAGTGTCCATAAACGGTTCATTAGTAGTGTAGGTAATTAATGCTAGACTCCTACGCAGTGGTTTTGGAGCAAACAAACCTATTTAGTTTATTTGCACAATCCCACCCTTTCTTCAATTCATTAATTGCGGTTCAATGTTATTTCTCTTAGCTGCGAGTTTGAGCTTGAGTTATATAACTTTTTTGCTTGTAAAGTTGGTCTTTTATCCCTAGAGAGCAAAACTCTATTTATTGTATATTCAGTTACATTGTTAAACATCTTAATGGTTCCCATGCATAGTAAACAAAAAGAGAAAAAAGAAAGCTAAGTGCTAGTAACCGCGTCATAATGTCTTTTTCCTTGAGACAAGTTTAAACTCCACAAAGAACAAAACAGGCCATTACGTCAAGTGCAATAAAAATGTTTTCCGCGTTCTTAATACCACAAGTTCCCAGTCAGTTTGTATAAAGTTGTTTATACAGATGTGTTTTGCTCATTTGTCTCAGTGTGCCGCACTCAGCCTATCGCGAGAGGTGACGACTTTGGTGTAACTTGGTAAGTTATATTCGGGTTTTTATCCTTATGACATATTAAGTTTGAAACTACAAGTCGCTGGTTTTTTTTCTCTGCAAGCAAAGATGGATTTGCTTTGATGCTCTGGGACGAAAAAATTAGATTGAACTCTATTCGGAAGCGCTCTCGGAATGTATGACTAGGTGTGTGGGATAGGACTAAACTAAGTAAATCGCAAATGGCTCGGAAACGAGCGACTAAAAAATGCGAAAATATTATTTTAATATTTGTTAAACTAGTCCGTATTCATATTACGTCATATCTTTTGTAAAAGTGGAGAACTTTTTCATACGTTTTAGGTTTGCTGCATAATGTTATAGTAGGCGACTGGCTATGACTGGTATAGAATCATCCGGCAAAAGTCATGAAAAGTTCACAATTTTCAACAAGTAAGATATTTGGAACATTGTATGCAATCCATTTGACATTCGATTCATTCTTTCGAGGTTTATGTGCGGTCACCGAGCCAAATAAGTTAAAACTTCGTCATTTTTTTACTGACTAAGTTATCATTTCATCTCTTCGAGTCACCGATAAAAGTCGCTGAACGAAATTAGTAATCTAAAAAACAATTGCAAATAAAATTCCCTTTTTCTTGTAGCTTATTTTTCATTATATCCATGCAGTCAGATACACATTAAAGTGACAACAAACTGTCTTTTTTTTAACTTTAACTTTAAAATCACCAATCAGTGAAAGTAATTCGTTCAGGGACTTAGCTACACTGTTTTGACGATTCCCGCGTACCTGCTCTAAAGAACATTCCAAACGCAGCAGTGAAATGGCTGCATTCAATGAGTAAATTAACCCCCGGGGG
Source organism: Dendrophyllia cribrosa (assembly GCA_024195265.1). NCBI lineage: Eukaryota > Metazoa > Cnidaria > Anthozoa > Scleractinia > Dendrophylliidae > Dendrophyllia > Dendrophyllia cribrosa. The sequence goes on from JAJLRJ010000002.1 coordinate 26,734,181, forward strand.
GTACTCCCTTATATACGCTATATAGGTATGTGCCGCCCGATAGGGTAGGGTTTTTTAGGTGCTCAGTCCTTAAATAGGGTATCCTTTTTGGTATTTTTGGTATTGTGGTCCTTAGATATTCCTTAGATAGGGTCACTAAATTGCAGTTAATCCACCCCAACGCGCAAAACGAAAAAAAATGGTCTGTTAAAACTGGGCCTTAAAAAGGGTATCAAATCTCGATTTTCTACCCTTAAATAGGGTCTGGATTTGAGAACCTTGGTGGCACACACCTATCCTACATTTTCGGAGGTACCCCCACCCCCCCGGGGAATTAACGGATCTCGTCTACGGTGTTCAGTTGTTAACCTCGTTCGCTCCCAAGAGTGCCAGAAATTAAAATTCAAGAAAAAATCTCATATCTCATTTTGTAAAATACTTAAAAACAAACAGTACAAAAAGATATTACAGCCGAACGAAGAGGTTTCATCTGAATGGTCACACTGTAGGATTTCGTCCACAGACTCAAAAGTTCAAGTAGAACTACACATACGTGTCTCCATGCCTGTGGGAGTATAACGGTTAAGCCACAATATTGGGGGCCGTTTCACTCGATATTGCTTAGGTCGTGTCTCTCAGCCCTTCCAAGAGCTTTTCAAGCCTTCAGCAAAGCAATGTGGGTCGGCTGCAGGCTCGTTTTCGATTCTACCGGAAAATCTTGAAAATCGGTAACCCTAAAGCCGATAAACATTGAGCGAAGTGATTACATGAGCGAAAGATATTGCATTTGTAGTGTAATACTCAGTTTTCTTTTCGGTAATGCTGCTTGTTTATATTCCAATTAGTGTTATTTTTATTTTTGACACAAAAAAGTAAAGAAACTTTGAACGAATTCGGCACAAAAGACGTTTCGAACTCCGATGTTTTCATTTCCAACTCTTGCTTACGTATTCAGATTGTCGCTTATACTTAAAAGCTTTGCAAACTACCACATCACTTTTCTATTATTTACGATTTCGTGCAGTGGTGGTAGCGGCATTTACTTATACTTTAAACAACTTGAATAATGATAATAAAACAATGAAACAACAAATATTGATACACGTGGGAAACTTTCCGCAATCCGAGAACATAATTAACTCACGCATGAGTGGCTTGCCTACCGGTAACCCACGTCATGTATTCATACATGTTTTATCCCAGGCCTTTGTTAACCAGGCCAACCGCATTTGCCAAAACAAAGAAACAAAATATTTCGTGAATGAGCAATTACTCTAGAATTTACTACATGCATATATGTATACCATTTAAAAACGAAAAACAAAAAAAAACAAATACTTACTCTATCAGTTTATCAACTCATTATCCCGGTTCATTCATCACAATCAGTGAACTTATTTATTTTCCTAATTCTTAAGTTTCAACTATCTGTACGTACTTGACGCTACAGATCACGCTCATAACGAATTACATCAATCATGCAGTCAAGATACAATCACGCAAGGTACCAACTAGACGCAACAATTTTAAGTTTAGAGCTAAAAAACCAAAGGCCATACCTGATTGAAAAAGAACACACCGCATTCAAGAGTTTTTCCGCTTTGCATGACTGTAGCGTTTGATTTACATAACTCATGCGTAAGAACCTAGGTTTGTTCACAATTCTATAGTCCAACTATTTTAGCAATTAGCCACTCGCCTTCAAGACATCGGCAGAATATTTAAATGAACGATAGAATAGTGCGGGTGGAAGTGGAAATAACATTTTGGTTCAATTCGTAAGGAAACTATTTGCAGACTGAACCCATGCAAAGTGCGCAAGTGAGTTCATGAAATAAAAAAAATTAAAACACAAAAACAAAATCGCAGTTTGCATCATATCACATACAAATAGTTCATTTCACGATCAATGGCCAACTTAAACGATTTTAGGTGAACGCTTGTCTCACGAAGGAGTCACTTTGAGATGTTAATCTCGACGTTTCGCTTCATCAAACGATGAGGTCGATTGGTTAGTGTCGCTCATGTAGCACGTTGGTTCGTTGCTATTGGTGCATTTCGATCCTCATTTAATATTCGAAACAGGTCCGATTTGTTATCTATCAGTCGGCTGTTCAGTGCTTCTTATCTGTAGGCATCCATGCTTCAGGACTTTCGATTCCACTATCTTTATTGATATTATTATTAGGGTAAAGTCTTAAATAATTTATCAGTAAAAGGAATCATATTTAAAGTGTAGCAAAATAAGCAGTAGCACTACAATAAAGTACTGATCAATAGCTGATTTATTTGCTTTGTTACACTTTAAAATCACCGTTGCACACTTTCACATTTTCATTTTACATCAATCTAGACGATCTAGACTAAAACGTTAGTAGCTTAGCCATTCATCGTTTTGCTTTTTATAATCTATTATCCTCTATTATGACTGTTTAACTGGTTTGAACGAGTCCACAAACGATTAAAACCACACTGTCCCGCTGAAATAAAGAAATTTTGAATTCTGGTGGAATTTTGGGATTTTAGTCGTTAATTTGTCGTTTTCGCTATTTTTTTTTCATTCATCACTTTTGGCGAATTTTTCTTCGTATTTTAAGATATCAATAAAGCAAGCTCCTGGCCATAATCATGAAAACAAGATAGAGCAACCGGGACACTGTCATCGCGATACACGCGTGGAGGCTGTTGTGTAATGAGTGAGTGTGCGAGAGAACGCGAACTTCTTTATTTTAAATTTTCTTTCTTTTTTCTTCACGTAAAACCATTTAACTGGTAAGTATTTTTTGATACTTTTAATAGGTATATCGCTCTGATTGAACATCATGCTGACTATTCGACTTGCCCTAGTAGCAGTTCTTCTGTTGCCCTATTTCTGTTATGCCTACTATGATGAAGATCAGAGAGCTCGCTCAAAATCGGTAAGTGATATTAAATTTTTTCTATTTAGCCCTACTCCATTATAAGCCCACCCCCATTCGGAGTTAAGATTTTCCAATACCTTCGTATTTAGGTTTCACTGGAATATTTAGGATACCGCTTGAAGGGAGAGGAAAGCACAAAAGAAAATTACTATTACGGAATGGCAGATCGATGGTCAAGCTCCAGATTTCTCTATACACCCACTTATTAACACGGACGCCTCGTTATTACGGACAGCTAGTTTTCTTGACTCCTGGAAGAAAGCCCTAACAGTTTTCTACAAAAAAAAAATAATTCGCCTAATTAATAAGGGCACCCGTTTATAGGGACAACGTAACGGACACAGTTTTTCCCATTCAAACTGAAACAATCCCCTACAAATCCTTGTTAAAAGGACAATTTGGCTAATTCCAAGCGTTGAAAATTAAATTGTTCGAATTCGCTGTACGTCGGACAACTACACATATTTATTAGTTTGTTTGAAAGAAGAATTCAAGCTACATGTATTTGCTTCGAGTTCTAATTGGTTCGTTCATTGGATTGTCTACGTTTGTTGTGATTGGTTCATTGGATTTTCTACGTTTGTTGTGATTGGTTCATTGGATTGTCTACGTTTGTTGTGATTGGTTCATTGGATTGTCTACGTTTGTTGTGATTAGTTCATTGGATTGGCTACGTTTGTTCTGATTGGTCAGAGTGATTACTTTGGGTACGGTACTGAATACTGCTCTGACCGTACGCTGGACTGCCATTTATATTTGGAAAGAAAATTCCTAATTGACTGGCCGAGTAAAAATCACTGTTTACCTCGCTTTCCACTTCTAAACATTTTGAAATTCTGAACTCAGATGCTACCACGAAAGTTTTATTCAGTTTTTATTCAGCAAAAAACTCGGTTCAACCTAAAAACAACTTGTTCCCTAATGTTCCATGTATATTTTATCAATTTTCAGTGTTGTTCTTCCTCTTCTTCATCATCGAAGTGTGGATGTGGTTGTGGCTGTGCTCCAGGAATCCCTGGCATTCCGGGAACTCCCGGAACCCCAGGGAGCAGTGGCGCAGTAGGTTCCAAAGGTCCTGCCGGTCCCCCGGGCGACCAAGGACCCCAAGGCATTCAAGGTCCCCCCGGGTCCTCGGGAGGCACCTGGAAACAGTGCGTTTTTGATAACCTTAGTGATCCAAAGGACATAGGATTAATAAAGGTAAATCAACTGACAAATGCAACTTTAGGCTTTCCGTTTGCTTTAATTTTATGTTTGGTGAACCCCACTGATAACTCGTTCAAACTCTCATACATGAATTCTCGTTCAAACTCTCATACATGAATGTTGTACTAATGCTTGCTTGCGCTTATAGAACACTAGGTGAAGATAAGACACCTTTTTTTTACTCTTAGAGCATTAATTTTTCAGAGCTACGCACGATCACTGTTTTTAAAGACTCCCCCTACCTCCTGCCCCACCCTCAAGTCACAAATCTTTCTTTTTTTCCACTTTTTCAGGTACGCACGTGCGTACGTGCGTACAGGTAGCTACGCCACTGGTATATCAATTTTGAACAAAACTAGACCATTATTTTGGGATTTCCACTGATATACGTATTTATGTCTTTTGGGCTTTTTAAAGTAACTTAAAAATGGTGACATTACCCCAACCAAGCATATTAAAATATGCTTGGCTGGTTACAGCAGCACTCCATATTCTAGCAGGCTTTCTTTTTAACCTGGGAAAAATTAACCCGGCCTTTAGTAGCCTTTAATCCGTATCTGTTCTATTTTATAGAGCCGGATACTATAAATAAATTATTATTAGTTATTAAATTATTAGTTACGCTGAAATTCATATTTTTCACAAATTCACAAATTTGCACTTCGAAACTGGAGTTCTTTTTTAAGTTGATCGTCTTATTTTGCTTTCAATTCTCTAGGAATGTGCTTTTAAGAAGTCATCATCAGCTACCAGCCTTCGTGTTTTCTGGAATGGCATGCTTCGTATCTATAATTGCAACAGCTGCTGCAGCCGTTGGTTCTTTACCTTTAATGGCGCTGAATGCTCAGCTCCGCTACCCATTGACGGTGTGGTGTACATGCTCTCAGGTAAATCACCAGCAAGAAATCCGATCCGTGTCCGTCATATCGAGGGAGTGTGCGATGGGGTGCCTGCCGGGGTGGTGAGAGTAGGTTTTAATGTTGGCAAATGTAAGGGTTATTCCTCGACGGCTGATGCACACACAGGTTGGAATTCAGTATCCCGGATCTACGTGGAAGAGATTCCAGCACCACAGCAGTAGGTGTTTTCCCACAAGGATGTTCAATAAAAGTTGGAACATTTTTCTTTGTAATGCCAAAAACAAAAACAAAAAGCACGCAAAAAAATCTACATATACGAAAAACAGTAGTACAGTAGTTTCAGCTGCAATCCTAAAAACTAGGGGCACCCAATGAGGAATGATGTCTACATGTAGGAAAATGCTTGGAATGGCATTGTTCTGTTTTCTCCACCATTTTAGTGCCTTTAAAGGAAACTTTGTGAAAGCGAATACAGTTTGAGCTTTTTGGTTCGTTTAGCTGAATATTTCAGCGAAAGAAATCTTACCCCCGAATTTCCTGGCTGCTTTTACCTTTCCGAAAATCCTAGCTGACCTTATTTCGTACTCAAAACGACATTTTTATCCCTCCAGGAACAAAAGGCGTTAAATTTTTCGATGTTACGAAAGATTGAGCCGACATTTTTCTTAAGGAAACTCTTGTCTTTAATCTAATTTCTTACGAATTTTTAAGATGACTAAGGCCTTCCGACAGCTTTCCACTGAAAATATCCGTTGGGTGCTCCTGAAAAAACTCTGAGGTTATACACCGTATAACCTACCAAGTTGAATGTAGCAATAGTCTTGGAGTGAAAGGAATAAGAAAACCCAGGTGCTTACCAATTTAATTAACGTGAAGTAACCAAAAATCCAGTTAGAAAAATTCAACGGTACAGTACATGACTGTTCGGTTTGTAATTTGTAGAGAGTATATGGGAAAGGTTTGGGTTATTCACTAAGGCCAAACAAAAATTACATTGTAACCCGATTAGTTGAAGGCGGAGTATTTTGTATATACCGGTTACCCTACAACTTTCTAGAATGTTGTCAGGGCCTGACACTCTTTCCTGAGCATGCGCAGTTCTAACAAAGATTTTCCCTTTCTTAGTCAAAACAAATGGAACAAGTTTGGATTTTTCTGTCTTTTGCTGGTATTAAATCGGTATTAAAATAAAATTGGATGATCCTGTTTCCTCCTCCCAAGTTACCACAAAAACAATGTTTTTTTATTTGGCCTAATCTTTATAATCTTATGGTTTTGTAGTTGGTACAAGTACAATTTGTATCTTTTCTTCTTCAACAACCCATTAACTATAAACTGGATAAAAAAATAATGGTTACTAACCAGTTGAAGATAAATGAATTCTTTAAAATGCCCCTGTGATCAAATTTTTGATTTTCCTTTTTTTACATTTTCGTGTACTATTAGACTTTCTTACTCATCTTGCCAAATTTCAATCCATTACGAAAATCAGAAGTCATTTTATTTTAACATTTTTTTCTGAGAATTTACGGCCGCCATTAATCAACCTTGTTCCAAGGCTTGGTTGCGAATTGGAGAAAGTGACGTCAAAGACTCAAACATACCTCACGGGTTGAAATTATAATAACAATCAGCATAGAAAATTGCACGAAGAACAAGTCCAAAGTTTTTGTTGCTTTTCGCGTGATTTTCAATACTTATAATTATTATAATTTCAACCCGTGAGGTATGTTTGAGTCTTTGACGTCACTTTCTCCCATTCGCAACCAAGCCTTGGAACAAGGTTGATTAATGGTGGCCGTAAATTCTCGAAAATAAATGTTAGAATAAAACGACTTCTGATGTTCGTAATGAATTGAAATTTGGCAAGATGAGTAAGAAAGTCTAATTGTACACGAAAATGTAAAAATTTGAAAATCAAAAATTTGATTACAGGGGCACTTTAAATAAAAATCCCCTCCCCATCAACACAAAATATATCAATTCATTTTTTCCGGCTGTTCAAGTGAAGTGCCACCCCCTTCTCCTCCCAACCCCAAGTGGGCGCACAAAGGGTTAGGGTGAGAAGACAGAGGCTGCTGGTACTCCAGAGAACTGTTTATTTGGGAGTGTTTATCTGAGAGGCAGGGGGGGGGGTGGGGAACTCCAATATAAAAGTGACAGGGGTTATTGTCGTACCTATTAGGGGTTAAAATTTTTAAATGGAACAAAAAAATGACCATTGTCTGAGTTATTCTGACCGGCATCATGCCAGAAAAATTGCTAATGCAAACAACTTTTCAGAAAGAATTGGTAGCTCTCAGGGGTAAAAATTCATGCGAGCCACACCCGCAAAACAGGATTATGGTACCTTTATGGGGTTCCTATGAAAATTTCCGATGATTGCCTCAATCAATTTTTTATTGGAGTTCCTGGGTTGTGAGAGACTTGCAAATGAAAAGGTATTTTTTCACATAAATACAGTAAAATAAACAATGCTATACAGAGATAAATCAACACTTACATGTATGAGAAAAACATCTAGTAACCTGGGTAAGAAAACTGTGGAGACATAAAAAGAAGAACAGTGTGTGTTCATTTTCATAAAATCACTTGCATATTAATAATGTACATTAAGTTTGTATACTTCCTTAATGTAATGTTATGGCTGATTTTGCATGTAGTTAGTATTATTATTATTAACTCAAAAATAAAATAAAAGCCTTCAAACAGAGGGCTGAAAAATTGTTGAACATTGTTTTTTTTTAGTTACTTTCTTCTTTTACTGGGAAATATTTGTAAACAATGAGGGTTGGAAAGTTGGCTTGGTTCCTCTGTCATACTTAAAGCCACCTACAGTACAAAGTCCCACCCATTTTTTGGCTGAGTTTGTCAAGCAATATTCAAACCATTTGTTTTATTTCACCTTAGTCTCAATCTCTTCACTTTGCTTTTTTCCTTTTTTTACTTATTATTGTCAAGCAATAGCCTGCGTGCACTCCTCTCCCATTTCCCTTGCTTCACCCGGAAATGGAAATTGTCCTTTTTCTGTGTGAAGCCACAAAGGCAATAGGAGACATCTGTGCGCAGACTAGTCAAGCAATCAAACATTGCAATAAGACTACCGGTATGTGTATCATAAGAGTGCAAGGAATGTCCCTGGTATCATGGTGGGTGAAGCTTATTAAGTTGCAATATTGGACACAATGGTTGAAACACTTCTTTGGGTCCTTCTCCCCAATGTTGATGGTAATAACCTGCGATGTTAAAAGCAGTTTGCCTAAACATTGAGGAAGCCCTAAATGTAATATTATTTTTTTTAATTTTCAGTAAACTTGGGCCTTGAATGTGTTTAATAGAGCAGAGTTGAAAGTAAAATAACATTGTTTCCTACAGCAAACATGAAATTGACAGGAAACAGGACAATCTATGATGTCCTACCATGCCAAATATAGTCGTTTCCTGCATGACAAGACTATACATGTAGCATAACACTTCCGCTTATGTAAACTAAGGAATACTGTTTTTGTTACTCTGGTTTTATCTTTTCTGCTTAAATTACTTTCACTGATCAGTTTATACAGTTTATACTTTCCCAGTGGGTGTCCAATTTTTGGCGACTTTTTGGACTGCCTGAAGCGTTAGTTTCCATACAATTTAATTCCTCCAAATACAATATTGGACACAATTGTTGAAACATTTCTTTCGACTCTCTCCTCAATGTAGATAGTAATGACCTGCAATTAAAAGCAGTTTGACTCAACATTGAGGAGAGAGAGCGATTCACATTGGATGGCGATTTTCACCTTCAGCCAAGTGTTTCAACTCCCAGTAATTGTGTCTTTTATTGTGGCATCCAAGGAAGAGTCAGTGACGCATACATTGGAGTGTTCTACAAGTCAATTAGGAACTACTTGCCTCTCTATAATACATGCATTTCTTAGCATTAGTCTTGTGGCCAATCCATTTGACTCCAAGTACAATCAGCCAATAGCACGAGCTGGAAAAGGCTCGTCACCCTGTGCACAGTTGAACATATTTTACTTGTCAATTCTGTATACCATTACTTGTATGTATTTTTAAAGGCATTAGATATCTCAAAAATCCCTGGAGAAGTGTTCCGATATAGTGTCTTCTAAATGGGAGGAAAATTCAAAATCATTGTGTGACTAGCGTTGCGTGACATCACGAAATATCACTTAGGCCTTCACTCAAGAGTCACGACAGTTTCAAGGTTTTAAGGCGCGCAGAGATTCTTTCTTTTGTTTCCATATCACAATTTCTTAATCATTTTATGACACTGGAGACACGATTGCTCGGACATTTGATGAGTTGTAAGCTCCAGCGCAACGAATCCACATTTTTTGTAAAATTCAACGGCATTTAGCGAAGAATGAACAACCAAACAGTCAGCTTCGCCAAGTTCCTTTGCTTTTTTCTCCATCTCTGTCAAAAGCGCAGACCCCACGCCTTTCACTCCACAATCAGGGTCAACAAATAGTCCTCTGATTTGCATAGCTTCTCCGTCAGATTCTTTCGTACCACGCGTTAGATGACCAAAGCCTAAAACCCTACTCCCCCCTCCGCGACTTGGATTTCGTTTGCTCGTATGAAAGGGAGATATTTCGCTTTGTCTTGCCTTTTAACCCAAACATTAACATCCTCTGCGCTGTAGTGAGTGGAGCACTTTGCTCTAATAGCAGCTGTGTGGATGTTGTAGATGTTTTCTGCATCTACTTCTGCAGCGCGGCGAATAATGAAATTGCCGGCCATTTTGTTTAGCGCCCACGATACATGAACGGCGGTTTTTTCAAAAATCCCGAGAATCTGTTCGGGTAACAAATCAAAATGGCCGATACCTGATGTCTTGCATAGGATGCAGCAACGACGTTCTTTGTAAAACCTCTATGCTTTGAAGACGTTGTGAAATTCATATAAGCATTTCATCATGGCAGAGGATTGATGTTGGTTTTCATAGCTATCTTATCATAGGTTTTTTTCAAAAGCAGCAGCAGAGAAGATGGCGGAGTTAACGACTTGGGTCTCTGACAAACTTCATGATGTTCTTGGTTTCTCCGATAAGTACACTGTTGATTACCTCATCGGACTCGCCAAAAACTCCACAAGTCCCGAGTCCCTTGTGCAGAAGGTATCAGAAGGCTTAAATGTTGATGATAAGATGGCATCCTTTGCCTCGGAGCTGTGGGCGAAATTGCCTCACAAAACTCTTCCAGCTGAGCATCCGTACAGGGCTAGGGAAAGAGCTCTTGTTGAGCAGAGGCAAAAATACATGAACTATGCTCTGGTGTCTGATGATGATGACGACGACGAACAACTGATAAAAGGTAAAGAGTCGAAGAAGGATAGGAAAAGGAAGCATTTGCGAAGGAAAACAGAGTCTTCTAGTTCTGATGAGGAATCTCCCGGGGGTTTTACTGGGTCAAAGGACATCACAGAAGAATCAGATTCAGATGAGTGGGAAAAGGAAGAGGAGGAAAGAAAGAAAGATGCAGAAGAGAGAGATGCATTTGCTGATAGGCTGAAGAAACGGGACAAGGAAAAGACAAGGAATATAATGGAGAGATCAGACAAAAAGGTACTGTTATAATTATCTTTGTGTTTACATACCTTACTGGTCAAATGTACAGTACATGTAAGTTGACTGTCCCATGGAACTTGAACAACTCGACTTGATCCTCATTTATCGAAACTTGACAACTTTGAATTGAAAACTTTACATGTAAGTTCAGTGCTTCAAGTTTTGAGTTGAGTTTCTACTGTAGTTTGGAGAGGAGAAAACAAAAAGCTTAGCAGTGAAAGGACCTCAGATTGTTTATGATGCACTGAGTGCAACACACCTTGAACAAACAAGCTGTGGCGACAGCTATAATAATCATAATGCATGAAGTTTTGCTGCGGTGAAAAAAGAAATTTGATGAGTTTGGTGACATTTATCAAAAGTGTGAATTTAAAAGTTTTCCGAAACTGTGACCCAGAACATGTGACTTTCCAAGGAGAAACTGTAGCGAGTTTGACATTTCATATAACACAAGTTATTCACTGCAATGTAATAGATGCCATTGCTATAATTTAAAAGGTTAATATGTACATATGTAGCACAAATGAAGGGGTGCCTGGGAAAAAAACCTAAGTGACTTCTGATAAACTGCTAGATTCTCATTCCAAATTCCTTGTGAAATCCTTGTGAAAGGCAGGGAGAATTTGACATTACACCAAAAATCACTTAGGGCCTTACATGTACATGTATTCCGCACACCCTTCAAATGGATCTGTTTTCACCTGTTTTCCAAGAATCATGGAGTATTTTGACACATGACAGATAATGAAATGCGTCAATCCATTGACTACTGACAATGAAATACATCAATCCTTTGAGTGTGGCTGTTGTAGTTTAAAATGAGTACATGTATTACCGGTAGGTCAAAATGATTTCAACGTAAATGATTTGTTTTAAACTGGTTCAAAATAAAGTAAACCAAGGTTAAATTGCTTCCAACTACTGTAGTTTATTATCAAGTGTCTGAAAAGGGATTTTATTTCTTGGGTTATGGTAAAAAATTAGGGGCTTGTTTTTTATGGGGGGGGGGGGGGGGGGGTCGTAAAAAGAATCATGAAAAAACAAGATAAGATCTTTCCTATTTTTCACCAATTCCCTCTACATGTACATGTACTTCCATACATGTATTTCAGGTTCTCTCTCTGATTCCCATGCCCCCCTGACTCCCATCCTTTCCCCCAACTACCAATTTAGATGGTACATCTACACATGTACATAAACAATAATGTTATTTTTATGACTGTTTTAGGAATCTCTTACACTGTATATTGCATGCTGCTGTCACATCATGCCAGACTCATTGAGTACATGTATATGACAATTGAATAGCTGTAGACTTGACTTTACAGTCAATACAGATATTTTTCTAATTTAACAGGCATTTGAAGAGGCAGCAAAAAGACTTAAAATGGATGAAGAGGATAGAAAGAAAATGGTAAGAAAAAGAACCACTTCGCTTACTTGCATGTACATTTACTGTAAGACTACATTTGTATGAAAATCAGGAATGTAACTGGTTGAAGTGGGACAGAAAAAAATAGTCCTTTTTTAAAAAGCCTGACATGTTCTTATTTTTATTATTGAATAGATTCCCTATACTACAATGTAAATTTGGTAGAAATGTAAAATTTTGTAAGGATCTGTTTTATTAAAACCCAAAGGAATATAAAAAAAATAGGAATGTAACTGGTTGAAGTTGGACAGAAAAAAATAGTCCTTTTTTAAAAAGCCTGACATGTTCTTTTTTTATTATTGAATAGATTCCCTATACTACAATGTAAATTTGGTAGAAATGTAAAATTTTGTAAGGAACTGTTTTATTAAAACCCAAAGGAATATAAAAAAAATAGGAATGTAACTGGTTGAAGTGGGACAGAAAAAAATAGTCCTTTTTTAAAAAGCCTGACATGTTCTTATTTTTATTATTGAATAGATTCCCTATACTACAATGTAAATTTGGTAGAAATGTAAAATTTTGTAAGGATCTGTTTTATTAAAACCCAAAGGAATATAAAAAAAATAGGAATGTAACTGGTTGAAGTGGGACAGAAAAAAATAGTCCTTTTTTAAAAAGCCTGACATGTTCTTTTTTTTTATTATTGAATAGATTCCCTATACTACAATGTAAATTTGGTAGAAATGTAAAATTTTGTAAGGATCTGTTTTATTAAAACCCAAAGGAATATAAAAAAAATAGGAATGTAACTGGTTGAAGTGGGACAGAAAAAAATAGTCCTTTTTTAAAAAGCCTGACATGTTCTTATTTTTATTATTGAATAGATTCCCTATACTACAATGTAAATTTGGTAGAAATGTAAAATTTTGTAAGGATCTGTTTTATTAAAACCCAAAGGAATATAAAAAAAATAGGAATGTAACTGGTTGAAGTGGGACAGAAAAAAATAGTCCTTTTTTAAAAAGCCTGACATGTTCTAATTTTTATTATTGAATAGATTCCCTATACTACAATGTAAATTTGGTAGAAATGTAAAATTTTGTAAGGATCTGTTTTATTAAAACCCAAAGGAATATAAAAAAAATAGGAATGTAACTGGTTGAAGTGGGACAGAAAAAAATAGTCCTTTTTTAAAAAGCCTGACATGTTCTTATTTTTATTATTGAATAGATTCCCTATACTACAATGTAAATTTGGTAGAAATGTAAAATTTTGTAAGGATCTGTTTTATTAAAACCCAAAGGAATATAAAAAAAATAGGAATGTAACTGGTTGAAGTGGGACAGAAAAAAATAGTCCTTTTTTAAAAAGCCTGACATGTTCTAATTTTTATTATTGAATAGATTCCCTATACTACAATGTAAATTTGGTAGAAATGTAAAATTGTAAGGATCTGTTTTATTAAAACCCAAAGGAATATAAAAAAATAGGAATGTAACTGGTTGAAGTGGGACAGAAAAAAATAGTCCTTTTTTAAAAAGCCTGACATGTTCTAATTTTTATTATTGAATAGATTCCCTATACTACAATGTAAATTTGGTAGAAATGTAAAATTTTGTAAGGATCTGTTTTATTAAAACCCAAAGGAATATAAAAAAAAATAGGAATGTAACTGAATGAAGTGGGACAGAAAAAAATAGTCCTTTTTTAAAAAGCCTGACATGTTCTAATTTTTATTATTGAATAGATTCCCTATACTACAATGTAAATTTGGTAGAAATGTAAAATTTTGTAAGGATCTGTTTTATTAAAACCCAAAGGAATATAAAAAAAATTTAATTCATGGTTTTTACATCTTGAACATTATTTTTATTTTCCTTCAAGTTTATCTTTATATGAAACTTCATATATTTTACTACATGGAGTCTTAATGTAGTATGGTAATCTGCATAATTAAGTGTACATGTACAATGTATTATTGTTTGTCACTTTAGATGTACAATGATTTGACTGCCAATACTGCCAGTCTTTATCAGGCGATAAAGTTTACTGATTATTGACCATATTAAAAATTGTTACTAATTAAAGTACATGTAATAATTAAAATGATGTGAGGCTGTTTTGTATAAGGGCTATTGAATGCACTTGGTGATACAAAAAAGCAAAAAAGATCATTCAATGGCTTTCATTCATTCATGGAGAATAAATGTGTGGAGTACCTTTCACGGCACAATTCAGGAATTACATGTAGGACCCAGTTCCCCATATAGGTACTTCTTCTGTGCTTCATATTTTCCCAATTATAAGCAAACTATTTCTTTTTCAGATTCCTGATCTTAGGAAAAAGTCTCGCAGAGATTATGTTAAGAAACGAAGAGTTGACAAGCTTGAAATGCTTCAGGAGGACATTCGTGATGATGAGTATTTGTTTGAAGAAGCTCAGCTTAGCAAAAGGGAAAAACGAGACAAAGAATACAAGAAAAAGGTTTATAATTTGGCACTGGAACATGCTAAAGCTGGAGAACTGGAGAAAGTACAACGGTATGAAATGCCGCAGGAGAATAAACAACCAGCTAAGTATGACGACACAACAGTAGAAGAGTTGGGACCTAATTATGAGCAAAAGAAATGGGAGGAAGATAAGCTTGGTTATGCTGTCATGAAGTTTGGTGCTAAAGATGCGAAGGAAAAGAACAAGGTACTGTACATGTACAGTCGAACCTCTCCACAATGGCCACCTTCGGACAGACCTTTCTGGCTGTTGTAGAGAGATGGCCATTATGGGGAGGTTTTCAATTAGAGGATTTGAGTGAGTGAATGAGAAGGTGGGACAAGAAAACATGGCCATTGTAGAGAGGTGGCCATTTTGGGGAGGTTATCAATTAGAGGATTTGAGTGAGTGAATGAGAAGTCGGGCCAAAAAAACATGGCCATTGTAGAGAGGTGGCTGTTATAGGGAGGTGGCTGTTAGTAGAGGTTGTACTAAAATCTAGTATGCTATTTAAATGTGCATTAATTATACTCTTTGCAGAGAAAGGCATTTAACTTGCTACTCATTTAATTTATAGTGTTTTGCTTATACATGGCTGTCATTAAGGGCCAGGTCCGAGGATTTTTTCCAGTTTTTAACCCTTTCAACGCCAGAGTAAATTATGGAGATATTGTAGTTGAGAATGAATTTTAAGTCAAATCGATGTCAACCTAGTTTACTTTTTATTTTTCTGTGCCAGATTTATTACACACTGTACATCTACCTTATTCCTATGACAAAGAAAAGTAAAAATTTAATCATTTTAAACTTTAACAGTCGTGAGACATGTACATGTACAATGTAGTGCAGTTTTAACTTTTGGGTCTGTCGATCAAAATCATATGGTGTTACCATTACAAAATGAAATTTGCAGTTTTTCTTGAATTTTGATTTTTGGCACTCTTGAGAGTTAAAGGATATACAGTGTACATGTAAGTGTTTGAGTGCTGGCTACTTTGATAGAAAAACGTCAAAACATTGACAACACCTGAAACCAATTTTCCCTGGCTTAAAAAATGTACTTTCTTCACTTCCCCACCTATTTTAAAAAAATTAGTGACACGCCCTGGCCTTGACGGAGATTGCTATGGTGGTACAATGTATGCATTCTGATTCTAAGTTTCATTTAGAGCAGCTACACACTGTACTTCAATGGAATGGCGCTGACACACTGGGCTGGGCCCCTATGATCACATAGAGCTTGGGGAGCTGGTTGCAGTATACATGTATCGTATGCCAGCAGCCAGACCACAGCCTAACAATGTCATACCGCGAATGTGGTGGAGAATGCCTGCATGTATCTGGGAGAGGTGGAAGGGGTGAGAAATCAGCATCAATGAAAACAACCTGGAAAAACAATGAAGTGGAGCGACCTCAAGCTAAGCGATGCATGAGGTTAACCACCGCAAAGCCACCGAAACCCAGCCCGCGTGGACAGCACTTTGCTGCTGCACTAACTCTGGTTAGAAACTTAAAGCATAATAACTGTAAATGATTTGTTTATTTTAAAATAGTATTTTGTTTTAGAATAGAGACTATGACCTGGTTGTTGATGAGGACCAAATAAACTTTGTAATGGCCGAGCAGATCCCAGGGACCAAGGAGAAGCAGGTATTTTCTGTGTCTTTGATACAGTCATTCCCCTCCCCAACATATTGCAAAGCTGTAGGCATTTTATCTAGCAACGTTTGTTAATTTAAGCAAACGTTTCACCATCATTTAATAATAATAATAAATATTTAATATATAGCACCATCTCTGTCGCCATCTAATGGCACTTAGCTTACAGATTAATAGTCTTTTGTTCTGACATAATGTTTAACATTCATCAATAACCACATTACACTACCATTTCAATCATGATAAAAAAAGTAAAAAATAAATCAATAATCATTATAAAAAAATATGTTAATTCAGTAGCAATTCTAGTCTAATCATAAGAAAATAACTTGTCATCCAGACATACATGACGGTACATAGAACTTGGAATCTTACTTGTATGACATAACTGGGAAGGATAAGTTTTAATGGGAAAATTACAAAAATGCATGAAGGAGAATACTAATAACAGGTGTGATATACTTTGAATGAGCTGTTAAATACATTTATTTTAATTATTTGTAACAGGAACCAGAAATGAACGAGTATAAGAAGAAAAGATTAACAATTGAAGAGGTATTTTATAAGTAATTTTTTGTTATCATGCAGATGGGTCCCGTACATGTATAAGTGAGGTGGTAAAGGTTTTAATATTACAAATTATTTTCTGTTGTGTTTTTTTTCTCTGTCTCAGATTCATTACCATCATCCAAGACAAAGGAAAATAGAAATTAAACTGATTTTAAAAATTTTAAACCAAAACAAAAATTAAACCACGACATTTCTTAATAATTATTTGAATAACTATTTTGTGAACATTAAAAAAACATTGTCTACTTATTATGACAATGTTTTCCTTTCTTTACAGACCAAGAAAAGTTTACCAGTCTATCCATACAGAGACGACCTCATTCAAGCGATAAGAGACCATCAGGTACTACATTGTACATGTCCCTCCCCAGTGGGTTTGGTTCTATTCTGTTCTATTCTGTTATAATTTTCATTAATTTTGTAAACTTTATTGGTCACCATACTGATAAGTCAAGGTTTTTCTGTTTAATAGAAATATTTCTGTTAATTAAGATGAATTGATGGGTTTGGATTTCTACATGTAATTAGTGGCAGAAAAGTTAATTAACATAATTCTTATGTCACAAATTCTAGTGCGACAGGCCTTACCATGAGCACTCAACAAACTATTTTTATTACAAGTTAGTCAATTCAAGTTAGTCAATTCAATTGACGGGCACTCCTTGCAAAGTTGCCAATGCGGCGTTGTGTTTATCACAGACAGGAGTGTAAAGTTAGTTACAATACTTGTAAACAAAACTCGTAAAAAGCACATCGCACTTTAGGGAGCTGACATTACTTTTTGTAAAATCCTCACTGGACTCATCAGTCATATCCAAAGTGACATTTTATTTATTTTATTTTTAGGTTCAGCCAATTATTTTCCTATCATGTTACAAAAGTTCTAGGCTACATTTTGGTACCAATTCCATTATTTTGTTACAATTAAGTCCATATAGGATTAATGGACTTCCAAAAAGATCAAAGTGTAATTATTTCATTAAACATTTTATTAGTTGTATGCCCTTGGCTTGTTCGCTCAATCCAGACTCACCAGGCTTGTTTTCGACTGACTGAAAAGGGACATCTGTCATTCTAGTTACTTCTAGTCCCAGCCACTATCAAAATACATGTACAAGTGAATGCAGCTGTGAGAAAGTATGCAATGTTTATGTTGTGTAATAATTTTTACTGTAGGTGATAATCATTGAGGGTGAAACTGGATCAGGAAAAACCACTCAAATACCACAATACCTACATGAAGCGGTATGTTATTACAGTGTATTAATGTTATTACACTTACACAATCTGCATAAAATTGTACCATCCAGTAATTGCTAGACAACAATCCAGTGATTACTAGACTACATTGTACAACTGTACCCTTAACAATCCAGTACAGTGTAACTCCTAGATTACATCTGTTCCCATTACAATCCAATAATTACTAGATTACATGTACAACTGTGCATTCAAATTTCGAACAAAACCAAACATCTGAAAATTTAAATGTCCGATCAAATGAAGCAACTGAGCATTAAATAGTCCAAACATTATAAAAGGAGGCTTTTTGCATTTACACTTACACCTGTATACATATTGACGAAAATTCGACCAAGCTGTCGACCAGTTATGCAGCAACTAAAAGAGTTGCAATTTGAACCCAATAAAAATGTCTTGACGGCATTGGAACCAATGACCTTTGTGATTCTGGTGCAAATGCTCTACCACTGACTTACAAGGCCAGATGGGAGCCTGGTCAATAAAGCGAGTTCTATTATACCCGTGAAGTGATAATGATAATGTCTACATGTATATGGAAATAAATTCATATGAACTGCAGTAGAGCTGAATTAAAGAGAAAGAGATCATTGCAGTTATGCCGCAACTGAAGGAATTGCAATTTGAGCCTGATAAAAACTTTCAGACCTCGCCAGGATTAGCTTGAGAAAACAGACAACTTTTGACGGTGGCACCACTATGTTTCCCTCCGCGAAAAGACGTTTAAGAAAAGAGCGCAAAAATACCGTACTGATAATGTACGCTATAAACCCAGATCAGGGTAGTTTTTTTGATTGGTTGAGAGATTGTTTCAACCAATCGGTTGACTACCCTGATCTCGTAGCATTACATCATCAGTATGGTATTTTTGCGCTTGTTTATCAGACGTCTTTTCGTGGAGGGAACCACAGTGATGCCACTGCGAAAAGTCGTCTGTTTTCTCAAGCTTTAACAGGATTCAAACCCATGACCAAGAAACTAAGAAAAATTAAAATTAAGAAGAACTAAAAAAAAATAATAACTTATTTCTAACATATTCACAGATTTATACTAACATTAAAATTCCTTCATTAAAAGTCCTCTTCATACTTCTAAACTATCTTATTGGTACTTATTTTTGCGGGACTTTCAGCAATATTTATATAACTCAACAATACACGAGGAACAAGTTTTTTTATTTCTTATTTTTTTTATTCGTGTGACGTAAGGTGCATGCTTCATCCAGATATACAGATACCAATCATAGTGCGTGTACATTTCTTTGAGGATTTATAATACACTGTTACAAAACCCTTTTTCTACATTTGCAACAGTTTACATGATTATAATGTGTCCCTAGTCCTTGTCCTGTGTTTAAGCTTCTGTGTTCACGCTCTCTTCCACAAAATCACTGTCTTCTTCTTGCTGCAGTTCCTGTAACACATCCTTGATGCATACTTTTTGTACCTGACTCCTTGTAATTAGCAACAAGCTGTTTGTACTTGTTTATTGTTACTTTGTTCCTTGTCGTAGCATCCATTTTGATTACGACTTTCACTGGGATTCCTAATCTTCTTCTTCAGTACTACTTCAGTACTTAACGCTTAACGCAAGAAAGCTGAGCACAAGTGTGGGCCTAACAAGGCAGGATCAGCATTTGAAACATTTTCGAGAAATTAAAGTTCCGTTTAACACGGTTTTACTGCCAAAATAAAAATGGGTATCATAAGGTAATGATAATAGGGTTGTCAATGACAGGTAAATTTACAGACATACTGTACATGTACTGTAAGCTGGTAATCAGTCTGGTTTACAGTAGGCCAAAACATTATGTTTCAAAGGTAACACTCCAACTTAATCACTGCTGCACAAAATTTTCAGGGTTTTACAAAAGACAAGATGAAAATTGGGTGCACACAGCCTCGGCGAGTAGCAGCAATGAGTGTAGCAGCAAGAGTGTCGGAAGAAATGGGCACAAAACTAGGAAATGAGGTGAGTGGAAAATAAAATAAAAAGTAGGCACTGAAAGGCTGGATTAATTAATCCTTTGAGTCTGGCATACTTATCTGTGCCATCCCCAGTTCAAGAACTTCATGTTTTATTTACAGACAGTTTTCCCTATACTGTTCTCTCCTCTGCAGAGGCTCTTTTCAGTAAAGAAACTGAAGCAAAATAGATAATAAATACCATAAAGATTTAAAAAGGGGGTGCGTGGGGGACTATGGGAAGAGATAACTGCAGGTCTCTCTTCTCCCTTCCCAGTATTCCTCACATGCTTCATGCTTTCCTCCCGCCAGCTTCTGCTCTAAGACTTCTTATATCGCGGCACAAAAGAGTGATTCATAGTCGAAAGAAGCCTCTTCAGAGGGGAGAGCCCCATACTATATTTTCAGTGCATTTATTAATGTCAAGTGGTCTTCGTGTCGGGTCAGTGTTTAAAGTCTAGTCTATGGCAAGATGTGGTTTTCTCGGACAAAAAGCTCTGCTCTACATTGTCTCTCAATCTTCACCCTGGTGAAACAATGGGTTTATGGGTACATGCAAACATACTGATACATGTAATAGACCTCTTTAGCTTGTATGTTTTGTTTTCCCATTTGTAGGTCATGTGATGTTCTCAAGGAATTTGTCTTTTATCTTTTCATAAATTATTCATACATATGCACGTGAAGAAAACTAAATGTAAAAGAAACAGTTCTCTAGGGTAACATTACATGATCAACATTGGGAAAACAAATCATACAAGCTAAAAGAGGTCTATTCTGCACCACTGTAGCTAACCTGGAAATGGAGTCGAGTAGTAATACTCTTGGGTTAAGTTCAGGCTGTGTGCACCATCTTTCGCTGAGTGTGTCTTTTAACTTTTGTTATTAATAATTATCTCCAGGTTGGGTACAGCATACGATTTGAAGACTGTTGTTCAGAGCGCACCTTAATAAAGGTACAGTTTTTTCCATTAAGACTTGTTTGTCATCGTTTGCTAGTCCCGTCCAAGACTGTTCACGTACAACGTTTATTTGATCCCTTAGCTGTTTTGTTTAATCGAGTTTAAAAGCAGAAAATACATGTATCAAAAACATTTTACCAGGCCATACCCATATGTGTATGAAACCGTCGTGAAATTCCTGAGCTTGTTGCCGAAAATTAATGTGAAGCTACATGTACATGTACATGTACATGTACATGTTTACTTAAGTACAGTTTTTTTCCATTAAGACTCGTTTGTCATCGTTTGCTAGTCTCGTCCAAGACTGTTCACCTACAACTTATATTTGATCCCTTAGCTGTTTTGTGTAATCGAGTTTAAAAGCAGAAAATACATGTATCAAAAACATTTTAGCAGGCCATACCCATATGTGTATGAAAACGTCGTGAAATTCCTGAGCTTGTTGCCGAAAATTAATGTGAAGCTACAGTGTACATGAACATGTTTTTCTTAAGTTTCGTCTTTTCAACTCATGTATGGCCTCTTTTTCCTTGTTACATACACTGTATATCTAGCAGACTAATGACTTTACAATGTACTGAAATGTTTGCATTGTACTCAACACTTTCCAGTCTTAACTAATACCTTCTTCTCGTTTAACAGTACATGACTGATGGAATGCTGTTGCGTGAGTTCTTGAGTGAACCTGACCTTATTGGCTACAGGTATACTTAAGAATAATAATTGTAAAATATCCTCACTGCACACCTATTACCCCGTCACGGAGAACTAAGTTATGGAAAGATGCCGCGACTGTTAGGGCAATAGGCGTGTCGAACATACCGCAAAGGCGAAGCCAACTGCCACCAGGGGAGGTGGGAGGGGCGAAACTTAAACGCTACTTTCACCGAACTCCATAGAACTGGCCAGGAAGCGGCTAAAACCGAGCTATTTGAAGCAAGGGCCGCAAGGCATCATGCGCGGCAGCACGCAGGCCCGGCAGGACGGAATTTAACTGATTTAAATCTTCCCGTGCTACGGGCTAATTATGTACGCAGTGAGAGTAGTAAAATATCCTCACTGCACACCTATTACCCCGTCACGGAGAACTAAGTTATGGAAAGATGCCGCTCCTGTTCCAAACATAACGCTGCCTAGGCCCAAATAAGGTACAGAGAAGAAAGAGAAAACCAAGGAACTAGATCCCCAAACGTCTTTATTCTCCATTACTCAAAAAACCCCAACCTATCCTAGTCCTAGACAAAACAGAGAAGCGGGAGCCGTAACACCGCAAACACAGCAAACAAAATTCAGACAGCCGCCTGCAAATTATCTGGGTGTGAAACCGGGGTAACTGTCGCAGAAGCTGCCCTTGGGAAAACCTTTTCTAGAAGCGTAAGAGACACAGTAGCGTCCGAGGCCTGCATATACCGCTTGGCGACCTCCCCACTTTTCCAACCCAGGTAATGAGCAACGTCCTCCGGAGAACAACCTAGCAGCCCAAGGGTATTGGATAGGCTCACCCTAAAGCTATGCGGAGTTTCCCCGGCATAGAGTTTAGCCTCCGAAAGATGCTTCCTAAGCCTGTTGTTCACAGCAGAGCCCGTAAAAGGCTTGCTCCCTATTGATCCGCTACGTTCTGCGGTCCGAAAAAAGTACCCCAGATCTAAAGGCACCTTGAGGCATTGACAAACCGTGATGTAATACTGAATCCATGCGACTGGACAAACATCTGAGTGAGGGGATTTAATCAAAGCGAGAGAGCGGGGGGGGGGGGGGGGGGGGGGGGGTTCCCATGCGCAAATTCTTGGTGAGGGTAAATCTAAGCAAAAAACCGTCCCGGTCTCTAAACCGAAACACGTTACAAGATTGAAGGCGGCCGAGGTCCGAAGCCCTATTACCGGTGAAAAAATCCACAATGAAAAAGGTAGCATCCCTTACAAGGATGTATCTACCCGCGCTAGAAAGGGATACGCTGCTGGAACACAAATTCCGCAGATGAGCAATTAACCGCTGAAATTTCCCGAAAAATAATGGGACCGCTTGAGAAGGCGTAATAGCCAAACCCGCCTGCTCTGCCCTAACAAACTTTAAGTAATTCTTAACTAGGGGATGGGCAACAGGGTTGGAGTCGTTAGTGCGCCCCAGCTTATTGAAAATAGCTCTTAAACGACCGAGAGTGGAGTCAACTGACCCCGCTGCTAAGCGTTTCGGACAACTACAATCCCTTTTACAGCACGAGAGCGAGTGAACCACAGTTCTACCTGACTTATCCTTAGAAATAAGAAATTTAACAATGTCTTGTGCAGTACATGATGTCACAGTCCTCGGGTGAGAGAGAGCACCCAGGAACTTGAAAAGTTGCTGCTCCAACGCTGATTCTGTCGTTCGTAAGGCTTCGAGCGGAAAACAGACTGAAATTCATCGAAACGCCCCTGGATCGCAGTCTCGTCAACAGGGGGGACGGGCGCAGTAGCATATTGAGGTCTTGTTAGAGTACCACAGGCTTAACAATAATTTGCATCCGCATCATTGGGGTAAAGGCAGGCAGAACAGCGACGAGTGGGCTTCCAAGGACGCGCCACCTAAAAAGATGCAAACTGGCAAGTTCAGCAAACACAGCGGAAAGCCCATAAGTCCCACTGCAAGTTCCTTAGAGACCATCCTTGACCGCCCTGAGAAGGGTACCACAAAATGGAACCATCGTTCTTCCTTCCCAATAAAGCACGATCGACAGCGAGTGACTGCAGTAACGCCCACCAGAAACGCCGAGGCTTCAAGTCAGGGACTACAATAGTAAAAGCGCAGTGAAAATCCTGCTCCAAGACGTACTTTAGCAGGGGGGCTATAAGGACAAATGGCGGGAACACATAGATATTGTGGTCCAAAGGAAGAGAATGGGCGAAGACGTTGATACCGCTAGATTCTGGAGTTGCACAAGGCGTAAAATGAGGCAAGCGCAGACCTACCCTATTGCATTGGCAGTTACTATCCAAGGACATGAGATCGAATGTGTGGGACCCGAAAAGGCGTTCGACTTTCTCCCAGGCGCCATTTGACAACATACAATCCGTATCCGATCGGCTTCGGGAAGGGAGGTCAGCCGGATTTTCACCTGACGGAACGTAGTAAACATCAAGGCTAAAATTGTTTTCCCTGCAGGAACGAAAAATGTCTTTAAGAACGCTGTTAACTTCGGAGCTCCTGCAGCCTCCATTCTCCAGCGCAGACTTCAAGACACGGTTGTCGGTGTAGACGTCCACTCTTGAAGAGGTAAGGTGTTTCCTAAACGAAAGCAGCGAATACAGCAAAGCCTGGGCCTCGAGGACGTTAATATCCTGCGAATTGTCCAGCCAGTAATGCCTGGACTCCAAAGTGTGACCGCCCAAGCGCAAAGTTCCACCCCAAGCCGTCTTTGAAACATCGGAATATAGCGTAACGGACGCATGATGTTCAGTTCTCCATTGGAAGCAGTCCTTCCAGTCGTCAAGAAACCGCCAGTACTCGATCTCAGCTCGAAGGTTAGCGTCTAGCTTGACAGTCGGCCGAGAAGAACCCGAATGGCGGGAAATAGCTTTAAAAACCTCGCGTACATACAATTTGGAACCCGGGATAGCAAGACTAAAAGAGATCACTTTCCCCGAAAAACGCTGAAGTGTCTTCAGGCTAACGAAAGGGGACGAGAGAATATCTTCCCTCAACGTCGCAACTTCTTTCTTTTTTCTTGGGGAACGACGAAAGCTTGACGCACCGAGTCACACACGAAACCGAGAAAACACACGCAAGTCGAAAGGGTGGACTGCGACTTGTCAAGACCAATAAAATAACCCGCCTCAACGAGCAAGTAACACATGATGTAAGCTGCTGCCAGGGCTCGCTGGAAGGATGGGCCCCGAGTCATCCGAAGGGGAGCAGTGAGAAGCTGACCCACGTGCCGGTCGTCAATGTATTGCGACACCGGAACCCCAAAGGACCGGGCGGCGCCTGAAACCGCGAGACCGAGCTTGTGGTAAATAAACGCACTGGCCTTCCAACCGAATGGGAGAGTACGGAAGACGAAATAAAAACCCTGCCACTGAAAGCCAAAATAAGCCTGAGACGAGGAATACAACAACACGTGCTGATAACCATTCTCGTCATCGAAGGTCGTCTGGAAGAGGTGGGGAAGGACATACCTAGGAAGATCGCACAAATGATCAAGCTTAAAAGGAAGGTCGCGAATCCATAAATTCAAATATCTTTCATCGTGACATAATCGTGGCTTGGTTGGCTCGACAGTCAACGGCAAAACCAAGTACGGGGGAGCTACTAGATCGACTGGGCCCCAGACCGCTATACCTCCGGCAGTCACCCATTGTATTATCGTACCACTGATGAACTGGGAAAACCTCGCGCAAGTAGCAGAGTTGTTAATGACAACAGGTGGAGGGATGTCGGAATCGTAAGCTCTTCCTTTGAAATTTCCCTTGAAAGGCCTGAAGAAATGTTCGAGGCGAACCCCTTCCCGTATAATTTCCAAAAGGTCCACTTCCGCACACGATGAGTACGAGATGAGGTTCTGCCAAACGTAGGACTTTCCATGAATATTGCCAGCCCTGAAGTGGCTCGGGTCGTAAAAACGCAAGAGGGCGAGGTCGGCTAAACCAGGTCGGGATGCCACTAGATCCGGAGGAGGCAAGGGGCCAACAAAGGGAGGGGCTCCCTGTGTAATAGAACGCAGAGGAATGTCCCCAGAAAAGACATTGCCCCGGGCAATGCATAGCCTTGGGGCGAATGAAGGGGAACAGGCCTAAAACACAACGAAAATAAAATAGATGACTAGGATACCACCAAAACAGGGAACCCAACCCCCTGTTGACCCCAGGCTACGAACCAGGTCCGGAATTGAGACACTGAGGAGGTCCCCCCGAGGCCAACGGAGAGGGGGAAAATGACCCAACCCAAAGGAAGAAAGAAAACAAAACAAAAACAAAAAAATGCGAATGAAGCATACAAATTTATTGAAAAGCTCGTACAAAGGCTACACACAGATGTTCAGTGGCGTCCGCGACCTCGGCTATCAGCGCGCCCAGTGTTACAATTACGCGCTATGTGGCCCCAACCGTGACAGCTATAACACTGGACCGGGTAAGGTGACAAACGACGGCGAGTGCGGTTATCGTGAGAGCCAGATGGTTGTGACCCAGAGACCCCCTTCAAAATGGAAGCTGCCTCTTTGGCCATTTTGGCCCTAAGGGGGTCGCCAACCAAACCGAGCATCAGGCGTTGCAAGTGACCAGACTCGAAGGAGGCTTGTCTTGCCTTGACTTCGTCCAGCGCTGCCGAATATTCCTCGGCCTTGTCGTGGGCTTGCGTCCTCGCTAGGCGTACCAATGATTCCAGCAACTCTACTGCTTCATGACGATCAAAAAGGGATGGAGGCCTGTTTAAATGCCTTCTGAGGGCTGTTAGCGCGTTAGCGCAACTGGCAACAACCTTCTCCTGCTCCAAGAACCTAACCTTTTCCTCCAGCTGCCGGAGTCGCTCATCCGGCTAGATAAAATGAGGGAAACAAAAAGGAGGGGCAATAAACACGAGAACCTCAACGCAAAACGCATGTGCAAAGCTATAACTCCCTGCCGGCTCTCCAGGCTACGCCAGTAGAAAGTCGAATTTAACTATGATACAGCTCTACAGACCGCGGGCTCTCCAGGCCACACTAGCATGAAACGCGTACCGAGCAGAACTATGTAACGGCTCCCCGGGCCACAACGGGACAAACATATTTAAATCACAGAACTAAGCCACGGCGCCCCGGGCCGGAAAACATTTTGTATGCTTGCAGCAGTCGGTTTTAGTCCCCAAAGGGTAGCCAAATAGGCCGCCGCATAAATGAAACAAAACAAATAAAAAACCGAAAAACAAAAACACCCAACAGAAAAGGAGGCAATTAACTAAGCAAATGAACGACTATACAAAAGGGGCGCGAAAACAACGCGAAAAAGAAAGGAGGAGATAGCGGCCAACTCCCCTAGGTGCACAATTAGCAAGCTAACGAAAGAAATAAACCGCAAACGAGCGAAAAAGCCTTTGTCTAAGAAACTCCGCATGCATAACAACTAAATAAACAGCCCCCAAATAAAAAGGGATATGGAAACGGAAAACAAAAGCTAAGGAACACGATAATGAACCAAGAAACAATGAGACGCAAACTAGTCAAAAAACAAAACACATGCGGGAAACGGCTAAACACTCCGCAAGACGAGAAAAACTAAGGATGCAAAAGCGGTACGAAATAATAAAGAAACTGGGGAAGGAGAAAGGCCCAAACACACGGGACTGAAACCCACAGAGGCGAAACCTACCCCACACAAAATAAAATTGACAACGTGACGACGAAAATTACCTCGGGTTCGGCCGCAGGAGCGGGAACGTCTAAAGGCTCCACAACTGGTACAGGAGCTGCTAGATTGGGGGGTGCTGGCGCAGCAGCAGGCGGCGGAGGCAAAGCCGGTTCCTCGTGGTCAGCCATAGCAAAACGAAGCTGGTGGCGGTTGTTCAGCTCGAAGAAACTTAAACGCCACTTTCACCGAACTGCGTAGAACTGGCCAGGAAGCGGCTAAAACCGAGCTATTTGAAGCAAGGGCCGCAAGGCATCATGCGCGGCAGCACGCAGGCCCGGTAGGACGGAATTTAACTGATTTAAATCTTCCCGTGCTACGGGCTAATTATGTATGCAGTGAGAGTAGCTCAATATCCTGTTTCAAGTTTCGGGTCTAACTGAGGAAGAAAAGGCCGACTTTGCTACATTGTACATGTATTGTCGAAAGTGAAGAATCTTAACTACAAGGATATTTTTAAAGGAAACTTCAATTCAGGTCAGGGCGACCCACTATAATGTCGCTCAAGAACCCGCTGACATACTGTACAGGTGCAGTCTGCAGTTTGGCATCCTTAGCAACAGCCTTGCAGTTAAGATTCTCTCCCCTAAAACCTTCATATAGCACAGGGAGACCACCTGCTAGCCCATTTTATTTTGGCTCGAGAAATTTAAATTCAGTTCATTGTATTTTTGATGCTCCAATTTAAATTGCTCCTGTTTTCCAGTGTTCTTATCATTGATGAGGCTCACGAGCGTACACTACACACTGATGTGCTGTTTGGTTTGGTAAAGGATATTTCACGCTTTAGATCCGATCTGAAACTCCTTATATCCAGTGCGACTTTGGATGCTGACAAGTTCTCTCAGGTAAGATCGCCGTAAAAAAGTCTATTTTCTTATAAACAAACTCAACTCTCGCTCATTTACATGTATAAGTTGGCTTCATAGCAGTGTATTTTACACTAGAGAGTACGCTGAATTTTTATGTTTTAGAAACAGTCTTCAGTGTTACGTTTAAAGTGGAAGATCGGTCTCATTCCTCTTAAGTTTGGCGGGAACTGCGCATCATGTGACCATGCATCACGTGCCAGTGGCCTGAGGACTTTAAAAAAACATAGAGCTGTCAGACTTGATAAAAATACCTATTAAGAGTTATTCCCCATAATCTGAACTATTATCGTAAAAGTTCCTGTTTCTTTTTTTCTTTTTTCAGTTCTTTGATGACGCACCCATTTTTAGAATCCCTGGTCGACGTTTTCCTGTGAATATTTATTACACTAAGGTGAGTGGGTTATTTTTTAGTTTTATTTTATTAATAAACCATTGCCTACAAAATAAATATATAAAATAGATTACAAGATACATACAGCAGGAAACTGGCCAAGTGAGACTGTAAACAAAATTACATCCTAGACAGATATTTACAATTAGAGGAGTTTTCAATTGAGTGTCGTAAAATCAAAACCAAACTAATTACTCTGACCAATCACAACAGACACAGACAATCCAATCAACCAATCAGAACTCAAAGCAAATACATGTAACTGTCGCGAAGCGCGGGAAAACGCGTGCGAGTAAGTCCCAATTGGTTTTGGTTTAACTTCTGATTGGTTGGTAAAGTGGCGCGAGATATTTAGCCAATC
The DNA here is from genome assembly GCA_024195265.1 of Dendrophyllia cribrosa. Taxonomy (NCBI): domain Eukaryota; kingdom Metazoa; phylum Cnidaria; class Anthozoa; order Scleractinia; family Dendrophylliidae; genus Dendrophyllia; species Dendrophyllia cribrosa. Next base: position 26,762,989 of record JAJLRJ010000002.1, read on the forward strand.
ACAAAGCGTAGCAATGCAAAACCAAAGCAATCGAGAAATTACTTTTTGACATCAACTGAAAACTGCTCTATACATGCGAGGTATATGTTTGACTGCTGTGAACAGAAGTCTAACGTAACACCTTCTAAACTGAACTTTCTTCAGGCCCCTGAAGCTGATTATCTGGAAGCTGCTGTAGTGACTGTGTTACAGATTCATGTGACCCAGCCTTCGGGCGACATCCTGGTGTTTTTAACCGGCCAAGAAGAAATTGAGGCTTCTCAGGAGCTATTACAGGAGAGAACACGCAAGCTGGGCTCTAAAATAAATGAGCTTATGATTCTACCCATCTATGCCAATCTTCCCTCGGATTTGCAAGCCAAAATATTTGAGCCCACCCCTCCTGGGGCCAGAAAGGTACGAAAACGAACTGTGATTAAAGCATGGACATATGACGCGAATTCGTGTTTCTTGAACCTTTTGCTTTCGCATGTGATGTAGTATTATTATTTTCATTTGTTAGGTTATTCTAGCCACTAATATTGCCGAGACCTCTCTGACGATTGATGGTATTATCTACGTTATTGATCCTGGGTTTTGTAAACAGAAGAGCTACAATCCGCGCACAGGAATGGAGTCGTTAGTGGTGACCCCCATCTCAAAAGTAAGAATTTATACACTGAAAAACGTACAAATCTTCGGAATTCTGAACACCTCAGTTAAGTGGCCACAAAAGTAACAATAATATAGGGAGCAGGGAAGATGGAGTGGTGAGAGCACTCGCCTCCCACCAATGTGACCTGAGTTTGATTCTTGAATTCAGCGTTGTATGTGGGTTGAGTTTGTTGTTAGTTATCGTCCTTGTTCCGATTATTCCTCCCTTCTCAAAATTTTTCCCAGTAGGCCATATTCGTAATCTCGGTATTGAACTGGAACTAGCTTGCAGTCGAGGCTCATGCGGGACAATCTTGTCACATGCAAATATTTTAAATGATATTTTAAATGATATTCTCTCTTCCAAAAATACGAATACAGGAGGTCTATTCGACCTGCTGGTTTTGTAGGACCACAGGTTTGTCAGTCGCATGCCTGTTAAGTGTCACCCTCGCTAAACAAAGTTGATTGATTGATTGATTTACTTTTTTTTATCGATATATACATCCCGGGAATAATGATTCCCTGATAGTAATGGCCTAAAGTAGCGATCTCGTATAAAGTGGACCCCTTGCCAAACTTGCTTCTGCCTCTAACAGAATATAACTTATAAAACACACACTATAAAGTTCTTCACTTCTTGAAAAGATCCGGCGTAATAAATTCTTAGTTCCACGAAAAAACCCTGAAGTTTGGAGTTTCGTTTGATACAAAACCTCAGCTAGGTGCGCAAATGGGCCTTTTCTGAGTTGCTATCATCCTCGGAGACCCAGGGGCAGTTAGTCGGGACGAGAGAGAGTAGAAAGGGGCGGAAAAAATCGGCGGAAGAAAATTGTTCTCGCCCTTTTCTACCCTCTCACGCCCTGACTAACTGCCCCTGGATCTCCGAGGATGAGTTGCCATCAGCCTCTCTTACAAAAGGAGACGTGCTACACAATTTTCCAGACGGAAATTTACAACAACTTCCACAATCCTTCAGATTTTTGTTTTCTTCTGTTAATAAGGACTGGCATTGCAAACTTTAACAACAAAGCAAAAACGAAATGAAGTCTGGCAGTTGTAGTAAAATGACGCCATCGTGAAAATCGTCTATAGAGTCTTATAAATAGGAAAAAAATGTAAATGTTGTTTATAGTGGACTACGAGCACTTAGCTACCCAGCAAATTCACAGGCATGCCACTCAAATTGCAAATTGAACATAACATGTTAAAGGAGAAGGTCATTCCAAAATGGCACATTTTTTTCTTTCCGCCATCAAAAAGTTAATGTAAAGATATGCTACTTACCAAAATTTCAGCTTCCAAAGAGCTTTTGAACCTAATAAAATCCTTGTCCAAAGTAGCCCAAAAATCCTGCACGATTGCCGCCATCTTGAAATATACTTAGCAACCTGGCGATGCACGCGTGACGTCAATGAGTCCCAAAGTCGTTTGTAAATCAAAATGGCTGCTCTGGGGCCGTATTGCTTTTAACCAGAGCGTGTTCTAGATGCAAATGAAGGTTCTGATGATGAAGACAATGGAGCAGAAAGACTTTTAAACTTAAACTGGTGTACCTGCGGTAGATGGAACTAAGAGAGTCCGCAAGTGACTGCATCTGTTGTTTAGAAGAACCGGAGTCGGAAAACAAGTTCACAGAAGGTACTTTGTACAGTTTGCACGCCAGTTTAAAGGCGATCACGTTTACTGATGACTGTTATTTTCAAAATAATGAATGATACTGAGGATCAATACCTGTATCATTTATTGTATTTATCGGCAACTGAAGGGATCCGCAAGATGAGGATCGAAACCGGTATTGCCTGACCATTTACCAAACTAATGTCGGAGAAAATCCTAAATCCAGAAGGACTAATAGTAGTCCCTGGCCCGAACAGTGAAGAAGACCATGAAGAAATGGAGCTACCAGACAGCCAACAAGAAGACGAATTTCCTGACGAGCCAGAAGACGATGAACAGATCCCTTGCAGCCAAAGAACTCCCAAAGTCAGGAAATCGAGAGAGCAAAACCACGTTCCCGGCAATAGCAGAAACGGCCGCCACAGCCAAACCTGGCCCGCCGAGGAGAAACAAGAACATGCAGAAAAAGCGATCAAATCGCTGAAAAGACATACGGAGAAACAAACTTGCCAGCCGTCCCTTCAATACAGGGCTCGGGCTCGCATTAACATGATTAATGCGGACGACGATTTCAAAACAGACATAAGACGCATTAGGAAAAATGTCGAACAAGAATACGTGAAAGCTCTCACACGTTTTCGCTACAGAGAGATCGACCGTTTCAGAGTAGAACTTAAAAAGGAAAGAGACCGAAAGCTCCTAGCAAAAATTTACGCACTGTAAATAAGGAACGTTCTTTCAAGAAGCCAGCAGAAGCCAGCGCCTTCGGCGCCTAGAGAAAAGATTGTAAACATGAGCAATGTACATAAGGTAGCAGAGAAAATTCAACAGAAGATTTCTCAATTCAGCGAAATGATGTCAAAACTAGAAGGCATTCAGAACAAACAAGTTAAACAGTATACATGCCTTTTTTCTGAGTCTCATTATAAAAACGGGGCCATTAATAAACCATTTAAAGTCACTTCACACTAAAGAAAAACAAACAAAGCCATTCAAAGTTGGCCGAGCAAGTAAAAAGCGAAATGAACGCAAAAAATCAAGCACAAAAAAGAACTTAATACACGTTTAGAGAAAAACAAAAAACACATCAAAAACCTCTCTGATAAAGAACTTACAAATGATCAGATCAATTTACTAGGAAGAGGTTTGAAATATATCCCTACACCCGTGACAAACGAAATACAAATTAAAAGGCAACTCTTGCGTGACTTCGATCAGTTCGCAAGAAGAATGCGTCTACAATACATTTTTCACGGGGAAAACAAAAAACCTCACCCTTTCCACGTTAAATCTTCGTGGAACCCACCAGTGCAACCATCAGTTGCGCTTGAAAGCTATTTAGAAGAGGTTAAAACTCAGTTCGCGGAAATACAAATCGTAAAACCTAGACATAATCTCAATTCCGCTGAGTGTGGGGCACTCAAAACCTTAAACGTGACACCGAAATCAACCTTAAAAAGGCTGACAAAGGAACAACTACTATGGTTCTAAACACGGAAGATAAAAGAAGGTCAAAACCTATTAGATAACGAAAAACATTACAGACCTCTTCCAGAACCCATGGTTAAAGAAACATACTTCAGAGTTCAACAACTAATTGCAAGGCCTATGACGCCTTTCAGAACTCATTCCATTTTGATGGAAAAAACTACCTTCAAACCCACGGAACTGCCAGAGGCACTAAAATGGCAGTCGCTTTTGCAAACATTTTCGTGGCAAAGGTAGAAACAGAAATCATAAGTCAAAGTGCTTTAAAACCGCTCGTTTGGAAACGTTTTATTGGTGACATTTTTTCCCTTTGGGACACAACCAAAGGAGAAATACTACGGTTCATTGAACATGCTAACAAACATCATACAAGCATAAACTGTACGGCTGATATATCCGAAACAGAAATATGCTTCTTGGGCACTAACGTTTACAAAGGCGAGAGCCGATTCATAGCTGAATCGGTGCTCGATGTATGCACCCATTTCAAAGCAACTGAAACTTTTCAGTACATCCATTATTCTAGATGCCACCCATCTGGTGTCAAAAAAGGTTTCATCAAAGGAGAAGCTCTCAGACTTCTCAGAACTAACTCTTCAAAAAACATTATTTCAAGAGAACATAAACACTTCAAAGTACATCTACTTGAAAGAGGTTACCCAGAGAATTTTGTTCAAAGGGTCCTCTCAGAAGTTACTTTTGAAGACAGAAATAAAGCGCTCCAGCAAAAACAAAAAGAAGACTGACAAGAAAATCCTGCCTTTTCAGGTAACGAAATATCATCCATCGGTGCCTAACTTAAAACAGATCCTCATAAACAATGGCATCTTGTAAAACAGCAGCCATTACTAAACGATATATACGAAGAACCGCCCCTAATATCATACATAAGGGAACGGTCTCTGAAAGATATACTCGTAAGAGCTGACCTTTTTAAAGGCTAAAACACGCATGTGGGAGTCGCGTAGGCATGCCACTCTTTATTACATTTTTGACAGGAGAGGACTTTTTCTTATAAATGGCGGGAACAGCATCTTGTTTTTTCTTTCTTTTGCTGGTTTTTCCACCCAGGAGACTGTGGCGGTGATCGAATTCAAAACAATCATCAGTGAAGTGCTCCCAACATGGTTTATGGTTTTGCCAAGAACTTTTTGTCCCGGCCAAGCTTGATTAGCCATTGTCGAGCGATTTTTCTTCTTGAAACAGGCAAACGATGGAAAGAAATACCTCTTTTGCTGTCTTTTGAAGACCTATTAGAACAATACGGTGCTGAACAAAACGGCATTTTGAAACAACAACAACTTTATCTTGCGAGTTCAATCTTCCCGCCAAACTTCAGCTTGGGACTCATTGACGTCACGCATGCATCGCCAGGTTGCTAAGTATATTCCAAGATGGCGGCAATCGTGCAGGATTTTTGGGCTACTTTGGACAAGGATTATATTAGGTTCAAAAGCTCTTTGGAAGCTGAAATTTTGGTAAGTACTTTATCTTTACATTAACTGTTTATTGGCGAAAAGAAAAAAATGTGCCGTTTTGGAATGACCTTCTCCTTTAAAAATCCCAACTGGCGAGAGGCAGACCAGTTGGCTATTTTACAAGCGTTTCCGAGGAGTTGAACTCGAGTCTACCGTGAAACAACTAGGAAATGGCCTATTATGTTGCTGGATACAGAGGCTTTTAAAAA